>CM074490.1:17710590-18007827 GCA_037389245.1 Oryzias sinensis
TAACAATGTCTCCTTTCTGAAAACTCAGCTCATCTGCCTCTGATGCAGAGAAAGAGAAAAGTGCCACAGCTTCCATGTTGGACCAAGAAAAAGAAGCTTCAACAGAAATGTCTGCTCATGAATGAAAGGAGACAAAACGGTGGAGAAGACCAGCGGGGATGCCGGAGTGACCGCAGAGTGGATGCAGCTGCTCAAGTTAATGAGAGCTCCTCTGCGCGTGTCCCTCTGCTCATCCATGTGACCGAATGATGGAGCATGAGCACGTGGATGTGCTGAACATCTACTTAAACTGTCTGCACACTCTGAACTCCAGGGATTAAGAAATGTCCCCCCACCATGAAAAAAAAAACTAAATTTAGTCCCAAGAAACAAGCATGTTTCATCAGTTAAAATTGAACACATTATGGGTGTTGGATGGATGAGTTACCAAAAATCTGAAAATAATGAATAAGTTAATGCTTCTGCACAGTAAATGAAACATATTTTTGCTAGATGGTCATTGTTAGTTCCTGAAGATGCATCCAATTTTTTTAAAGCTTGTAAATGTTTTTTTGTTGATTCAAAATGTCCATGGTTCAACCGTGTAAACGTCTGCCTGAAAACATTTTCTTTTTCCAGGACAATCCACACACAGTATTTCTAGTTAGCTTGCCACTCCTGACACATGGAGAGAAAAAGTGTGAAGGTTATTGTAAATGATTATGTTAATGACATGTTTCTAAACTTTGGTCAAGAGCATTTTAAATTTTGAGGCTAACTTCAATGGTAACTAACACGTTTATTCAATGAACCTTTTTCTGTTTTTGCTTTGCCTTGGTGCTATTTCAGAGCTGCTAGGTTAATTAAAAAGCTACACAATGACACCAGCAAACAGAAAATACAAAATGTTGCAATACCTTAAACGGCCACTGGGAACTGGTTAAAAAAAAAGAGTAATTTGTCATTAACTACCATTTTAAAAAGTTAATTCTTAGAAATAATCAAAAGCTATAAACAGCCAGGTTTTTAAAATGTTTTAAACTTTTAATGCTTTGTTTTTCTTTTTATGGCAACACATGTGTTTGTGGTCTTTTGATGTTTTGCAGAACCCATATCTGTGAAGAATTAGAGATGTGCTCTTTTAAACTTTTTTAAATTTTGGACTGCATTGTGCCGAGTGAGAAATTTGGTGGTGGGGTTGTTTTTCAGGGCTTGGGCTTGGCCCCTTATTTCCAGTGGAAGGAACCCTGAATGCTTCAGGATACCATAACATTTTGTAGAATCCATGCTCCCAACCTTGTGGGAACAGTTTGGAGCTGGCTCCTTACTCTTCCAGCATGACTGTGCACCAGTGCACAAAGCAAGATCCATAAAGACATGGATGACAGAGTCTGGTGTGGACGAACTTAACTGGCCTGCACAGAGTCCTGACTTGAACCCCAGAACATCTTTGAGATGATTTAGAGTGGAGACTGAGAGCCAGGCCTTCTCCACCAACATCAATGTGTGACCTCACCAATGCACTTTTGGAAGAATGGTCAAAATTCCTATAAACACACTTGTGGACAGCCTTCCCAGAAGAGTTGAAGCTATAATAGCTGCAATAGGTGGACCAGCATCATATTGAACTCTATGGGTTAGGTATGGGATGACACTTAAGTTCATATGTGAGTCAAGGCAGCTGAGCCAATATTTTTGGTGGTATAGCGGTGCATGTTTTCTGACAAGTCACCCAACGTATAATTGATACGATCTATATCTCATTAAAAAGTGATATTGTAAAGTTCTTATTGAAAAATTTTATTCAAAGGTTTAAAAAAAATCTTAATTTCACAATATTTGAATTTTGTCAATTCTTTGTAGTGGGCTTTAGCTTCCCCATGTTGTGAGCCTATCGTAATAAAACATAGACTGTTGGGTGACAATAATGATATTGAGTTTTGATGGTCCACGACCTGAAAGACCTCCAACACAGAGTGAAGGAGGCAGTTTTCTGTTGTAGGTTATGTGTGACGGCGAATAAGACAAGCATTCAATGCCTTTTTGTTTCAATACAGTCCAAAGGTAATCTTTATTCTTTAGAAAGACAGATAGATGTGTGAAGATGATTCCTTCCTTTATGGTTCATCATTGTTCTGTCTAGTTCTATGCCTTTCCCACTTTTGACTGTTATTCTATTTGAGTTTAATGTAATAAAACAGCTGTTCTCAAAGCAATATGAGTAGCTCCATGTTTATTTATCTCATTTTTAAACAGTGAAAAACTGAAACTTCATGTCTATTGTGACTGATTGCTTCAAAAATCTATGTGGGTTCAGGTCTCAATAGCAGTCCACTATGACCTCCTCCTTCAGCTGCGAGTCCTGCTGAGCGTGAGCAGCGCTTGCAGTCAATATATCCTGCAGCAGAGAGCGGGGGGAGTTGTAGAAATGATCACTGCTTCGAGTCAGGACGTCCAGCCTGACCTCTAGATCCAGAGATGTCACCAGATTGCACACGTTAACGGTAACAGTGTGAGGATCTGTTTCATTGCTCCGATCTTCCGTTCCCAGTACATTTCTGATCTCTTGCGCCCAGCCCTGACTTAGCAACTCGCAGTAAAGTCCTGGATCTGTTTTCACAGCATCACTTTCATCCTGGGTCTTTAGAAGCAGAACGTGTTTGAGTCGGATCAGCAGCCGGCATGCCTTCAGACCCACGGGTCTGTCACAGTCAAATAAACCACTCAACAACACCGACAGAAGTCCCTGTTTGACCAAACCGTCCAACGCACAGAGCAAATCTGAGCGCTGTGTGAGTGTGTAAGCTTGTTTAGCCGTCGCAGCATAAGGGTGTGGTTGTGCAGGATGACTTTCTAATCCTTTTGTGTAACCATGTTGACCTAAAAAGGCTTGGTCCATCAGCAGCTCCGCCAGATCCAGGGTGTGAACTTTGACCTCCCAGTCCAGGTCGGCGCTGCCCTGCAAGAGGACAGAGCGCACAGACTGCATGAGGAGAGGGCAGGAGTTGCATGAGGGATGAGAGGAGAACCAGGTGATGAAGTACTGCAGGACGGCTCTCCTGGCGAACCCCTCAGTGTCTTGTGAGAGCATTTCCAGCAGCTGGGTCACTATTTCAGCCTGTAGGCACACAAACATTGAAATAGAAAGATCTATAAAGAAACTTTTCAAATTTAACAAGAAACTAAAAAGTTTTGCAAATCTGAGAGGTTTTTAAAACAATTTCCCAATAAACAACTACAAATCTGCTAACAGGTAGAGTCACATAGAATTCTATTATCTGCCCACCTGCTCCTTTGTGGGCACCACCCCCTCTTGCCAGCTATGAGTCATAGTCTGAGCCAGAGCAGAGACAGCGCTGGCCCTCACATAACTCTCTGGGTCATGTAGCGCCTCCACGAGGAGAGGAGTCGTAACACAGCAGCCTCCCAGCAGATACTCGGCGGCGTTGCACGCTCCACCGACCTCCGTCCTGCAGGCGGGCAGCCCAGCTAAGTGGCCCAAAAACTCCACAGTGGAGTCCCTCACCTCCCAGCGCATGTCGCACGCACGCTTCCTCACCACCTGAGTAAGATCTGTGAGCCAGGTGTGAAATGTAAGCTCTGGGAATCTACTTACTGCAAAGAAAACAAAAGGTGGCCAGTTTTACCTTCTTTGAGCTGGTTTGTTATGGAGGATAGATTTGAGCAAACACCAATCCACTTTACCAGAGACTGGTATGACTTTTGCAGCATCTGAGAAAAAAAAGATCAATGATTTTTAATGAACAGAAACGTTTCCCATCTTTTCTTTCCTGAACTTCGATCATTTTTTAAATCTATTTTCAAGTGTTCCCAGTGGTCGTTCAATTAGGATTTTGCTGTTTTTAGACAAAAATTGTTTTAAAAAAACTGTCGTTTTCTAGGACATAGTTTCTGCAGAGCGGCAGGAGTTCATTAGAAATTCACCCGAGTTGTGGACAAGCAACCCCACCACCACTTCCCCTCCCCGTTACTAAGAGCTTTGTTTACCCGCCCCTTTACTAGTTTACAGCCCCTTACTGGTGCAACAGAAATGGGGAGCACTTTCCAACTATATTTTTATCGTCTGCTCCTGATTCACAACAATTTGAGAGAAGAAAAAAAATCAGAAAAGCTATTTTAATCTTACATTTCTTCATATATGTCCTCTATGATGAGCAAAATGCCACAAGGATAAGTTCAATTACAGATATTCTGACAACAGCAAATGTTTTTTTAGACCAATCAGGTGAAATTGAATAATTTTACGACACACCTGACCACCTCAAACTGCACACCTGTGCACCACGGCACACTGGTTGATAAACACCGTAATAGACCATTAAATTGGTTGACAACATAAAGCATGTGATCAGATAACGCAAGATCTCACAAAATGTGAAAACAAGAACAACGTTTTGTGAACATGCAGCCTCAGGTTTTAACAAAGAGCAAAGGCAGCAGTCCTTTGTGAGTCCTGCCAACGTAAATCTGAAAACTGAACCTTGATAGGTTGATGTAAATGTTCAGAGTCTTGTTTTGGACACTGCTTGGACATTTAGGAAACATTTCCACAAAAATTAGTTTTGTTTAATTCTTAAATATACCATAAGATCATGGGATTTTGCAGTCCATACAGTCACCTCTCCATTTTTTCCCCATCAACCAAATAAAAAAAGGGTATGGGCTCCTTTATTTAACTTTAAAACTTTAATCCTTTTATAGATTGTACATTTTTATCAAACAAGTTTTTCGATATACTCCAAATGGGTCATTTCTGTAAGATTTGGAAATGTGGTAGAATCTATCCCGAAAAAATTAAGACACTGAATCCCTACAATGATAGATTTTGTTGTCAAATTAAATAATAACTGTTGAGTTAAGTGTAATACATTTGTAGATTATTCATTTTCTTTTCATTTACCCTCCAATCTACTACTCGTCTGCTCCAATAACTTACCTCAAAGACAGCTTCAAAAAGGGATGTTTTTCCAAAATGGAATTAACCTTTAATTTGCAAAATAAAAGATGCTGACTACAGTGATAAACTTACAGTGGGGTCAGAGTCAGGATGGTTCAGGTACTCTATCAGGAGGGTGAAAACCTCAACCAGCATGACCGACACTTCTGAAACACACTCAAAACCAAAAAACTTGAATCAACAACACACCAGACTTCAATTATCTGGTACTAGTCCAAAAAAACTCAAACTAATATAACACTTTAACTATTAGCATACAATTTATTTGTAGTTTTAAACAGATTTAGAGCACGCTTTGCTGTAAGATCACGCAGACCCCATATTTGTCAGAATGGCAGGCGACTGTCAGAGAGGTTTACCTGAGCTGCTGCTGAGTGCTGAAAGAGCCTCCAGGGCACATTTCTGAACTTTCCCACTGCCAGTCACATTTCTAAAAACTGCAACACAGCCATTCAACGAGGGAGGAGAAAGGCCCCTGCACAGCCTCAACAATGCCAACACTGCAGCCACGACTACAGCAGGAGGACAGGGCCGGCAGTCAGGAGCCTGAGAGAGAAAAGGAGGCTTTTTCGGAACAATTCAAACCATTAGAGACATATAGTTCTGTGTTCAACTCACCATGAGCGTGATCTTTGGGATGTGTTTTAGGCTGATGCAAATCATGGAAATGCAGGAGATTTTACTTTGAAGCTGCTCCACCATCAACAACCGATGCTCCTTCACTGCAGGAGCAAAAAAAAAAAAAAACAGTCAGTCAAACTGCATGCTAATCCTAAAAAGGAAAAAATGTGTGTTTTACCTGTGGAGTTTCCCTCTAACAAAGTAAGACCAGTAATAATCTCCATGGGAAGCAAGAGAATACATGCAGACTGCGCCATGTGGATTTGGTTGCTGCACAGAGAACCACAGAAAAAAATAAATAAAAATAATTAAACCCCCTGTGGGGGAAACCCCTGCATGTATATGAGCTAGGATTCCCTGGTTCCCTGGTTCAACCAGCAACTCAAAGCAGAATGCAATGCCGTGCTGTGAACAGATGCTTACTCGTGGCCGCTGCAGAGAAAAGCAGCTGCAGCGTGGATCCGGTCAAATGGCTCTCTCTGGTTTAACATGACTGACAAAAGATGACAGACGATTGGATCA
This sequence comes from Oryzias sinensis, assembly GCA_037389245.1. NCBI lineage: Eukaryota > Metazoa > Chordata > Actinopteri > Beloniformes > Adrianichthyidae > Oryzias > Oryzias sinensis. The sequence continues at coordinate 17,716,691 of CM074490.1, forward strand.
GGGACCTTTTCATCACCTGTAATGGAGCTGAAAGGAGAAAAAAAAAACATGACAATCTAGAATTTTTCCATAGAGAGACGGTTTGATCCAATTTTTTCTTTTAGTATGTCATCTTTATAGTGAATGTATAGTAAACTACTTATTTTTTTTGCAGGTTTCTGATAAAACAAAGTTGCATAATCCATCAATAAATATTTTTACAGTTCATCTTAGTACATAGAACTGGCCAAAATTGCAAACCATTTTATACAAACATACATTTAATTCATGCCTGTTTACAGAAATGTAACTTGTGTTGGTTCTGCTTTATAATATTTCGTTTTGCTGTTTTGTGTTCAGACAAGCCAAAACCAAATTTCTCTGAGAGACAGGTAGTACTGACGCAAAAGATCTGTACCTATATGCAGCTAGAATAACATCCATCAGTGGACGAGTGAGTTGGCTGTAGTTTGAGGCCACCAGTTCCTCCAAAGATTCCCTGACAAAGAGCAGTAGCTTGTCCCGAAGTGAAGGTCCAGCCTGGCTGAGAATTAGGGCTAGCAGCTTCAGGATCTGCTGACTCTGATGAAGCTGTGACGATTCTTTGGGCAGCATCCGTGTCTTGAGGTACTCTAAGATTTCTGTGACAACAGCAGCAACGTCCTGGTCTGTTTCAATGACCGCTGGGCGCATCAAGCCTGTGATGGAGGAGCTTGAATTCTTGTCATCGACTTCTTTTCCATTGAAGCCGGACAAAAGAGGGTGGGAGAGCATCAGGAGGTGAGCGAGCATCTGACTGGCAGCTGAAGCCACAAATAAGCTTGTGTCTGTCTGGAGCTGAAGGAGAGGCTTGATGGAGTCTAAGGAAAGAAGCATTAAAGGGAGATGATGACACTACCAGAAGTACAAGATGGTATCAAGTTACAAGATCTGTAGTTTCAACTGTTTCCTGCTGCAACATGACGCAGTATAGTTATATCAACTATATATGATAACTGGATTGAGTTCACAGGAAGTACCCACTGGCTCCAAGGAGCCAAAATCCCACAATCGTCTATTGAGAAATAAACAGCTATTAGACATTTTTTGGCGTATAAAGCGCGTTTTATTTTATTTTTTTTGCATAGTTGGCCGGGGGTGTGGCTTCTACGTGATTTGTTTTAACCCTAGTGCTATCTAATATGACCCCACCCTTACATTGACGTGTTTTCCCTACCAAGACAAAGGTGGATAAAGGTGGAAATCCATGGAAACCAGGGAAGATCACAAATCATTGAAGAAAAAAGGTCCAGAACACTGTCTAATGGGTCTAGATGACCCAACTCCCAATGTTAACCTTCCTCTGGTGTTAGCTTTCTGCTGCCATCTGTGGTGTTAGCGGGTCATTTTGGACCCGTGTATTAAATCAGCCATAAAATACCCTAAAAAACAATCTTTTATCATCCAATGTTTTTCTTAACTCGTGTTTAGCTGGTTAGGCTCCCTTATCCATGAAAAGATTGGTTTTAATGTTTTTTGTGGCCCTCTGGGCCTTTGTTTTTAACAGCATACCCCTCGTTTTCAATTTCTAAAAAGTGGTCAAATGAACCTTAGGAGAAGAAGGCAACAAAATAATCAGTTGTTCTGTTACCTGAGTGTAACTGAGAGATATTAAAACACATTTCTTAAATGTTCAACAAAAAAAAGATTTTAATTTTAATATTATCAAATATAGTAACATCTATGGTGTTTCGGGTCATTTTTGACCCGTATATATTCACTTCAAAAAAAGGGCAAAAACAAGTCTTTTTCTTCCACACAATAGAACTTTAATACAATATTTAACAATATGAAGAACAGAACAGTCCTAAATAATAAAACAATTACAATAAAACAAAGATTTGCAAAGTCAAATAAACAACAACCAATTGAGAAAATCACACCAAAAGAGATCAAGTTACACTTTTAGTGTAACTTTGCAGATATATTTGTTGCAGGTGAAGCACACTATGTAGGTTTTTCTGTCCATATTGCTAGGGCAAACCTGACACCTCTTTCTTTTTGAGTGAGGTGGTCTCACTGGCATTGTGGCTGTGGATGGAGTACTTGAGGCAGGGCCGGCTTCTGAGGGGGAAGGTGATGCTGATGCTCTTCTTGTTGCTGTGGATGTGGATGGCGTGCTTGGTGACCCTGCAGCTGTCTCACTAAGTCTGCAGCAGCTGGGTCTCGGGGCACCCGTTCCCGTTGCTCAATGTGTGGCTTGACGAGGGAATTCCCGAGCTCCTCAAGAAACATTCTCCGCTTGGTGTTTCGGGTTGAATTCCACCCTTGGTGAAACACAAATGCATTGTATGCAGACACATTGAGGATGTTGTAAAACACAACCATTGGCCATCTCCTGATCATTCGCTGGCAAGCGTAGGTGGCAGTCATCTTGTCCAGATTGTCCACTCCTCCTTTGTTTTTGTTGTAGTCCAGGATGATTATGGGGTTTTTGTCACTTATTGATGACACATCAGCATCTTTGTGAAGAGTGGACATCAGTATCACACTTTTTTGGACAGTATGAACTGTGCTCCAACGGATGTTGCCACGTTTGGATTGGAATGATTCAGCAGGAGCAGCTTCAGCACCAGTGACCTCCTCCTCAGAATGATCAGTTGTGTCTGTTTCTTCCAATTGGTACTCCACATCATCTTCGTTCTCAGAGGCTTCCTCATCTCCATCGCTAAAATCCTGTGTGTCCTCTGCCTCATTTGCAGCAAAGATGTGATCCAAAACTTCATTTACATTGAATCTTCTCCTCATTGTTGCATCCTATGAATTGGAGATGTGTACTCTGCAAGTCACCACCTCAAATGACTTGACAACCCTGGACATGTCTCCCATTGTTTGTTCTCGCAAAAAGGCAAGGAGAAAAGCCACTAAATGAAGCTCAAGTGGTTGGAGGAAGAGGCTGTTGGTTGATTGTGTGTTTATGATTTCATTTTTGTCATTTTTTATTGTTCTATAATCGAAACTTTTTACCGGGTCAAAAATGACCCGAACACCACAAAAGTCATTTTTTTCACCAGCGCACTTTATAATTTAGTAAAAAAAAAAAAAAAGCTTTTATATTGTTTAAATGGAAGTCCCTGACAAAGTCAAAAAGTTTCAACGCAAAAAACAAATGTATGACGTACTTTAATGCATGCTAAAAGTCAAAACGGGTCCGCAGGGACCCTAACACCATAGGAAGGTTAAAGTGCCTAGGATAGTACAAGGGTTAAATAAATAGGCTTGTGTATTTATTCTTTTTCCACTACCAGCCACTAGAGGGCAGTGTAGGTGTGTATCAGTATTTGCTACCGACAGCAACGCTAAAGAAGTAGGGCCGCTCAGTCTACGGTGTGCTTGGGCGGAATTATTCCAGAGTGACACAGATAATGAAGAACTCAACAGATTTAGTGATTTTAAGTGATATATTGAGTTTAGTTGATTTTTTAGTGCGCTCTTTATGTTATGGTTATCTGAACGATTGTTCAATATACTAGATTATTCAATTCCTCCAATGTCTCAAGAAGCTACGTGTTACAGTAGTGAAGCGTGTGCATATATTCACTCATTTTTGTTGTCTATTTCATCACTATGATTTGTCTTTCAGGATGAAATTTCCGTTCTTGGTCCCGTATTTTGTAAAATAAATTTCTCCCAAAAAAGTGCAACTTCTACTCCAGTGCAACTTATATGTGATCTTGTTCTTATTTACTATGCACCAGAGTGACTTTTAGCCCAAAAATTGTCAACGGTCATTACATGTTTGGAAGAGAGCTCAGCTTTTATGACGAGTTACCTGCTTGAACAAAGAAACTGAAAGCCTGTCTGTGCTGCAGCATTGTGCTGAAGCCCTGAATCCAGCCGATGCGGACGCAAGGATCATCCCAGAGTCCATCTTCTCGCCAGTGCTGAGGGTTAAAGGCGAGGTCCAGGACAGAGCTCGCCTGTGAGGGCGAGAGCATCATCAGCATCAGCATCAGCATCAGCATCATCATCATCATCATCATCATCATCATCATCATCATCATCGTCATCGTCATCGTCATCATCATCGTCAGTGTTGTGGATGGCTGTATGATGTTGGTGAAATGCAGGAGATATGAGGCCTACCTGGAGAGCTCTGAAGCCATCCTCAGCAGCAGCCACTAAACCAGTGAGTTTGAGAGCAAAGGAGATGATGCTGGGCTCTGCAGCTCTGCTGGAAACTACAGTTGATATGAAGCCCTGCAGACATGGGTTGACCTCCAGCAGAGACACGCCTTCAACAGGAGAAGACACAGTCAAAGAGTGTGATAACAGAAACATTCAAGACCCACTCCAATGAAAATAGTGCTTTTGGGTGTTTTTAACGTGTTCTTGTAGTAATTTTCTTACGATGGAAAACATATATAAACAAAAGAAAACTAAAATGGCATTTTTTGAGTATATCTTTATTCAAGTCGTTGTGAATCAGGAGCAGACAAAATGTTGTTTGAGAAAGCTATCTTTTGAAACACAGTAAGTGAGATGGGTGGGCCACAAGCTCCCTGCTCTGCTCCATTCTGATGCATCCACATGCAGAAAAAGAGATCCATGTCTATTTGGATCAAAATTGTATGCCCGGAAATGGATAGCTTTAATATTGCTCGCTATTATTGTTTCATAGATAATGTTAGGTTGGGGTTGTGAGGGGCTGTAAGCTACTAGGAGAGAGTGTTAACAAAGGGATGATGGGAAATCAGCAGAAGCTTACTTCCGCCAACTCAGATGCAAATTTCTGAAGAGCTTTTGCTGCTTTGCAGAAATTATGTCCTTGAAAAAATAACAGTTTCCTTTAAAAATGTTACCAAAAAAGGCATAATCTTAATTAAAAGACCACTTGTAAGTATTTACAACTGATCAAAAGATGATTGGGATGGGACTTTAACTTCTAGTTCTCTTCATAAATGATTATTAAATGTACTTCAATTTTTAATTTCAAATATTTCCTGGAGTTTATGTGCAAATTATATCCCGGCCAAATTCACAGAAACAAAGAAAACTGCGCCAGACTGGGAGAAGTGAACTCGTTTGGGGAACAGCTCCAAGAACTAACCTGATTTGCTGAATGTTGTGAACCAGTCCAGCAGTTTTTCCAGGCTTGTATCATCGGGCAAAGAGCTCCTCGGGGCCGCCAGAACGTCAAAGACCCGCGGCAGGAGAGACACACAGTCTCCATCCATACTGAAGAATCAATGGCAGGGAAAAGCCAACATACACCAAGTTTGGAGCTCACGATAACTAACTCAAACCTTCGAATCGTCGATGCTAAAATTCATGAAAAGCGAAAATCATATAGCTAAACCAAAAAAACCTTTATAAAAGTAAATGGAAAAAAGTTAATTACTTTCAATGTGGCAATTTTGTAGTCACTATTTGAGACATATTGCGAGTAACTCTAAAAAAGAAGTAGTTTTCAACAATTTACTGGCAGGTGACTCCCCTTGTGTTGCTAGCAAAAGTAGCTTCCACTACCGTTCGATCTCTATTCATGTCGATGCAGTAAATCAAATTGAGCATTCGTTGTTGTCGCTCCTCCATTTGTTTTACAACTTTGCGATTTCACGGAGTCCGTAAACGCGCCTCTGACCCGCTTCCGGCGTCACGTTTCCGCCTCTTCGTCCATTTTCGCACATGGTGCCTCACCGGTCGTTCGTTGTTAGCCTCTCATTTTCCGGGATTTTGCGCCTCTGTAAAGGTTTTTCAGAACCGCAGTCCCATTAAATGCGAAATACAGTTGATATGGTGGACGACCCAGAGTATGAGGAGGAGGAGGAGCCTTCCTTTAGTGACCCGGAGGACTTCGTAGATGATGTCGAGGATGAGGGTAAGCGCTAGCAGGAAAAGCGCCGGCTGTGGGCCTATTGCTAACTGCTAGCTAAAAAGCTAGACGGACCGTTGCTTTTGACATATTTGCAGATGCTGTCAGTTTGACACTTTTTTTAGGCGAAAGAATGGACTACAGTAGTTAAGCTGTATTAGTCTCGACAGAGTTAAGGTTTTATCGACCAAGAAACACATGAACAGTCGGTTTTCTTGTCTATCATGATGAACGCCTTTCTGTTCATTGATCATCATACCAGATGCTGAACCGTCAGTTTTTAAGAGGAGTTATTAAATGGAAAATAGCATATTAGTTGTCTTTTATGTCGATTTGACAAACTTACGAATTTACGTCACTACTCTTGTTGTGACATTTTGAAAAGTTTCAATCAAATATGCTCCTTTTTATTACACAATATACTTAATAGTAGACATTAAAAAGCTCATTTTTTTAACCACACAGACACACAGCATCCAAATGGATTTCATGTAATCTAGACTACTTAAAATTGTCTGGAGGATTATTTAAACTGATCTTGGGTGATTATAATATTTGCAGAAGTAATTTAAAGATTAACCAAAGAACCTAACTCTGAAACGAAGAAGTAAAGCAGATAGATCGGGGGTCTGCAAGCTTTAGTGCTTAAAGAAGCACATGATGGTCCAGTTTATTTTACACCAAAACCCAATGAGATTCTCACTTTTCTGTTTCTTTTCTTTTCTGTTTTTGTTAAAAGAAAAAGAAAATGTTCATTTTTTTGTGGCCATCAAGCCAGTCATTCATAAAAAGTAGCTTTAAAAATTGAATTATAACGGTGTTGCATTACTATTATATACCTTTTGACAGCAGCACATACAAATTCCTTTCAAAATAAAATGCATCCGGTGTCATATAAGATCTTGCTGCGAATGTACTGAAAGCTTTGAACAGCAACTAGACAAAAGGTAAGAATATGAGTTAAAACTAATTCCAATAATAAACCACTCTGACAATAGATCCAACCCTTTGCTATTATTTTGGTTTGTTTTCTGATGTTTGCTATTTAGGGAGAATGGTAAACCTTCCACTGCCTGTTGATTTAGTGTAATATCACCACTGGTTAGAAAAATGTATAAGTGAATTTTTATTTATGTAAGATTACCACAGTTTAAAAATCTAATAATAAATGAAAACACTTAAATATCAAGTCTATTATTTATTCAAATTGTTCTTCAAAGCCACTGAGCCACAATCGAGGGACAAAATGAAGCATTTTCTGTTAACCTAAACTTGTAAAAGACATTCCTAGTGATATAACATCATTAATATATATATATATATTTTAAAGTAATTTGTATTAAAATAAACTATAAAACGCTGTAAAAAGTTTCATTTTTTTAAATGCTCTCAACTCTGCGCTCTTCACTTTCCAGAGCTCCTTGAAGACATCTTGCGGGAGAAGCCTCAGGAAACGGACGGCATAGACTCTGTGGTGGTGGTGGACAACGTTCCTCAGGTGGGGCCGGAGCGGCTGGAGAAACTCAAGAACGTCATACACAAGATCTTCTCCAAGTTCGGCAAGATCACAACTGAATTTTATCCCGAAGCTGATGGCACGACCAAAGGGTAAAGGCCTCCGTTCTCTTATGTAGCTGTAGTTACAGACTTGGAGTTGATGTGCTTATATGCAGTAACTTTTTTTTTTTTGTCCGCGTAGATACATCTTCTTGGAATATTCCTCTCCTAACCAGGCCTTGGAGGCGGTGAAAAATGCGGATGGATACAAACTTGACAAACAGCATACATTCAGGGTTAACCTCTTCACTGACTTTGACAAGTATGTTTGCAGGATCACAGCACTTCAGTTCCTGCAAATTATGTGATGTATTTCAGTGAGTAATTCCTGCCTTTTTTTCAGGTATATGAACATCAGTGATGAGTGGGACCCTCCAGCAAAGCAGCCCTTCAAAGACTTTGTGAGTGTGACTTTTGGTTAAGTGTAATTTATCAGTTTTGTTTCCCTAAGAATTGCGACGTGACGGCAGGATTCTAAAATGTTCATTTGATCAAAGGGGAATATGCGTCACTGGATAGAGGATCCAGACTGTCGTGACCAGTACAGTGTGATCTACGAGGCTGGAGAGAGGACTGCCATTTTCGCAAACGACGCCAAAGAGCCGATTCTGGCTGAAGAGAGGGCGGCAAGTTACTTTTTATATTAGCTTTAAATTGGAAGTAGCCAAATAAGTGGTTCTTAATACCCATGTTTATTCAGAATAGTATGAGAAATGTAATATATTTTCTTTCTGTTGGGATGCAGCGTTGGACAGAGACCTACGTTCGATGGTCTCCTAAAGGCACCTACCTGGCCACCTTTCACCAACGTGGCATTGCATTGTGGGGCGGTGAGAAGTTCAAGCAGATTCAGAGATTCAGCCACCAGGGCGTGTCCCTCATCGACTTCTCACCATGTGAGAGGTAATCCAAAACATGCCTTCTTTAGGTTCCATCCCGAAAAAGCTCATTCTGAGGAGGAGCAGAGGTCGTCTCTGTGTTGGGGATCTTTTAAAATGAATGAGTTCACTTGTGCTTTCAATGTGCAGGTATGTTGTGACCTTCAGTCCCTTGATGGACACTAAGGAGGACCCTCAGGCCATCATCATCTGGGACATCCTGACTGGACAGAAGAAGAGAGGCTTCCACTGCGAGAGCTCAGCACACTGGCCCATATTCAAGTCAGCACTTGACCTCTGATTGTGTCTGAATTTGAGCAGACATGACAGTCTTCTATCATATTTAAGTGACACGTCTGTTGCATTCAGGTGGAGCCACGACGGGAAGTTTTTTGCTAGAATGACTCAAGACACTTTGAGCATCTATGAAACTCCAGTAAGCAAAGCTCAAAAATGAATGTACATAGTTTTAAATGTTGCTTAAGACACAGTCTGTCTTGTTTTTCAGTCAATGGGTTTGCTGGACAAGAAGAGTCTGAAGATTAATGGGATCAAGTGAGTTTTTCTGCAAGTGTTGGTGACTGGTTTTGAGTTTGGATCTTAATAACTGTGTGTGTGTCCATCTCTCAGGGACTTCTCGTGGTCTCCTGGTGACAACATCATAGCTTTCTGGGTACCCGAGGACAAGGACATCCCGGCAAGAGTGACTCTGATGCAGATGCCCTCCCGTCAGGAGATCCGGGTCCGTAACCTCTTCAATGTTGTCGACTGCAAACTGCACTGGCAGAGAAACGGGGATTACCTGTGTGTGAAGGTGGACAGAACGCCCAAAGGGACTCAGGTAACCAAAAAACGGTTGACTTTCACGTCTCGTAGTGAGGAAAGGAGAAGTCTCATATTATTGTTGGTTTCAGGGTGTTGTGACCAACTTTGAAATCTTCAGAATGAGGGAGAAGCAGGTTCCTGTTGATGTGGTGGAGATGAAGGGTGAGAGTTTATTTTGTGCCTTACGTCAGCTGCTGGCAATTCTTCCACAAGAAAGTAGTCCCATGTGGTCCTGTGATGTTTTTTTCTTTAGAAAGCATCATAGCCTTTGCCTGGGAGCCAAACGGCAGCAAGTTTGCTGTTCTGCATGGAGAGTCTCCAAGGATCAACGCCTCTTTCTATCACGTCAAAAACAACGGCAAAATTGAGCTCATCAGTAAGTGCATCTTGCTTTTAAGTTATAGAGATTTTTGGTTCTTATTGACGTCCATCATCCACAAAATGTTGACTTTTTTTGTGTGTTTTGCTTTTTATAGAGATGTTTGACAAGCAGCAGGCCAACAGCATTTTCTGGAGTCCTCAGGGTCAGTTTATGGTGCTGGCAGGTCTCAGGAGGTCAGTAGTGTTTTTGTTAGAAATAAGAAATAATCAGCCAATGATAAACTTTCCCAATTTTTCTGACATCTTGTGTGAGAGCTAAGCTCCTGATTCAAGTGCTGTTCTTAGGCTGTTGTCTGAAGAAGCCCAGGTGAAGCTTTAGTTTGTCTTCCTCAACTTTTGGTTGTGTGTGTGTGTGCAGCATGAATGGAGCTCTTGCCTTTGTAGACACATCCGACTGTACCATGATGAACATAGCAGAGCACTACATGGCTTCAGATGTGGAGTGGGACCCAACTGGTCGCTACGTCGTCACATCCGTCTCCTGGTGGAGCCACAAGGTGCGTTTGGATTTAACACCATTCCATGCGTTTTAACCGGAAAGCAAAAAAATATAACACTCGCATAATTTTCTACTCATCCAGGTGGACAATGCATACTGGGTGTGGACATTCCAGGGTCGACTCCTTCAGAAAAACAACAAGGACCGCTTCTGCCAGCTACTGTGGAGACCCCGACCTCCCACTCTGCTCAGTGCAGATCAGATCAAGGTAACTTTTATCTGTAGCGTCTGTAGGTAACTTTTATCTGTAGCGTCTTTAGGGTAGTACAGAACAGTCACATTACTCTTTTTCCCTTCTTCTGCAGATGATCAAGAAGGATCTGAAGAAATACTCAAAGACCTTTGAGCAGAAAGATCGTCTGAGTCAGTCTAAGGCTTCAAAGGTTCGACATCTTACCTGTTTTTTTCTCCACTCCCTCATTTAGCTGTGTGATCATGCATGTGTACGCTCCATAAGCTTCACATGCAGACCATAGCAGCTTCATGGTGTTTGTTTCTGTAGGAACTGGTGGACAAGCGAAGAACCATGCTTGACGACTACCGTCGCTACCGGGAGGAAGCCCTCAAGAACTATCAGGAACAGAAGAGCATGCGCCTGGAGCTCAGAGGAGGTGGGGCTTTGCACTACAGTGTTTGGGCTTGTTTGCATTTTTGTCTTTATGGATAACATTTGGTTTTTTTTCCGTTTGGTGCAGGAGTGGACACGGACGAGCTGGACAGCAATGTGGATGACTGGGAGGAGGAGACCATTGAGTTTTTTTGCGACGAAAAAATCATTGCCCTGGACGATCTGTAGTCCCCCACGCAGGTGACTTTTGTTGTTTTGGTTTAAACACACATGGACAGAAATGTTAGCGCACCACATTCACTGACACAAATGTATAAAATGTATTCAAGCATTTAGCTCTGGGCATTGATCATTTTAATAGTGTGAAGTTTTTTTCCGGTTCTAATGCTTCATTTAAAGGCAAATGCTTTTTTTTTACTCATTTTGTTAAAAAAAAAACACGGTAGCAGGTAAATAATATAATAAAGAAATAATCTACAGAACTGGGCATTTGAATCCTGAATGCGCGTTTAACCCATGGTGTTCATACTGCACCAGCAGGGATGGGCTTCCTCTTTTTCTACTGGTTGCTAGCACATGTCCTCGCAGATGGAAGAGGCTTGGTGTGTAATGTCAAAGCGGTGCAAAACTTTTGCTCCAGGCATTTTCGTTCACAGCTCTACTTTACGAAGACTTGGTGTCATAGAATTCCAGCCGGGAACAAACCACAATTATTAATTTCACCTCCATGAGTAATTTTCAAACAGTTTGAATAGTTGCCACTTCTGTGAATGAAATGGGACGTCATCCATTCGTCACTGTCAAATCCAAGTCCCTGATTGGTCGAGGATCGACCTGGTTCAACCGTTCAATGGTTGACAGTGGGCCAAAGCAGTCAGCTGGATGTGTTTATATTAAAATCTTTTGGAGATTTCTCAGTCAACAATAAAAAAAAAGTGTTAGTTCAGTTTAAGATGAAATAAAAAGCTGTGATTGATGTAAAGCCTGACTAGAAATCAGAAAGCAGCTGTTCCCAGATGTTACAGTGTTGTGAAGGCAGCATACTATGCCAGCCTTCATGTCTGGACCACAGCAGGAGGACTGGACTCTGAAGCAACAATTCAGAGTCAGACTTTTCCTCTCTGCTTTGGGTGTACATTTGAAATTCTTGAATCTTTGGGTTTGGGGTTAATCTTGTGGTCTTCAAATGTTTATCGACTATTTTTTCTTATGAACGTAGCCTTAATCCATAGACCACAGGCAGTGTCACCATCGCTAGAGAGAGGTGATGGCAAAAAAAAGTCTGTTTTTCAGTAATTACCTTTGTCGATCAAGTTACTTCAGTGATAATTCTGTGTTTGTCTAATTCCAACGGGTTTCAATAGATTTGTCTGTAAATGTAGCCTAGTGGGGATTTGGTAGATTGCAGTCATCATTGAAACCAGACTGCCTGAAGTTCTCACACAGAACTGTTGATTCTTGCAGTTCATCTGTTTTCGTGTGGAAGGAGGAGCGAGGACCTGCGTCATTGATTGGAGAGGGACAGTGACCACGCCGTCAATCTTGGTTCATTTTAGACTTCAGTTCTCAGATCAAGTGTCATCATCACCACAGCACACCTCACAGATCAGCAGCCTCATTGAGAGACAAGGGAGGACACTGAATAACCTTTTTTTTCTTTGTATTCTTACATCTTCCACCCCAGCTCTCTTCAGGAGAGAGGATCGTAACATTTAGTAATAAAGTTTTTCTATTCATTGGTTGGACTTTCTGATTCCGAACCTTATCTTGGACATTTATGCCTCCTAGTTTATTATTTTCTTTCTTCTTCTTGCTCTCAAGCAGCATCACTATGCTGGCGTGTCACAAGGCAGCACAAAGTGTCCTACCAGTGCAGAGTGGACGGATGCAGTCCAAACAAGTAGCCTTGTCAAGAAGTGTGCTGTCATGCCATCATAGTGGCCTGTATCCTCCTCCTTTCAGACTAGGCTTTCACACGGAGGAGGAGTGCGCAGTCATCGGGATAACTTTAAATAAACATTCAAGCCCAACTTTGAATTTGACTGTTTTCTTTATTTAAAATGCTATTGTTTTAATGGTTGTAACATTCAGGAACAAAGTCACTATGTCAAATGTTTAAGAAGGAAGTTAAAAATCAAAGTTGTAATTGAACAAACTTGATCTGTTATTTCGAATTAAACCAAAAAGTTAAGAAGCTTTGAATAATTTCAACACATGAGGGAAACAGTTTGCTGTTATTAAATCAAAGCATATTTACATTCTCAGTCATTAGGCCTGCCAAAAAAATGCTACCTTCTGTCAGTTTTATCACTGGATTGTTTTTAAAGGCTGACACTTTGCAGAATTACTTTTTTGTTTAAAACTTTAGAAAAGCCGACAATTGAAATGTTTTTTGTTTAAAGTCTCCTGCAGAATGAATTCAAAATACCATAACAGTTTTTTTTTCTTTCATAACAGTTGAACAGTGTTTTTTCACGTGGCAGTGTCCTTTGTCACCGCGCGCTCCCCCTTTTCTGTGACTCTGTAGCGCCCTCTGGAGGCACCATAGAGACATTACGCCGCCTAACTTTGGCTTAGCGCGCCGTCGTTTCACACAGACGAGGCTTCTGTGAGACCGGACTGCCGCAGCATTACGGCTCCCCCCGGGTCTCACCATCACCGAGTGAACCCGCCATGGCTCTTCTCTGCAAGGTAATATAAATAATAATTTGAAAACGTCAAATCTTCTCCCGCCGTCCGTCACTGTGATTCATCTATTGTTCAGAGGAAGCGGCCGGTGTGCTGCGGTGTCAGGATCACGGGGCGTTGTTGTGTCACATTCGGCGAGAAAAACCGTCAGTGTCCAGAGCGGCCCGTCAAAGGCACATTGTAGCCCCGGGAACCGGAACACCGCAGCTTGTGTCTGAGGACGGAGACAAGCCGCAAACACAATAGACTGGTTTGAAAAAAGAAAGAGTAACCCACACTGATGAAATACATCGATATTAGTTAAAAATGAGTTTCTTATATTCTAAAATTAACTGGAAGTGCTCTGTCTAAATATATGCACGTGCGCGTGTGAGCGTGCGCACAGCGCGTGGCAAAGAAGAAGAGTTGGCAGATTGGAAATGGTTCAGTCTAAACGGAGAGGAAGGAAAACCCAGCAATTTTCCTCCTGCACAGATTCCAGTCTTAGCTGCGCTTGTTTTCCTTTGTCAGGCTGGATTTTTGTAGGTTTATTCTCAGCCTCATATCGCAGCAAAAGCTTCTTTTATGGGAACAGTGTTTGGTGAGAAACGTCCTCCTCCCCCTGAAGCCCCGTTTGTTCACAGCTCCGTGTGAGCGGTGGGGTTCCCACGGCCCCTCAGGGTCTCAGCACCTTACAAACGCAGCCATGCGTGGCTTTAATGCGGCGTCGGTTATTATGTTGATATAAAAACACGTTACTGGAATGTACAGCCATGGACATGACTTAAATAAATAAACAAATTAATAAAGTAAGAATGAATATGAAAAATAATATTAATATTGTTACCCGAAAATAAAATTTTGTAGCCAGTGTTGTATTTTGTGGGCACAAATTAGTAAAGTGTTTTTAACTACTAAAACTTTGTGGCCGCAAATTACTTTTTTTTCTTCATAACAAAGTCATTTGTGCATACAAAGCAATAATTTGTGCCCACAAGGAATTTGTGTCTATAAAAGCTAATTTGTGCTTGCAAAATACTACTTTCTGTGTAAAATGCTGTTTTGTGGAGACCAAACATAAATTCATGTGCAAAAAATGCTATTTGGTGTCCACAAAATAGTAAATCGTGTGCACAAAATGCTAATTTATGTGCACAAAAATAATAATTCCTGTGCACAAAAATAATTCCTGTGCACAAAATAGCAATTCATCTGCAAAAATGTCTGATTTATGTCCACAAAATACTAATTCCTGAGCACACAAATCTAATTTATGTACACAAAATACTAATTAGTGTGCACAAAATAGCAATTCTTTTGCACAATAGGCTAACTCATATGGACAAAATACTCATTTCTGTGCACAAAATGCTAATTAGTGTGCCAAAAAAAACAAATTAATGTGCACAAATAACAAATTCACATAGCGCAAACTGCTCATTTGTTTGGACAAAATGCCCATTTGTGTGCACAAATAGTTATTTGTGTGTACAATTACTAAACTGTCTGCACAATATACTAATTTGTGGCCACAAGGCTGCCTATGAAAAAAAAAAGTGTTTTCTCTGCCAGTTTATTCACCCGTCGTAGAGTAGATACAAAACGGTGTAATTGAATTGCATTTATGTACCGTCAGTGTGTTAAAGCAACATTAAAAATAAAGAAATACATGCCTAAATATTTCACATTTTTCCAATAAAAAATATCTTTATCAATACGTGTATTTATTATTCGACTTAATCAATGAATCAGTATTTATTACTAAAATCTGAGGCAAGTTGTTAATAAAACTTTCCTATAACATTATACAGTTGTTTCAAAATGAAATAAATTGATTATATCAAAAATGGAAAATACTCTTTGGCTTGAGGCATGGTAGA
This sequence comes from Oryzias sinensis, assembly GCA_037389245.1. NCBI lineage: Eukaryota > Metazoa > Chordata > Actinopteri > Beloniformes > Adrianichthyidae > Oryzias > Oryzias sinensis. The sequence goes on from CM074490.1 coordinate 17,731,779, forward strand.
TTTATTTTACTATAATGTAAAACTTTCAAGTTCCATCACAACAAACAGGGTGAGATAAAAAAAAAACAATAAAATACAGGTAAATAAAAAGTAATATATAGTATAAAAAAGCAGTTTAAAAATGGCTAAAAAAGCCTAATTAGTTTCAAAAAACTGACCCTTAAATCCTCAAATATCTGGATTTTTTGTTTTGTTGTTTTGAACTACAAAACACTAAAAATAAAGTGCAATGTGATCAGAGTGGCTCTGACTGTTATTTTTACCGGTGACTTTTCTTCTGATATTTTTTTGTCTGCAGAAAAAAAAGTCAATGGGGAGGGCTTCATTACATTTCCTCTTTCTTTCAGATTCAGCTGCTCAGCAGGAAGTTTCTCCTCCTATGATGTTAGGTCGCTATGGGCCAGAGACAAGCACACACTTCTCCTTTTTGCTGGTTCACTTGATGCAGAGAAACCATGGGAACATGGCGCAGTCTACGAGTGGCGTTCATCCTGGGCTCTCTGTTCATGCTCCTGTTAATCATTGCGTACTGGGATGACATCGGGGGCTTCAATCTCTATCCGTTCCAGGATCTGAAGCACGACTCTCTTCACTCAGACTGCGGCTCCCAGAGGCTTTCCCCAGACGCTGCTCTGTCTGCCTCCACCGTCGGATCACGGAGCGGCCCTTCTGTCTCACTTCCTATCACTTCTAGGATTCCACTTTCCCCAGAAGACACAGCTCAGACACACCCAGAAGAGGAGCAAAAGAAACCTCCATGGGAGAACGCGAGGAAGGAGAGGAGTCGCGTGCTGGCTGGAGACGGGGATCAGGATGTGAGGAAGCAGATGATCGCAGATGTGTGCTCTGGAAAAAACAATGTGGAATTCCCTGGAAGAACTCGAGTGATTGAGCAGATTCCTTACAGAGAACTGGACCACCTGATAGTGGATGACACACACCAGATAATCTACTGCTATGTTCCCAAGGTAAGGCTCTTTTCACACCTTTCATCTGCCCTATTGGCAGATTTTCCTGAAAGAGACCAAAAAAAAATCTTCCAATGGGGTAAGAAAAACGCCCCTACCAAAAAATGTCTAGTCACAAAGACACGTTTTCTCAAGCTAAGAGTATTTTGCTATTGAAAAACGTTCTTGATACGATTTTTTTTCTTAAAAGACAGAAAATGAGACAGTTTTTCTGGAGTCAGGGGTCTTTTTACGTTCTTTAGATCCAGTTTTTTATCACTATAGTCATGATGACACTAATACAAAACTATAAAAAAAAATCACAGCAATACACTGTTTTGTCTGCTAACTTCTACACTCATTCCACACATATCTGTTCTTCCTGTTGTCTGTCATTTTACCTTTTCCCATTTGATCCTTTCAATTTTGTTTTCTAATCAGGTTGCGTGCACCAACTGGAAGAAAGTCTTGGTGGTTCTGTCTCAGGCTCTCATCTCACCATCCTCAGGAAAGCCTTACATCGACCCGGAGGCTGTCCCTGCTGAACTAGTACACAACTCCTCACTTCACCTCACCTTTGCCAAGTACGACACACACACACACACACACACACACACACACACACACCCCATAGAAAATCAGCGAATGAAAAAGGTTTCAGAAAAAAGGCTTTAATGGCCTGGCAATTGGGGAGAAATTTTCCAACATGACTCACTAATATGGGCTTCATTGTCTGCAAACAAAAGCAGCATAAAAAAAGAAGCACAAGGACAAAAACAGCACCACAGCCGAATGAATACACTAAGAATATCTTCCTACTTTTCATTTTTATTTCTTTACATTTGGTACAATTCAAAAATTCACTCCCTCACTGATTTCTGGTTTGTTTTGTGTGTTGAATTTCTCAGTTTCTATGTCTTTTTTTACGCGCTCAAGTCTCAGACACATTTAAAGACTTTTCTTATTATTTAGAGGAAAAAATGCGAAGAAAAAAAAACTGTTAGAACTTTCATTTTCTGTCAGCATCTAAGACTGCAAAATTATAAAGAGACAAATAATGAAAGAAATAACTAACTAACTTTTGTTTGATGAGAGCACTGCGCTTAGGGAAGGTAATTCACAAGGGAAATTCCATGTTTCAAAATCAAGGCTGAAGATTTCCCCCAAAGCCAAAAATAAAATGTCGTGAGGGGAGGTAGCTGCACAGTGGTGTAGTGGTTAGCGCTCTTGCCTCACAGTGAGAAGGCCCTGATTGAAATCCCAGCTGGGACCTTTCTGTGTGTTTTCTGCTTGTTCTCCTCGTTCGTGTGGGTTCTTTCAGCGACTCTTGCTTCCTCTTTCTGTCCAAACACATGATTCATTGGCGTTTCTAAATTGCTCCCAAGTGTGATTGTGTAGTAGTGTGATCTTGGGACAGACTTGCGACCTGTTCCGTGTACCCCAACAGTAGCTGGGATAGGCTCCAGCAACCCAGTGACCCCAAAACAGGTTTAGCAGGTTCTGAGAGGGATTAATAGAGAGAAAATGGGAGGAAAGTCTGATACAGAAAATTGTTAAAGATAAAAATAAATAGATAATTGTGAATCAACCTGGAAGTATTGTAAGCTAATAGTTTTCAGAAGTGAATAAACATTTTTTTATTTAGCATACCGGTAGTCTTTTTTCACCCAAGACCCACTCCGGTGATAACTGTGTTCGTAACATAGCATCTTAGCATTTTCCTGATTATGGTGGAGGTATATTAAGAAAATTAAGCTTCAAATTTTCCTTTTTGAGTATTTCTTTATTTAAATGATTGAGGATCAGAGGCAGACAAAAAAAAGTTGTTTAAAAAAGATCTTATTTGTGACGTAGAAAATACTCTCTCCCTGCTCTGAGCTCTCAGCAATTGGGGAGGGGAAGGGGGGATGGGGCTGCTCCACGCCAACAGTCTTGCCCACAACTCAGAGATAAATTTCCAATGAACCTCTGCTGCCCTGGAGAATCTACGTCCTAGAAAACGACACAGGTTTTTTTTTTTAGTTTTGCTAAAAGGGCATAATCATATTTGAAAGACCGCTGGGATGCTTTTATAATAGATCAAAAGATGATCAGAAGGGGTATTTAGCTTGTTGAATTATTGACGTTAAGATACTTGATCCTTCTTGATAGATATAAACACAAGTGTCTCCCATCATACTTTATAGCTTAATTGTTGACCTGGATTTCTCCATTTCTCTGTGATTTTCTTATTGAGTTTGCACTTGGAGGGCAGAGAGGAAAGGACAGGCGTGGCTCGGGGCTGCAGCATAGACAAACATTTCTCTCTCCCTCAGAAGCTGAATGTGTGGTTTTCTCTACTTTTTCTCCTCTTCTCTCTAAAGACCTCCCCGACTCTCCTCTTCATGCAATTTATCAGAAAACATGCTGTGTTTAACAGGGCAATTTTTTTTCCCATCTCATCAGATTCTGGCATCATTACGGTTCACTGTCCCGTTACCTGATGGCGCTGAAGCTCCAGCGTTACACCAAGTTTCTGTTTGTACGAGACCCTTTTGTGCGCCTCATCTCTGCCTTCAGGAACAAGTTTGGAAGGTGTGTGCTTGCTGTGCGTTGGTGTAAAGGACATGAACCTAATTCCACTAAAGGTGTTGGACTTGCGATTTTCTTTGTGTTCAGGCCCAACGAGGACTTCTACAAACAGTTTGGCTCTGTAATGTTGCGTCGTTTTGGCAACGTGTCTGGGAGTTTGCCAGAAACTGCGGCTGAGGCGTTTGCTGCAGGAATCAAACCCACATTTAAGCAGTTTATCGCCTACCTGCTGGACCCAGAAACGGAAAAGGACGGGATCTTTAATGAGCACTGGAGACAGGTATGTCTCCCACACTCTGGCAAAAAAACCCATGTCATTTTTAACTGGTTTTTGACATGCTAGTTTTCGAATAAAACTCTGCCTCCTTCTCCTTCCCTCGTTCTACCATGCTTGTGCTTGCTATGGTCAGGACTGTTTGCTGGATTTACAAGCATTGAGGTTTGTCTGCACAGATCAGGAGGAAAAGTTTTCAGGCACGGCAAAAAGCTTTAAAGTTGGATAGGAAATCATGGTATCAGAGGAAGATCAGCTCATCTAAAGTCCCTTTCAGAAAGGAAAAAAGGCTCATCACAGGGCTACCAAGACATTCCTGTGTTTTAGAAAAGGATAGAAAAGGCTCTGTTTTATGGCAGACAGATGTTTGGATGAGTGGAAGAATGCAGAAGAGAGAACAGGAGAAAGAATCAAACCACAACCTATCAAAGCTAACAGCCAAACAAAAGTGAGAACTAAGAACTCGGTATTAGTACTATGAAATCTGATACTGATTATAACATAGGCGATAAAACAAAAGCACCAAAGACAATAAAAAAAATCCTGCAGTCATGCAAACTATCAGACAAAAAAACAATACTTTTGTGATTCCGAATAGAACACAATTGCAATTACAAAATCTATTTTAGAAATCACATATTTTATTTTTTTACTTGTATTTTTTTTTCTTTTTCAAAGTAAAATATTTTCTTTCTATATATTGTTTACAAATCTGTCAACATCTTTGACGTTAGCACTTTGCTGAGATAACATATCCCTTTTGTGGAAAGCCTCATGCTTCCTCATCGGAGTCTTGACCTGAATCCAGTTTGTCGTCGTCACCAGTTTTAGTGAGCATCTGCTCACATGGTGTGTGACACGTTGGAGAGATGGTCTCTTCACGGATGAATCCTAGTTTCCACTGTTCAGGGCAGATGGCAGACGGTGTCTGCGGCGTTGTGTTGGTGAGCAGTTTGTGGATTGAATGGCCATTGGTGGTGTTGGGGTTATGGTATGGGCAGGTGTATGTTATGTAGGGGATAATGGCCAACAAAGTGTCCATTATCAGAAATTAACGGACGTCGCGGAAGCCTGAACTGTCCTCCGCTTTGACATCTCGAAGGCCGTTATCCTGCTTGTAGCATTCAATCATTTTTTATTGCTTTATTATTTTGTTATTTTTTTGGTTTAATTCGCTTTTTCACAAAAAGCAGACTATTTGATGCGTGGTGTGGCGTGTTGTTATGGTAATGGCTGAGCGGCACCGACCTGGACTGGAGCAACAAAGGAAAGCCATATACATTCTGATCGTCACGATGGGTTAAACAAAGCATCAGTTCAGAGAGAACGGTCATCTCTTCCCACTTGTTTTTGTCCAGATGATGAAGCTAAAGGTTGTTTTAAAGAACCCGGCGCAGTGATACAGAACATTTAAACTTTGTGACCGGAACTTCTTTTTAGGTGTGCATTAGGGCTGCACGATATGAGGAAAATTCGCGATATGTGATATTGGTAATTAATATTGCGATAACGATATAAATTGCGGTATATAAACAAATAGCAAAAAAAACAAAAAAATCATTTCCGTTTCACTGCAACAGTTTAAAAATTATACTCCAAATGACCCTTTTCGACGCAGGCCTAGTGTGCATTATTACTGTCCATTACCACTTTTTAATCCACACCCAGCCAGCAATCAGAATCAAGTATTCACCTGGTCCATGGTGTAAAGATGAAGACACAGGTGTATTTTATTGATGGCATTTGAATGCACAGAGATACTGCGACAAGATCACTTCATTTTGCAGCAAAATAGTGCACGACCCCATGTTGTTGCAAGGATCTGTGCGCAATTCTTGGAAGATGAAAACATAAAGCACACTCATCAGACATGTCATCCGTTAAGTATGTTTGAGATGCTCTGGATCGGCGGAAATGACTGCGTGTTCCAGTTCCGGCCAATATCTAGCAACTTAGCACAGCCAACGAAGGGGAGTTGACTGACCTTTCATAATCCACAACCTGATCAACTCTATGTGAAGGAGATGTGTTGTACTGCAAACAAACAAAACTGTAATCAGGTTAAGACCCTGATGAGGATGCATAAGGCAAATGGGGGTCACGCCAGACATTGACCGGTTTTTGGAGTCTCCAGACCCCCTATAAAACCAAACACTACATTTACGACTGGACTTTTGCAGTTTTTCTCAGTCGCTTTAGTACAATTCTAAGATCAGAGAGTGAAATTCCCAAAACTGTTTGTTCAATCTTCACATCATGATGTCACTTGTGCACATCATATAAGCAGTTTCTCACTTCTTTGAACAAGTTGCAATTGCTTTGGTACATCCATGCAAATGATTATGAACAATTCTCTGCTCTTTGCTACATTATCAATTGTTTATGTCAAGTTGATCAAAATGTATTATATAGTTCACTGTGCAATAGTCTTACTCCTCAAAACACCTAGTCATTAGTTCATCGTATAATTCATTAACTGCAAAATGGTTGACCAAGTTGTCATAATGTGACAAACATATTTCGCTGCATTGCTAGAGAGGATATTCGCTGTGATGTGGATAATAATTTGTGGCCTAACATACAGGAACAACAAAAGGTGTAGGAAGACCACACCAATTCCTACTGCACTGCCTGTACTGTTGGACAGAATATTGTCCTATCTTTTTTTTCCCTTTGTGTTACTGTTTACAGTGGGTTTTTTCTATGGTAGTATGACATGGTCTGTCAACAAATTACAATATGAACAATAAAAGTGTAAATGTGAATCTTGTCCAGTCTCTTGCAATCAAACTAAAAAGGTGTAACTTACATTTTACAATAATTGTCATCAAAACTTCCCTCTAAAGTACACAGTTATATTGACAACAGGACTAAGTAATTTGACTGTCTTGTTCGTAGACAATGACACAAGGACTTGACATTCTGATGGCACTGACATGTTCAATGACATAAAGACTTAGTTTTGAGAGATGAACTAAAGATTTTGAGCAAGTTACAGGCTTTTGCAAGAAATCCACAGTGTTTTGCTGTTTGTAAAAATTGTTTTGAGAAATGCACACACGAATTTGCAAGCTTCAATTCTGATCTGGTAATTGTACTAAAGATGAAAACTGTATTGTGGCCAGTCTAAGGCACACCTGTGCAATAATTATGCTGTCTGATCAGCATCTTGATGTGGCGCACTTGTAAGGTGGGATGAGAGAAATGTTGTGTTAATATTTTCCTTCAGTGTATTTCTGTTGCAGTATACATGAAAGTGAAACAATCATTCGTGGGTCTGTTTTTCTATTACAGGTGTACCGTTTGTGCCATCCTTGTCAGGTCAAGTATGATTTCATCGGACATCTGGAAACCCTGGAAGAGGACACGGAGCGTCTACTGAAGATTTTGAAGGTGGATCATCTGTTACACTTCCCTTCAGGGGCCCACAACCTCACCTCCACCAGCTGGGAAAGAGATTGGTTTGCACAGATTCCCATCGCAACAAGGAAAGAACTCTACAAACTTTATGAACCAGACTTTGAGATGTTTGGCTATGCCAAACCTGATGGCCTTCTTCAGCAGGAACTTGACTGAGCAGAAGTGGACAGAACCATCTCTTGCCTTTTCACAGCCTTAGCTTGTAAGGCTGTTCATCTGTTATTTAATGTTTATATGCTTTGACAGAAGTGCCTGCCTGAATATTGTATTTATTTTTTAATACGAGTGAACCTGTTACTCTCCACAAAAAGTCACTTTGAATAATGTTTTATGAGTAGAGTTGTATTTTGCTAAATCAAAATTGAAGCATTGGGACTAAGTGCAAACTGGTATAACTGAAGGAAGATTTGTTGCAAAAAAATAAAGAGCTTGAAAAACCCAAATGTTTTGTGAAAAGTGGCAGCAAAATAGAAAAAAAGCTTGAGATTTAAGGATTGACTAAATTAGGATCTATCTTAAGTCTATCATGTGGCCACATGCAAACACAAACTTTGTACATACTAGTGAAAAACAGTCACTAGTTTGTAGTTGTTTTAAAGGTAATCTATTGGATTATTTATTATCAGTTTATAGTGTAGATCAGATCCTCTTTGATCCGTCCACTGTGGCTCTATGGCTTTAAAGAGCAAAGGAAAAGATGTCAGATAGAAAATATACATGTATAGATTAAAGTTTCTTTGTAGAACATTAGACTACTTTTGTCTAAGGGGAAGTTATGTGGGACTAAATTTAATGTATTCCTTTATTTCATTATTTAAAGTACTTTCAAACTCTTCTGTATGTATGGAACAGAGGTGCAACAATTAAGTCATCCACCACTTTCGGTTGCACAAAAAGCCTCTTGTTGCGTTCACGCATGTCCTGTTGTCTGTTTCCACGTGTTCCAGCCGTTTCTAAAGCCCCGCCCATACTAGTCGAAGCCTCGCTTCTGATTGGTCGGTGTTCCTGTTTCTCAGGGGGAGGGGTGGTGAAGCCTGCCCACAGTCGGGGTTTGACAGATCTCTCCCGACGTCACCGGTTCCGTCCCAACACGGAAATATGGAAGTGTCAGAAGTAGTAGACATGGATTTAAAGCGGTACCGCTGAAATATTTATATTTTTTAAAACATTATGAAAATCTATCAATATCGTTACCTCTGCGCATGCGTTTAATTATGAGACAACGATCTGAAAATGAGGAAAGAGTTCGACGTTTATTGTTAGTCCGGCCTCTTTAATACTCCGGACCTTGAAACGAAGTGTTCGGGGGTCATGGGAACTCTCGGACTCCTGCTAATATCTCTTTTCCTGCTGACCTGGGAGGCTGACCTAATTCAGGTAAACTTCGTCAAAGTGTGCAACTGTTTCTGCTTTTGTTTACACCACCTTATCATGGCGTTTCTACGTTTGGCACATGTGTCAATTTTAAGGTCCGGTGAAGTTGCCAAATTGTTATTTTTTGGGAAGCGTTAAAGTCAGCCCAGCTCGCTTTGAACGAACGGTACCAGGCTGTTTCTGTGCTTCATATTGCTTAGAACCCCCCCCCCCTCCCAACTGTCAATGTGGGCTCCCACACGCATGCGCACAAATGAGTTTTGTATAGAGTTATTACACTAATTTTGGTTGAAGTCCAACAAAAACATTCAAGCTCAAACCAACTTAAACCAAAGTTGACCCTAGTGTATTCGGTATTATTACTACTTTTAGGCGCACATACGCCCGCGCCTTCATTTAGTGAAAGGGGAGAAGACATAAACAAACATTAGGCCCCACAACACACCCTTAGAGAATAAGGATATCCTGCTGAGTGAACGGTGGATTTCTACACGTCTGGATGATTCAGCCCCGCCACACCCACTGTCATAAACCCATTCATGCACCCACTCTCCAGTCAAGTCGTTGTACAGTCTAGGGATACATGACACGACAGCTGTCCTGAGGGTCCGTTTTCACCATCACTTTTTTTTATTTCTCTGTATTTCTTCAGGGTGCAGGGGCCAGATCAGTCACACTCCCAGAGTCCCTTCTGTTCATCTCCACCTTGGATGGCAGCCTGCATGCCGTCTCCAAACAGACAGGAGACATCAAGTGGACCCTAAGAGAAGGTTCATGCACTCAGACGTCAGCGTTATTCACATTTTTTTTTAAACTTTTGGTGCCTCAAATGTTTCTCATGAAATGATGATCTTATTTTTTTCAGACCCCATTATTCAAGTTCCTGTTTACCTCACAGAGTAAGCCACACACCCCTGCTCAATATGCATGCATGTCCAATTCACACTCCCACTCAGATGAAGATGGTTTTTAATATATTCTTGGGACATTTCTGATGATGAAGGACATATGTAAAGAAAACTAAGCTTAAAATTGCATTTATGACTATTTCTTTATCCAAATCTTGTGAATCAATAAAATGCAGTTTGAAAAAGAGCTTTTTGTTATGCAGAAAATACCACTTATAGACGACTAGATCAATGTACGTCTTTGTTTTTCCTCGTCCAAGCTGGCATCTGGCTTAAAACTGTACGGGTGGATGGTTCTGATATTGCTCTCCATCTTTGTTGCACCGGTAAAGTTAGGTTGGGGGTATTAGGGGCTGTAAGCTAGCAGTAGAGCGTGTGAACAGAGAGCTCTCAGCAACAGGTAGGGGAAGGGGGGGTGGGGTTGCTCTGCAGAAATGGTCCTGCCCACAACTCAGAGGTGCATTTTTGGTTAACTCCTGCTGCTCTGCAGAAACTATGTCCTAGAGAATGAAACAGATTTTGAAGGTGTGAAAATGTAAATAAAATGGTGTACTTGTGTGAAATGCTTAAAGACTCACTCTGATCATCTTTTGATCATTTTTCAAAGCTTTCCCAGTGTTCATTGAATTAGGCCGTTTTCAGCCATAAACCTGTTTCATTTTCTACTGAACATTTTCATCTTTTAAATGATGTTTTCTTGTTTTCTCTAGGCCAGATTTTCTCCCAGATCCAAATGACGGCAGTTTATATGTACTCGGTGGAAAGCACAAGGAGGGTCTGATGGTAAAGAGTGTTACAACGTCTGCGTTACACGTTAACTCACTGTCCTTATCCCCTTAACCACATTTGTTTGGCTCTTTTTTCAGAAACTGCCATTCACCATCCCAGAGCTGGTTCAGTCAGCTCCCTGCAGAAGCTCTGATGGCATACTGTACACAGGTTCAGATAAAAAGAAGAGAGAAAAAAAAAGCATTTTATACATTCTATAAACCAAGACAACAAAGTATCTGAGGTGCATGACTGCTGTTTCTTGAATTGTCGTTTGTGTGTTCATGCAGGGAAAAAGCAGGATGTGTGGTTTGTGGTGGATCCTGAAACAGGCGAAAAACAAACAAGCCTAACCACCTCCTCCTCCGAATCCATCTGTCCCAACAGCCCTCTGCTCTACATCGGACGCACAGGTTTGTCCGCCTAGCTCAAGCTCCTGTGTGGTTCAGCATGTCAGGTCGATGCTTTGACTGATGCTGTTCGTTCTCCAGAGTATGTGATTACCATGTTTGACACAAAGACGCAGGAGCTGAGATGGAATGCAACGTACAACGATTACTCTGCCCCTCCTTATGACGAGAAGCTAGACTACAGTATGTCCATGCACACACACATCACACCTCATCAGGTCAAAACTCACTTTGTCAGAGCACTAAACCAATAGGAGATTGAATGTATAATGATATAAAAACTTTGAAATATCTGGAATCACACTCTTTAAAACTACTATCCTAACAGATTGAAAAAAAACTCATTTCATTGTGCTTGAACAAGCAAAGAAAATTGAGATTTTTTTTATTCTTTGCTGTTATGGTTTCATTTGCATTTTTGGATGACGTACAGAGAAAAAAAAACACAGTTAATAGACACCAGCTATTTTTACAGAACAAAGACAGAACTGTACGTTTTAAACTAAAGCAGAAAATAATTAATAGTCAACATTTGCAAAGCAGAGAATTCAACTAATTTTCATATCATCTCATGTTTGGTTTACATCAAAACTAGTACTATTCATCACAGTATTTTTGCAGTAGAGTTTAAAAAGGGGGTTGCTGAGAGGGTTAATTCCTTTTAAAAGGAAAAGGCCATATCATTTAGTATTAAAACTAAGAAAGAATAAATCATTTTATAACAAACTGGAAGCTCTTTAGTTCCTCTTTTATCATGAACCTGTGGAATGCCCTCTCTTAACAGAGATGGCCCATCTGGTGTCAAGCGGTGACGGACTTGTTGTGACTGTGGACAGAGAGTCAGGTAAGGAGTGGGGGGGGAAGTTTTCATAACCAAAAGAAAACTTTGATCTTAGATTGTCATTTATTCATGGGATGCACTGTAATACCAAAAAGACCAAAACGGAGCACACAGCCTGCATTTGTTTTGTTTTGTCATTTTGGGTATTAATTGGGTTTCATTTAAGAATTTTAGAATAAAAAAAACAAAAGTCACTTTATATGTTCCTGTCTAACTTATTGACGTTTTTCATTTAGATGTTTGCATATTTTTGCATACCTTCTTTTCCAGGGGATGTCCTGTGGAGTCAGAACTACGGCTCCCCGGTCATCGGGGTGTACCTGTACTCTGGGGACTCGCTGAGACACGCGCCTCACCTGTCCCTCGCCATAGAAACGCTCCGGTTCCTCACCTTCTCCGCCAAGGATCAGGCAGAAGCACACTCTTCCTTGAAGTGGAGCTATCAGTTTGTGAAAGAGCAAGCCACTGCGCAGGCTCAGCTTGTGTGAGTCAAACATTTTCTGACTGAGAAAATGCAAAATGCTGTAGAATAATTTTCAAACTATTTGTTTTGGATTTTCAACCAACAGTGGATGAAGCTAACACTGAACAATTAGTCAATGCACAAAGCAAATAACTTCTACTAAACATACACTTGTTTTTAATGTTTATTGTATATTATTGGAAATCAAATAATCATCATTTTTTTAGTTCTGTGAATTTATACATCAAAGCTTTTACATTTTTGGTTTGGGGGTTAACTTACTCTTGCGTGTTTCAGACCCACTCTCTATGTCGGAAAGCTGGACTCTCACTTTTATGCCTCCACTTCTCTCGTCCACCATGGTGTCTCATTATTGGTGAGCCATTTGGACTTTTCTGATCCTTTCTAATCAAACGAGGTGTTCGGTTTGGTCTGAGGGGGGAAACATTAAAGCGGCTCGTCTGCTCCTTTTTTTGCCTGGGCAGCCGCGAGGATTGATCCTGGCACGGATCGAGGGTCCAGTGACGTCTGGAGTGACGGTTAGCGGGAGAGGGGAGTGTGAAATCACACCGTCCACTGATGTGCGTTATCCACCAGGAAGCACAGCCAGCAAGAAAAACCACTGGCTGCTCATAGGTAATGAAGAAACACAACAAGCAGAAGCTTCAAGCATTAGAAAAAAGCACTGACATATGAAAACCATTTTGATAATGATCCCTCTGTGTGCATTTTTGCTGCTGCAGGGCACCATGAGCTCCCTCCTGTAGCCCACACCACCATCCTGAGGGATTTTCCCGTCTCTCTGCAGCACTCCACTGAGAAAGTTATCCCACCTCGATCTATGGCTTCCTCTGACTCCTACTACCATCAGCACTACGTGAGTCAGAAGTGCATTCATGCAGCCTCAGGGTTACGAAGCACAAGGGGATTTAACAGTGATGCTCATCTGTAAAAAATGTACTGTTCTAGTTTAGAAAAGAAGAAAAGTGCTGCCAGTTAACCACATTTGTATAGTAAAAGAAAATAAAGACAGATCTGTCTTACATCCACTGTTTTCTGTCCTTCAGTTCCAGAAAGTGTCTGGAATCCACGGCAACCCGGAGTCTAACAAAGAAGGAGCTGACGGCAGGAAAACGGTACAGAATCCAAGGCCAGCCGCTGCGCTACCCATCAGCCTGACGCAGGACCACCTGACCCTGGCTGTCCTCACTCTGCTGCTTGGAGGATGGCTCGTCTTTGTGCTCACGTATCTCCTCGTGAGTTCAATTGTGATTTGCACATGACAAATACCTGTCAAAAGTTTCTGAAACCCTCCTGGTTTTTAATGGAAAAATTGACTTTTCAGTGAGGTTACTCCTTTAAAAGTGCTCTGAAATGGACTTTTGCAGCGTCCCACCCAGCAGCTGACAGTTCAGAGGCAGCGAGAAGAAGCGTTTGAGACTCGCCCCCAGGTCATACACAACAATAATCAGACCAACGCCTCCGTTTCTGAGGACGTGACCCAGTCTACTGACACAAATGTCACAAAGGGTATGTAGGAATTCTGCACCTGATCTTACAGACGCTAAGCTTTAAAACTGGTGATTTAGCTCCCATTCTCATGATATTTGAGGGAAAGGTGCACATTGAACTGCTTCAATAGTGTTTTATCATGCTTCAGCAGATTAGTTATGTATTTATTTATTTTTTTATTTTCATGGACCCAGACTCTCCACCTTCATCCACCGACTGTCCACCCAGCCACAGTCACAGCAGCAACACCCCCGACTCAGAGGAAGTTAGTGCAGCTGCTCATAAAACCACAGAAGGTGCGATTCATCGCTTTATGAAGGCATCATAACCACTATGGACATAAAGGATTGACTTCTTCTTCCTCTTCTTTGTAACATTTTCCAGAAGGGATCAGTGAGGAAGTGCAGGTGGGAAAAGTGTCCTTTTTCCCCTCGGAGGTGCTTGGACATGGATCTGCAGGAACATTTGTGTTTAAGTATGTCTTTAAAAAAAAAGCTTTTTGACTTTTTATTGAAAAAAATACATTAAATTAGCTTTTGTTTGTGTTTAAAAGTGAATCGATCTGGCCAAAATTAGTAGAGATCAAACAGAAGTGTGCCGTTGGCTACTGAAAGCAATAATTGACTCGTATTTTTTGTGTTTTCACCCTGAAGGCAGAAAGACAACAGTCTTTGGGGGCTTCTCTACGTAAACCTTGTGCTTTTAAAGCATTGCTCCAATAGGATGTTTTCTTGGGCTTTAGGGGTAAATTTGATGGACGGCATGTGGCGGTGAAGCGAATCCTGCCAGAGTGTTTTGAGGTGGCAGAGCGGGAGGTGCAGCTCCTCCGGGAGTCCGACACGCATCCAAATGTCATCCGATATTTCTGCACAGAGAGGGACCGCCTTTTCACTTACATCGCCATCGAACTATGCACTGCAACGCTGCAACAGGTCAGCGGTTTTCACGCCCCGCCAGTGATTATGCCATCAATGCTTTATCCTTGAGCTGGGATTCTTTAACGATAAACTGTCTGTTTTCATTTTCTCTGTAGTATGTGGAAGATCCCGCTTCTTTCTCCAATCTGAGTCCAATAACTGTGCTGGAGCAGACCATGTGTGGCCTCTCCCACCTCCATTCACTCAACATAGGTTTGACATCTACCCACAGTTCACACGATTCAAACATTTAGATAGAACTTGATCTTGATCTCTCCTTCCTGCAGTCCATCGCGACCTGAAGCCGAGGAACATTCTCCTCTCTGGGCCTGGAGCTCTGGGAAGAGTCCGAGCTCTCATCTCAGACTTCGGACTCTGTAAAAAGATCCCCGACGGACGAAGCAGCTTCTCTATGCGGTCTGGAATACCAGGAACTGAAGGGTGGATAGCCCCCGAAGTGCTCCGAGATACACCAGGAAACAAACCGGTAGGATGAACAAACCCACCACAGAGAAAGGGCATTTTACAGGTGACAGAAGCACATTTTAACTGACGTCACGCCTTTACTCATAAAAATGTGTATCCTTAGCCAGAACAGGAGTTATTAATTGTGTCTCGACAAAGAGCATGGATCCCTACAAAACTATTTTGTCCAATCTTCTCTCAAGACGGCAGCAGTGGACGTGTTCTCGGCAGGCTGTGTCTTCTACTATGTGGTCAGCAGAGGGCAGCACCCCTTTGGAGATGCGTTAAGAAGACAAATTAACATCCTGTCTGGAGAATATTCCCTCTCACACTTTAAAGAGGAATCAAATGGTGAGATTATTTAATCAAACATCTCAACCAAAATAGAGATAAAGTAAAAAAGAAACATTGAAGACTAAGCCCGATGAAAATTGAGTTTTTGGTGTTTTTAACATTCACTGGTGCATAAAGAACATATATAAAGAAAAATAAGTGTACAATTGTGTTTCTGAGTATTTCTATATTTAAATCCCTGTGAATCTGGAGCAGACAAAAAAGGCTGCTTGGAAAAAGATCGTATTTGTGACAGAAAATACGCTGGGCGGTCCACATTTTGCTCCATTCTGATGCATCCACTTGTTGACAAAGTGATCCATTTACGTCTTTGTTTTCCTCGTCTGAGAATGAATCTGGATCAAAACTGTACGGCTGAATAGCTCTGATTTTGCTCGCCATTTTTGTTGCACCAGTAATGTTAGGTCGGGGTGTGAGGGGCTGTGAGCTAGTGGGGGAGGATGTAAAAGATGGATGATGGGAAAGGAAGCAGGCTTTCTCCACACCAGTAGTCCCGCCCACAACTCAGTGGTGAATTTCTTATGACCTCCTGCATCTCTGCAGTAACAACGTTATAGAAAACGACACAACGTCATAATCATAATTAAAAGTCTCTGCAGAAAAACTAAAACGGTTTCCGCTTCATTTACAGTGCATTTCATAAACATGTTTGGTTCTCGTCCCATTAGATGACATCATAGCGCGGGATCTGATTGAGCAGATGATTGGTGCCAACGCAGAAACCCGGCCCTCCACCGAGTGTGTGCTCAAACACCCTTTCTTCTGGAGTCGGGAGAAACAGCTGCTCTTTTTCCAGGTGGGCAAAGTGCACCATAGTCGGTCAAACCAAAGCTTTCTCTGAAGTTCTGTCTGCTTGTGCTTCCGTTGTGCGTGCACACATGCGTTTAAAGGACGTGAGTGATCGGATAGAGAAGGAGCCAGCAGACAGCCCCATTGTGGTCAGACTAGAGACGGCAGGGCGAGTGGTGGTCCGGACGAACTGGAGAATGCACATCTCTGTCCCTCTGCAGACAGGTACAAATGCACACGTCTGACAGGAAACACCCTTCAGCGGCCTGTAATCAATATTTCCCTCATTTTCTCTGCAGACTTGAGGCGGTTCAGGACATATAAAGGAAACTCCGTTAGAGATCTGCTTCGAGCCATGAGGAATAAGGTCAGTCTGTGTGCTTACAAGGCCTCCTTCTGGTTTATTCTCAACTGGGGGCCACGTTGACACCCCTAGTTTGGTTTTGACCTTTAGTTGGTTTTGCTTTCTAAATTTTCGCAGAAGCATCACTATCATGAGTTACCCCCAGAGGTGCAGGAGACTCTTGGCGAGCTTCCCGAGGGCTTCGTCAGCTACTTCACCTCACGGTTTCCACGGTTACTGATGCACACACATGCTGCTCTCCACATCTGTGCTCAGGAGAGGCTGTTTCATCCATACTATACACCTCCCAAAGCCAAATAGCCTTCACTGCAGTCTGAGCTGCTATTGCTTTTGTAAAGCCTGTATAGTTTTTTTTCTTTTTTTGGAAAGTTGGTTACAGTGGTGTGGAAAACAAAGTTTTATATGCCTGTAGCTATATTTTTAGAGATTAATTTAACTTTATTTGGTTCCTTATAAAACATGCTTCGGCATTTTTAGTAAAACCTTCATAGTTTTATTTCTGGAAATGTTTTATGGAAACAAAGCTAATAAAATGATGACTGCATTTACTTATGAACAAAAATATTTTATACTGAAAACATACCAAATGTGACAGTCTGTCTGCAACACGAGAACTTCAATAGCAAAGGAGAGGATTGGTACAAAGTGCTCCAAACCAAAACAAACGTTGCTAACTACTTTTAAAAAGCACTTTATGTGTCATCGGGCTTCAAAATAATAAGGCAACAGCAACGTTAGTAAAAAGAAAAGTGATTATCATGGAAAATTGTATTTATTTCACTAATTTCATTCCAAAAATTAAACTTTTTTCAGAAAGGGCCCACTCTTTGATTAAGTATTTATTTTGACAAATTGAGACTGAAAACCATTTCAGTGGGAATAAGAAAAAAACTGGGGAGGGGGGTGGGTTACAGGTTATAGACATGTATGAACTGTTTTGTGTTGCATTATTTTGTGTTTCCTCCATTCATCACTTCTGAGTTGGCGAAGCTTGAGAGTTTAAGTCCAACTTGCCACAGAGAATACCAGCTACTACTTTTGAGAAAACATTTTCTGTACTTGCTGTAAAGTGTGATTGTTGGTCTGCATCAGAGCTATTTTACAGTTACACCTTTTTTTTTTTGAAAAAATAATAAAAAAAAAGGATGCTTTGGGCGTGCCAAAGACCAATCAAGTGGCTCATTGATTTTCTAACCAGCCATGGGAGGATGGGAGCTCTGTGTTCCTAAAGCTTAAGAGCTGTTTTTTTTTTATAAGGACCTGCAGCCACTAAAAAAGTACATATGCAAATAAAAACTCAGTCTTAAATACATGAAATATAAAAAGGGAGAATTTAATTCCTAATGTCCTATAATATGAGCCTAATGATACAGAAAATGCTTCTTTGGATGTTTCTCTAAGCTACATTGAATCTGACACATGTGGTAACTACCAAAAAACATTTTTAACCCTTGTGCTATCCTAGGCACTTTACCATTGGGAGTTGGGTCATCTAGACCCACTAGACAGTGCTCTGAACCTTTTTTCTTCAATGATTTGTGATCTTCACTGGTGTCCATGGATTACATGAAATCTTTCCACCTTTGTCCACTTTTGTCATGGTAGGGAGAACACGTCAATGTAAGGGTGGGGTCATCTAAGATAGCACAAGGATTAAGATGTTTCATTATCACTTGGCACAGTGCTGTCTATTTTTATTTTATTTTAGGAGAAAATTTAGAAATGTTGTAAAGATGTTCTTGGGATTTTTGCTAGTAAAATAAGTTGTTGCAGTGTTTCAACTGCACCAGCAGGTGGAGACATCTTTCCACCACATCATTAATGTTAGCCTTTCAATGCCTTTTAAAATTACTTTTTAATTAAAAGAATTGGGGTTTTTTTGGGTGGGGAGGGGCTCCAATAAACCTCAACATTCGCAAAAATTAAAATTTAGAAGTAGACACACATTTGGTGGAAGTATAAAAAAAAACACATTTGAATGTCTGTGCTTTCTTGCGTTTCTGTTCACGTAATGCTACACGATGCCAGTAAAAATGTTGCGTAAAGAGTTGATACCATGTCAGAGTTCATGCGAGCGTCAGTGTGAAGTAAAACATAAGTGGCTTAATGATGCAGCAGCCTGGAGAGCAGCCATGTGTCATGGTCAAATCATCAGCTAATGAGCAACTAGTTGTTTAAAGTTCACTGTGTGATTCAGTCATTTGGTCAGCCATCGTGTGTGTGTGTGTGTTTGTGTGTGTGTGTGTGGCACGGGCTGCTCATTATTAAATATCAGAGTTCAGCTGAAGGTCCAATCAAAACAGCCCCGGGAAACATCAGCTTAACCAGAGTCATGAGACCACACTTACTCTCACACATGTACTCACACTCACAGCACACACACACACACACACACACCCAGAAATCAACCAACACACTGGTGAGGCAGCTCTGATCATTTCAAAGCAGCCAACGCATTTGTGAAACCACATTGTGTGTGAAATATTGCAGCTGGTACAGCAATAACCTTTGGATGGAGGATTTATGTGGTGCAGCAGCAGCAGCGGCGGCAGCAGCAGCAGCTTAATTATACTGTCATTAACCGGCTTTCCTCACAGCCTACAGCAAGTCACAGCGTTACAATGATCCGCCTAAAAAAGGACTTTGATTTGTTTAAGTGAATTAGTGTAAAACAAATAAAAAGCGGATTAAAGTGACAGCATGTTAGTGTGAAAAAAAGGTTCACAAAGTCTTGGGAGATTAAAATCCACTAACCGCAGGTTAGACAGAAACAACAGAAAAGAGAAGAAAATGAGTGTGTCTGGCGTCCTGACAGCTGTGTAGCCACAATGGGACAGCAATGAAACATGCACACTGCAAAAACTCAATCTTAGGAAAGTAAAAAGACTTTGTTTTATGAAAAATAGTTTGACGTTTTTAGTCAATCAAAATAATCGTAGTTTGAGAAAACGTCTCAGTGACTAGAATTACTTTGATAAAATACAAATTCTTGGTAAGACCACTATCCTTACCTCACTGGCAGATTTTTTTGTGCTTATTTACAAAAAATCTGCCTGTGGGGTAAGAATTTTTCACCTCTTTCTAAAAGATCTGTTTTTGCAGTGCAGTTTGTGAGCGCTGCCCTCCTAATGCCTGAAGGTTCAGAGTGACAGCAAAAAGTTTGAAGTTTTCCAGCTTTGCTTTTTCACTAAAATATATATATATATAAAAAAGAATTTAAGAAAAAAAAATCAGAAAAAAACTCTGATGCATGAGATTACAATCAACATAAAAGTCTTTTCTGGAGCTAAAATTTGTGATTTTGGAACAAAAAGCTCTGAAAGGAAAACCTGCATTTGATGGGCTGCAGATGAAACCGAATGTAACATTAGAACAAAATGTCCTGCCTCAGGAAAGCTGTGCTTTTCAGCGTTTCAGAAACCACTGGGGAGGGATTGTTTTTTTCCCCCCCAGCTTCCTGCTTTCTTCCTCTGCAGGACAGCAGCGCTGGGGAGGCGGGTTGGCTGCCCTCTGATGTGTGTTTGGGAGCTGAAAGCAGGCGGAGGGAGGGATGTCGCTGCTTCAGCCGCTCCATTTTAGGCTCGGGGAGGGAAGCGGACTCCAGAGGAAACAGAATCTCCTCCTCCCTCTACGCTCTTACTTTTTCTTGTGTTCACTCTTCCTCCTTTTGTCTGTCCCTCCCCGTCTGAGCCTACATGTTCACAAAGTCATGTTTTTTTGTGCGTGTTTGCCACACATCTGTCAGACGTTTCTCATGACTGGTATAGACCTTAAATCTTTTTGGGTGCAAATCTATGTGGAAGTGGGATTTCTAAAACTAGAAGTGCTGGTCGTGCACCCCTGCCTGCCTCAGTAGGCTGTTGTACGGCGGAGCTCCTCTGATTAAAAAGCCAAAGCAAAGGTCAGGCTCTGCTGGGTAACGAAGATATGGCCAAACTTCAGCTTGGCTCTCAAGCCTGGCGCTCTGATAGCCCTCCTTAATGAGCGTCATATTACATTTTGGGGGGCGAAGGCCCACAGCTCACCTCTGCTGCGGATCGGGGCGACACTACTCATCCCATGTCTGGAATCAGAAGCAAAGCCTCTAGTGTGAACAGACGGTTAATGATAGACATAATGGGGGCTTGTGTGAAAATTTTCCACACTTTTCAGCATTTCTTTCTTTAAACATGAGATGAAAAAAAAGAAGCGTGGCGTGTCGGCACTGTAAAACAAAAACCAAACGACCTTCCGCGTTCTTCCTGTTTGGCCCCGTTTATTTGTTTCATTGCCTTTTTTTTCCCTCCTCAGACGCTTTTCCTTTCCGCCACCCCGTCTCCCACACATCCAGTGCAATGACACACTTAAAAAGAAAAACAAAAAAAAGTACAAAAAAAAAAAGAAACACTTTTGAAGTGGGGAAGGTAGGTTAGTTAAGAACAAACATTACAGCAACAGTTACAGACTTACAGTTGTGGGTGAACATTACAGTGTCATTCATTTACAAGCTTCAAATGTGCAGGAAGTAGGAGTGTGCCGAGCACGGAGACATGTTTTTGAAAGGAAATCCATGGGACGCAGCGTGGTGTGACAAAGGTCTGCCGTCTGGTTTTTGCTGACAGATTCTCCAGCTAAAACCAGGAAAAGCACCTCCCCTCCAACCCGTTAAAGCCTCTGAGTCCAAATGAATATAAAACAAAAAAGTTCAGTAACAAACCGGTTTAAAAAAAATATCTGCACAGAAAAATTATTTTTGTTGATAAAATGCAGATTTTTAGCAGATTTCCTTTAATAGTGGTTAAAAGGCTAGTTTTGTTGTTTGTGTTTATAAAGAAATGGATTGCCTTTCAAATAATAAACCAGATGAAGCTGAATTGGGGCTATGCATAAAAAATGGGAACAAGAACAAATTCCCATAATTTGTTGGTGTGGACTGATATTCACCCTCCTTTGGAAATGTTTTGGTCAGAACTACCTGAGAAAAGCTTTTATGGAAATGGCTGAAGTGTAGTAGGCCTCTCCAGAGGTCATGCTTTTTTTCACACAGTAAGTGAATTCATTCATTCAAGACGGTCGAAGCGGATCGCAGAGGAGGTCGTGTAACCTCGGTTACGAACGGAGGAAGCGCCCACGTCCATCCGCGTTTTCCTTTTCCTAAGTGTGATCTATTTGACAGCTGTGCTTCAGAAGAGCTGCTAATCTGCGATCACATCCAAACTGCTCCGTGTCCTCAGCTGACCTTTGGCGGCTTCAGGACAGATCTGAGGAAAGGGCAGCTGGCTATTTGAACATCTCCAGCTCTTTGTTTTTTTCTGTCGGACGTGTTTGGATGGCGTTTTTGTTGCTTTCTACGTTCACACATAGTCCTTGAATGCATGCTTAGCCCATAATGTTCACACTGGACAAGCAGGGAGGGGCTTCTTCTTCTTCTTTTGCTACTGTTCACTAGCGCATGTCTGCCACTTACAGTTGGTTTGAAATGCTAAAGCAGTGCAAATCTGGCTCCAGGCTTTTTCTTTCACAGCTCTAATCTGATATTAATTTGTCTTCCATGATCACTTTTTAAATAGTTGGCACTTCTGTGAACGAAAAGGGACGTAATTCATATGTCACTACCAAATCTGAGTCCCTGATTAGTCAAAGTTTGACCTGGTTCGACTTTCAACGCGCGTTCAACGGACATAGAAACAGTAAACAGTCATAGTAACTTGAATAGCGAGACGTGAACATAAGTGTTTTAAACATGAAAGCCCAAAAAGTGCAGTTACGCACGTTTGCATAGACCTTTTATTGGAAGTGGCCGCATGAACCAAGAAGACCTGGCTACAGACATCTTCGTACAGAACCGGAAGTCCTCCACCAGAACTGAACAACGATTTTAACTGGCGGGTTTTCTTGTCTTAAGCCTTAAGTCTTGTCTGCAGTCAGGTCCCTCTCGCTTGAACGTGCATTGCAGAGGCCAGTGTGAACATAGCTTTAGGCCTGACGCCTGCAGAGGCACTTCCGTCTCTTTCTGCTGTTCCCCCTGCATGTTCAGCGCAGGAACGGCAGCAGGCCGTCTCACCGCGCAGCAGAAAGCTCTCGCCTGGAGTTAGGTGTGGATCAGTGGCACAGCTGCGAGGAAATGGAGGGAGTTGGGGTAAGGAGACGGCCCATAAGTAATACAAAACTAAGATCTGTGTGTGCTTAAACAAAGATCTCCCATTTAGGCGTCTCCCGCTTCTGCTGAAGAGGCAGATGAACAATCTGTCTATTATGCTGGACAGGAGCGCAGGGAGACCCTCAGAGAGGAGGACTTGTTCTCCGCAGCTGTTGCTCCTCTAAACGACGGTGGGAAGATGAGAGCGGACGTACGAAGAGGACAGGGGTCACAGGAGAACTCGCTCCCCCCGTTTCCCCGCCGAACCACCCTGACAAGAACACTTGTGCAACCTTATCACACAACACGGCATATGACCAGTGCGCGCCCTCACCCCTCCATCACGTGGACTTCCAAACTTCGCTGCGCTCGCCTCCGAAACCTTTGCCCCGCCTCTTCCTCCTGGCGCTCTGTCTCTGCGCAGCGTGAGCAGCAGTCTGGCTGCGTTTAGTGACACGGCTGTCAGGATTTTTATTTACACAAGAAGGAAGAAAAACTTTCCGTGCTCACGCTGATGATACTCCCACCCCCCTACACACATTCAGACTCTCAGACGCATTTCCACAGGTTAAAAGCTGAGTCTCCACGGGACCGGGGTTCAGTCTGACTGCTGCCCCCGTGCACAGTCATGGTTGTGTGGTGTCAGCGTGAGCAGAGCTTCAGGAGTCCTCAAAGCCTAAATTCACAGTTACTCTCAGAGAAGCCGTCCTGGATGGCGAGACAGTCACTGCAGCATGATGTCTTTGAGGTTCTCCTGCAGGATGGTGTCTTTGACGGCGTGAAAGACAAAGCGGATGTTTTCCGTGTCCACTGCTGTGGTGAAGTGGTGGAACAGTGGCTTCCCCCGGTTTCTCCTCTTGCGGCTGAACGACTGCACCAGGAAGGCCTGGAAGGAGCAGAAGACGAGTTGGAGATGGGGATCAGTCCTTTACAGGCCGATCAGACGTGCTGCTAACAAGAGTGGTCAGAGCGCGTCCCACAGGGATCTCTGAGATGCACATAACCATCTGAGCTTCTGGGGCTGTAACGAGTATCCAAATACTCCAATATTTGCATTCCCTAAAAATTTCAGAGTGAATATTTGCGAAGTCCAAGATCACTGATTCACGATCTTTATAAAGCTAGTAGGGTGTAGTGAAAATACACTTCAGACAAGGTAATTATCGCCCTAAAATGCAGAACAATGTTGAATTTTTTGTACAAATCCTAAACGCTAATGACCCAGGATGCTAATAAACCTTCAAAGTAAAATGTCGATGAAGGTCATCCTTTTCAAAGTAAAAGTATCAAGTGTTTCCTGGAGATGATAAAAATGAGACTAAAGTTCAGTTTATGGAAATGAGTTCTGAAAAACTGACAATTTAAATAAAAATAATGAATATGAATTTAGCAATAGATTACAAAAACATTTTTATCAATTATGTGACGTCATGCGTCTGTTAGGATGGTGGAAAAGTCGTACCAGAAAGCGTTTGCTGAACGTTGATCTAAAATATGAAAGTTTCTAAAACACGTCTGTTACAAACAATGTTGTCAGTTTGGATGAGCGTTTCCTAGTTGTTACATTTTAATTCAGGTATTCCTGTGTCTATTTAATATCTGCTTGTCATCGATCTACTGGAAATGTAGTCAGCAAAGCTTTGAGGATGGAAAAATGGTGGAGAACATTCTCAGGATTTGTTGTTAAATGATCCAAAACAACAGTGATGTCTATGCTTTGATTCCTCTTGGAGTTAATCAGGAAGTTAACAAAAATACTTTTAAATGTCAAATTGTTTAAAGTGGTAAATATAATTTCTTTCTTTCTAAATCTTTTTTATCTGTCATGTTTTCTTGATTCTGATCTCCTGTTCTAAATTAAGACATAAATGTTGCTGTTTAAGTAGATATTCTTTGAATTTTCATTCATCCAGTGAAAAGAAATGCATATAGTTACTAGTCAGACATGGCTTCCCTCCTTTTAGAAAATCTCCATCAACTCTAACTTTGTACCAAAATGCAACCACGGAGGCATAGGCGTTTTCAGACTGGCTTTATTCTGGAACAGCCCCTCCACACACTGAGAGGAGCAGAAGAGCTGTGTACCTGCACGTCCTCCAGCCTGCGCGGGTCTCCTCTGAACTCCGGAAAGTTCTTCCGGATGTCCACCGTCCGGATCTTTTCCACCAGCAGGTCTGTTTTGTTGAGGAAGAGGATGATGGACACGTTCAGGAAGAGCTTGTTGTTAACGATGGTCTCAAAGATGTTCATGCTTTCCACAAGACGGTTGGTCCTGCGGTCCTCCATCAAGACCTGGAAGAACACGCATATTACTTCTGTGTGTGTGTGTGTGTGTGTATGTGTGTTTCCTCCAAGTCTTATCTGTGGAGCAATTAAGGATTCAGTTGGCATCATATGACCATTGATTTGAACTGGAGCCACAACTGTGGGAACAATAAAGTTTCCTCAGTATACCACAAAGACAGCTTTGTGTAAGCCTCAGATCCTGTGCCTCTTCCTTGTCCATTTCATAATTCCAAAAGTTGAGAGAGGGCCAAAAAAAAAAAACCCCAAAAAAACATGTTCCGATCATCAAGCTTCTAACTGCAGTTTAAGTCAAAGCCAATTCCACCTTGAAGACCAGAGTGAAGCTGTTAAAGCATTTCAGAGCAGTCAGCATGTCACCTGCCCTGGAAAGCAGAGACCTCAGCTTTAGGGAACGACTTCAGAAGGAGAAGATAAGAGAACGAAACAGCCTGAAGCTGCAAAAGAGTCCGAGCGTCTTTGACTCCTCACAAGACTTCATTCCATCCAAACAGTGAGTGATGTTTGTGGGTCTTTCTAGAGACGTCACATTTGTTATCATCGCTCTGAGCTGCCATCTAGGCATTCCTAGTCTAGTCTACTCACATCCAGCTCATTCATAAAATGCACCACTGAGACTGAAGGAAAACTGATCACGACTGTTACCGTCCAACCATCATCCCCAATGGTCTGTGGGAGTAATCCGGATACAGAGCGGGTATTGGCTTGATGCTTTTTCAAATAGAATTCCAGCGGACTCTCCAAAATAAAAGCGACCTATGAAAGTCTGGTTTCACAAGCCCCTCCCACAAGCCGATATTAAAAAATGCAACGAAATGGATCGATATGACTTTTCTAATTCTCTTTGACATGGCTCCAGTTAAGCAGAAAAAAATACTATGGTAATATAAACCAAATGTGGACACCAGATATTAACCCTTGTGCTATCCTATGGGGTTAAGATGACCATTGACGTGTTCTCCCTACCATGACAAAGGTGGATAAAGGTGGAAAGATTTCAAGTAATCCATGGACACCAGTGAAGATCACAAATCATTGAAGAAAAAAGGTTCAGAGCACTGTCTAGTGGGTCTAGATGACCCAACTCCCAATGTTAAAGTACCTAGGATAGCACAAGGGTTAAGACAGTAAGATATACCCTCCGGGTAGGACTAATCCTGCCAAATTCATAAACTTCACCACTTTAGGTTTTGAGGCTGTAACAAACTTGCAGAAGAGAAAAATGAACCAGTCTGTCTCGTGCTGACAAATGTTAAGCCCTTCCTTTTTTTCTTCAGAATTTTGACTTAATTTTTTGCTTTTCTTGTCGTCGCATGTATTCATTTCTGATTTTAAGAAGGTACACATCAATAAATCGGAATATAATCATTTCTTTCGGTAACTCAGTTTGACAAATAGAAAACTTTTTGATTGGAACAACTCACAGGAAATGTTTTGAAAACCCCCAAATTAAGTCTCTTGGAAATTGTGATCCTTAAAATGAACCGTTTAGGTTGAAAGTGTCAAAAACATGTGTTGTAACAAATCTAGGAAGGATTTATTATTTATAGTTTTTTTACTTTACACCTGGCTTAATATAAGCTAACTGAAAAATAATTTTGTGAATTTTGTGTTGTTTAGTAAAACACACTTCACAGGAACAAAACTGACTCAGAAATCGTGGAATCAACAGAAATTCAGGCTGATCACTTTTAACAAGGAACTAACCTATCAATAGAAAAAGCCCTTTCATCAAGACTTTCTAAAAGAAGTTTATATGTAAAAAGACTCTAAAACAACGACTCATAGTGTCTAATTTCAATAAAATACTTCAATCTTAATGGTAAGAAATGTGCAGTCCTCTGCATCGTTGGGTCAGATGCGTCTCGTCTTGCTCTTCACACTATACAGGGTGAACACTGAAATGATTCACACTTCTGACAATATTTGACTTGGGTTCAACCAGGAAGTTCCCTCTTGACTCGAAATGACTCAGACATCTCCCAGAAGACAAGTCGATGTACAAGAGGCATCATGTGGAACAAAGAGACATTCTATACGAGGAAAGGTGTTGAAAGTTTGCCTGGAGGGGGACTCCATCTAGACTGGACTGGATATGGGGCTGGGTTTGCACTCCATCAAATGAAGCTTCATAAAAACTCACGTCTTATGTGTCAATGCTGGAAACTTTGTGCGAACAGCTGCAGGAAAAGGCTTACAGACAGTTCAACGAATGCTACATTTAAGAGGCTGTCATCACAAAACGCTGTTCTAAATGATTCAGTTAAAGAGCTTTATAATAACAGGTTGCTTCATTTCCATTGATTGATTTTCACAAAGTTTTTTTTTTCATCAATATTTATCAGGTTATTGTGTTTCGTTGAACATTATGAGCTGTTTTGAGCCACAGTTCCATCCTCCACTATAAACCAGTTTAAGCTTTGAAAGTTCTTGTTGATATTCTAATAATAAAATGCCGTATTTTTCCACTTACAAGACCTAACCAACGGAGCTACAACAAGCTGCTTCAACCTTTTTCCATCAACTTCAATTTCCACTCCGGTGATAAAACGAAACATTTGTTAACTCACAAAATATGGTCTATAACAGGGGTGGGCAAACTGCGGCCTGAGGGCTGGATCCGGCCCGCCTCCATCTTTGGTCCGGACCACTGAACAATATCAGAGACCCTTGTTTTTTGTTTTTTTTAATCTGGCCACAAGATCAAGACGTGACATTTTATTCCCTCCTTCTGCAGTCTGTGCTCCAACCTGAAACCCTCTAAAAATCTCTGTCAAACAGAACAGAAGACAGTCTTTCCTTTCTACGTCGCAGTTCATCTTTCCCGGTTTAGCTCATTCTTTTAGAGCGATTATGCTGCCTTTTTTAAGCAGCGCACCCCTGTTCTGTGTCCTAATTGGCTGGAGACCTTGTCAATCAATCTCCTCCGTCCGCGCCGTGTCTCCTGTACGGCGGAACGCGTTATGCGGATCAGATCAGAAATCTGTGATCGATGATCAGATCTTTGTTTTCATTCTAAGATCCTGGAACTAATTTCTATGAAGGTTTGAGAATTTCAACAAGAAAAAGTGTGAAAATGTTCATGTCTGTCTGAGAAAAGTGTATTTAGGCAGTGAGGAGTTTTACTGCCATAACGTCTGTAATCATTCATTCTCCGTGGATTTCACCGATTACGGTTATTTTAAGAAAGTAACCCCTGCAATAAACGAGGGAACTCTGTACTGGTGAAAAGGTAACGCAGATATCTGCTTAGCTGCAGCAGAAGACACAGAAATGAGCTTTTTTCATAATTACTGGATGAGAAACAGACGCACAGGACACAGCTGTGCAAAGTGTGAGACGTGAGGAGCTGCAGCCCTCAAGGTCTTTATTAGGATTACGACGGGAGAGAATCGACTATTTCATTTCTTTTGTTTGTTTTTTAAATGCATCAGTATATTTTTCCTGAATATTTGTCTTTGAAAATCATAGTGTGTTATTTGGTCATTGCTTTATTTCATAAATAATGTTATTTATTTCATTAAAAGGATCATGAATGAATGAAACTTTAATCAAATAGCACTTTACAACTCCTTGAAGGAACCAACGGGGTTCACAATAGAAAAAAGGAGATCTAAAATGGGAACAAAAAACTAAAAACTCTAGAATATTCTGTTTTAGAATATAATTTTCAATCTACATTCCATGTTAAATCATTTTTCACACCACGCATCTGCTCCTGGTCAGGCCCTTCTATCGAATTTTAGAACCCAATGTGGCCCGCAAGTTAAAATAATTGCCCACCCCTGGTCTATAGTGTCCATCATCCCGATGCTGGTCCTCTTTCTCTTTCAGTCTCATCATCAAAGCGTACACTCCTTCATTTCCTCCAACCCCTCCTTCCTCTGTCGCCGTTTGCGTACCTGGTCGTACTCGGATGACGACACCATGAAGAGAATCGAGGTGATCCCGTCGAAACACTGGAACCACTTCTGCCTCTGCGACCTCTGACCGCCGACGTCCACCATTTTAAAGGGAATCTTTTTGATGACGAAGTCGTGCTCCACGATCCCTTTGGTGGCCTTCCTGGCAAACAAAATGTCCTGCCTGCTGGGAATGTAGTTCTGAAGAAAGAAGAGGATGATCTTCTAAACCTGAGAGAAACCAAACTGAGATATTGTGCGACACGCTCGCTCACACTCACCAGTTGTCCAATTCGATCCAAGTTGTCCAGGAAGTACTTGACGGACTCACTCTGCAGAAAAGAAAGAAAAACCCATCATTGACCCACCAAGCGCTTGACTCATCTTATGAAACATTAGGGAAACAAATTGCCCAAATAATGAAATTACAGCCCTTAATCTGATTAGTTGACCGACTTCATTTCTTGTACATTTTCCTTGGCAAATAATTATTTCAGAGAAGAGTGGGCTCTTGATTGAATGATATCTTTCATCACTCAGTGCAACGAGAGGCGGGGGACCATGTGACCAGCCATAATCATATCAGCATGCAGCCGCTTGTTTGGACTGACGTGACCAGCAGCACAGCACTGCTAATGCGCAACCGGCTCCTGGGACGGCGGCTGTTTACGCGGCCCACGCTGGGCCGACAGCCTCATCATCGGTCAACATACAGCCCCAGCGGATCAGAATAATGGCTACTTGATATGTAAAGAGGCTCCTTCCAGCACCTCCTCAGGGAGTTCCAGCAGACAGTTCAGCTCAGGTTTATTGGAGTCTGAACTTCCATGGGCTCCTTTGTTTTAGTGTAGAAAACTGCAGAGTCAGACGTCGCTTTTATCATCTTTTCCAACCACAAGATTAGGAAACCGAGCAGAGATTTTCCCCCTGAACTAAAGACAAACAAAACAGAGCGAAATGGAAGTTATAATTCTATCTTTCATTACTGATCAGATGGAATAGGACTGAGCTGGGCTTTCAATAACTGACTTTTAATGGCTGTAATGTAGTGTGCAGCTATTTGTTTGCTATGGATTTGAAATAATAAACAGACATTGGCTGGATACAGTCACCCACAATAAAATTAAACACATTAAGTTTGTGTTTATTTATATAAAAAAGAAGGCAGATGCAGAAAAGCAGAGATGTGTTCAAACCACTGACTGTATACGACAACTGGACTGAGTGAGTGTGACTTCACCCAGAGAAAACGGCTTTCTTCCAGCTCCAAACAAATGAGGTCACTTTAGTCAGCATTGTTTTGGCCACATGGACACCGCCACATTAAAGCCAGAGGACATCAATTTAAAAAAAATTGCTTGGTCGTGTCAGCTTTTCCATGGCAACCACTCTCACCAATCAGGAGTGAACTTGTTGGAAGTCCACACCCACTTGAAAGCAGGTTCGGGAGAACCTGTCAATCAAAAGTATCAGTCTCTCTGATAAATATGATGACTGAGTGACAGCTGTGTACTGTATTTCTCTATAGAAGTCTATAGAAGATTTTGGCTCTTTGGAGCAGACAGGTCCTTCCTATCTGGAATGTGAGGGGGAGGAGTCACTCGGACCAGTTCTCTTATACAGTCAACGGTGCAAACCCTAACCCCCCTACCCCTTTTCTTTAGTCTGCAAGATTTACAAATGTATGAATTTGCTTCATAAGCATGGATGATTTTACTTCCACTGTAATTGGATGCAGATACTTCCTTCCTCTGTGATGTCAAAAAGAAGCCGTGTTCGGACCACAGCGAAACAGACCTGCCAACAAAATATACAGCTAGAAATGACACAAAAAAACAAACAAACACAAACCTCTCTGGGGTTTTCTCTGCTTTTGTGTTGACGACAGATCAAAAACAGACTACCAGAAAAGAAGAATTGGAGGACTTTGTAGAGGTAAAAAACAAAAGCAGGCTCTAAAACACAAACGAAATAAACCATTGTGAGACTGTTGGCTTTGAAAATCAGAATATTATCAAAATGTCCAGCTGCTAGAGTGTCTTCTGAACAGAATCAGGCAGCTTAAAGTTCACCAACACGTCGTTTTGTAGGACATTAGGAAAAGACAAAATCCAATTGTAATCTTTATATTCCCTATACTTATAACAAGGTCAAATATCTACTGACTTAGTAGACTTATTTCTTAAAACAAAGAAGTTAAAAGTCTTCTTATGTCATGTGATCGTCTGACAATCCTGCGACTTTTCACCATCTCATTTTGACATAGCAAACTTGGTTTAGATGTTTTTTTCTCTGTTTAGATTGGCTGCACAAATCCACTGAGCCTGAATAAATGAGCCTTTCTGTCATTTAAACCATTTTCATGTTTTCTTTTTGAATGCGAGGCTGCCATGCTTCCTGCTGTTCCAGGCAGCAGTGGATTTCTCATCGTTTCCATGTATGGCTATGAAAAATCAATTAGCCAATTCCTTAAAGCTGGAGTTGAGTAATCCATTATGGGGGAACATCAAGTCAGCATTGATTTTTGTCAGCGCTCCTCGACCCACTGTTGAGCTGTAATGTGGTTTTAAGTACATGCTGATCTTCACTTCTGCGGATTACACAGCTCACGTACGTTTTAAGAGGCTGCTAATTGATTTTCATACGGTTCGCAAATGAATGGAAAGCAGCGGGAGCCGGGAGGGAGGGTCCTGAAGGAGGGGAGGTTTAATCAGGTTATGGCAGCATGGCGGCCTGGCTTCACTCTTGCTGCCGACATGGGGCGGGGGTGTTTGCCTTGGAGTTTCAAACGCAAAGATGAAAGCTGAAAGTTCAAACTGGAATCGACTGATACCTGACAATAGTAAAAGTCGATTCCGACTCTTCCCCCTCGGTTTCTTCTCCGTTCAACAGGAAGCAGCTGTTTGCGTGTGAAAAATGGGAGACGTGGGGGAGGGAGGAAAACGCAGGCCAGACAGAGCCTTTCTGGCCCTTTCATCACTCTGCTGTAAAAAAAAAAAAAAAACTGCTCCAACTTTTCCCAAACTTTGACAAAAGTTTGGTTCCTA
Source organism: Oryzias sinensis (assembly GCA_037389245.1). NCBI lineage: Eukaryota > Metazoa > Chordata > Actinopteri > Beloniformes > Adrianichthyidae > Oryzias > Oryzias sinensis. The sequence goes on from CM074490.1 coordinate 17,763,527, forward strand.
AACTGACCTTCCTCCCCCAACCAGACCTACAAGCCTCCACGACAGAGGCAGGACTAGCGTGACCTCAGCGGAGAGACATGAGCAGTGACCCATTGCTGATCTGTAGGTCACAGCAAAGAACACAAAAATGGAAGACTCCGATTGGTTTGGCAGGACCTGGGCAGTGGGAAAGGGGGGGGGGGGGGAGCTTTTGGGAGGCAAGGAATTCCCCGAGATGGAGGGACAGGCACATACAGAAGCAAGACAGACGGCACATTGCTACAGACGACTCACCGTCCAGCAACTAACTGTCTGTAGCAGCATTTCATCATTCACGCTATAGAAACATCAACACAGGTCGTCTTTATTAGGCCTTTAGTGATGTGGAGCAGAGGTTTAGTAATAAATGATCAGCTGAGCCTCCTTGTCTGCGGTAGAAGGTGTGTGTGAATGTAGTTGGGGGGAAAAACGAGGAGGAGGACTGTTTCCTTTCATGCTGAACATGAGTAGATTAGGGGCTTTATTACGGCAATGACCTGAATAAGCTCACATTGTGCAGTGTGTGCATGTCGGCACTCGGGTTTATGCCACACATCCACTTCTTTACAATAACCAGTCAAAAGCTTTTGTCTTTTGGGGGGGGAAAAAAGGACGAATGCTTTTTTAATCACTTTTTAAGGTGGAACCTGTTTTTTTCCCTTATATTTATGAGACAAACGCAAAAGAAGACAAATTAGAAAATTGTTTTTACTAGAATCCTTTTTTAAATTAGCTCTCTGACAAAAGATGTTCATTTTCAAAGGTAAAAACATATTTGCACAAATTACTGTCAAGAAAATATAAATGTACACAAAATGACATATTTTGCCCACAAAGTGACCACAGGGAGAGAATATAAAATTATTAGTCATATGTGGTTTGGCTTTTAAGTTCAATCAGGGATGGAAAATACAAAGTACCGTAAAACATTCAATATTTTTTTAAATGAATTTGATTTTAAAGAATATGTACTGCCTGTGCTTTTGAGCAGCAACTATTTTCTTCCACTTTCTGAGGAGATAGGCAAAACATGATGGGGTTTTTTCAGATAATCTCGGTACACATATACTTCCCTACTAAAACTAAGTCAATAGAGTAAAAAAATGTCTGAAAAAAAGTCATATTTAATACTTTACTTACACCATCCCATACTATTTCTGTCAGTTTCCAGTGGTCCAGATTTAAGAGCATTTACTGATTCACATTTTGCCATCAAAAAGGTAATGGATCTTTTAAATATCACATTTAGACAGGTTTCAAATGAAAAATATTATCAATAATGTGTCTGGCAGCAGAATTGCCCCCTTAAAAAAATTGGGGAAGCTGGAATAAGCTTTAAACCAAGAGAAATTATATTAAAAAAAAAGAACATTGTGGAATGTCTACACTATATATGTATCGCTGTATAGTAGGATTCCTTAATAAATAATAATAAATATGAATGTGTTTATTAGCTTCAATAAGATATTTATAAAATGACTTTTATGGGACATTCATAAGACATTCGCAGATGTTGGTTAAAAGCCGTTCTTAAGTAGTCGTTTCAAAGTGCTATTAAGCTACAAATGTTAAAAATGTCTCATGTACAGTAAAGCTTCTCAAATGCTAATAAATGTGTTTTAAATGTCTTATAAAGGCTTATAAACACATTCATGCTTGTTCATGTCTTACTACTTTAATAGTGAGTCTTATTAGAACCATTACCAACAGTAGTGTATTATTAATGTGCACCATAATACTAAAATCAAAACAATCTTCATGTATAATGTAGGAAAGGCAAAACAAACACCTGGTAAAAACAGTTTAATGAAGACATTTTGACCAGTCCATTTGCTGTAAGCAAAAAACTCTTTTTAAAGTAAGACAATATCATTCTCACTGTAGGACTTCGTATTTCCAGATATTTAGAGTACAACGGTTTCTAGAATTGGCTTTGGACGTTTTTATTAGAGATTGAAAACCTGAAACGACACATTTTGTATTATGAGATGTTTACTAACAAATAAGTAAAATTTCAAAGACGACGTCATGGAGAAACGATGGAGGCTGGTCTCTAGTAGATGGTCCTCCATCATCTGCTCATTCACGTCTCTTTTTCTTCCTCTGCTGTGATATTAAGTTAAAATTTGAGGCTTCCACATCCTGAGGAGTGCTTTCGCTGAATCACAACATCCAGCTTTTTATTTAGGGCATCTGTGTAGCCGATGACAACGGTAAACGCCACCATCGGGGCTTGATGTATGGCCGGTTTCCATTGCCGAATGCAGATTCTGCTGTTTACTTCCTATATTCAACTGTGTGTGTATCTGGGTGTGGTGGGCTGAGAGAACGGCCTTTGCTTGCGTTCACTACTTTTACCGTCTCTCTCCCTCTGTGAGTCTCTCCTTTCATAAAGCTCTACTCATCTCTACTTTCCTTTAGATCTTTTTGTTTTATCACCCTCCTCTTCAGAGTTCCTTCCTCCTGCTGGGCAACGGTCCGCGGAGCTCCAGCTGTGCCTGGGAAAAGCTGACTGTGGTATCCCCGGAAAACCTCTCAAGAGCGGAAAATGCGGAGGACAGGACCTGGCTCAGCACATTTTTTACTTGTGTTATTACAGGAGAGGGCTGATGCTGCTTATATTTTCTATCACTACCCGAACCGCAACGTTACTTACACCACTTCAACTGTCTAAGAAGCTGCTCACAAGACTGGCGAAAGCAGGCCATAAAAGGGGACTACTTAAAAATAAAAGCTTAAAGGAGGCTGGTTCTACGGTGGCCCTGAAGGACAAATCACATCAACAAATGACTCAAAGCAGAAACAGATTAAAGATAAAGATGACAAATGAAAAAGCAAAACAAGATTACATTTTAAAACCCAAAAACATCATCATCCAATCAGTGGTGTCCCATAATACCCACCTTTTCTGGTTTCTTATTTTGTTTGATTTTGTAATTTCATTTTCATTTCTGGAAATAACTTTTGTTTTCTAAAAAGATTTGTTTTTGTTTTGATTTCTAAAATGTAATGTTTTTTATTTTTAATTTTTATTTGTTGCTGTGATTTTGAATATGGTTTGGTGCTAAGTAATTGGTTTTTGTGATTTGCCCTTCAGGGCCACCGTACATTTCTGATCCAACAACACTTAAAAAACTTCCCTTGATTTTAATGCTTAGTTTTAAGCAGGTTATAAGTCAGTAAAGACCGTTGACTGTACATGAGAACTGGACTGAGTGACCCCTCCCTCCTCTGTTCCAAACAGGAAGTACCTGCTGGTCTCAAAAAGGCAAAATCCCATGGACTTCCATAGAGAAATATACAGCTATTATTCACTCATTATATTTATCAGAAATGCCATTCTGGCTCTGATTCCTGTTTTAACATGTTCTTGCTACTTCTTTTCATTATGTTTTGCCTGTAGTGCAGGTTGTTCGAGTTATAGACTGACCAATCAGATGCCTCATTAAAAGCATGTTGAACGTTTGATTGACAGATTCTCCCAAGCATGGTTTCAGTTGTAGGGGTGTTGACTTCCATCAAGCTCACTCCTGCTTGACAAGCGTGGTTACCATAGAAACGTCGACTCAGTCCAACTCGGACCAATTGCTGCTTATTGAGAATTTCTGATTCCAACATGGCGGTATCTGTACCGAAAATGACTTCATTTGGTTGGAGCTGGATTCATTTTCTATGGCTGACGTCACGCTCACTCAGTCACCTTCTCATAAAGAGCCAATGGTAAGTAAGGACGGATGTTTTGCTGTGTGATTGAGTGGTTAAAAATGGGCCTAATAGCAGCTAAACAGGTGTAACTAACTAAAAGTGGACAGTCCAGTGTCCTGTGCTGTCAAAATGAGGCAACTTAAACTTTACACCTTCATCCAACTAATATCAACCACCTGCACAGATTTGCAACATGTGTCATATTGTTTTTTTTTCCTTCTTTTGGATTACGATAGATCTGGCTTGTTAAAGCTATTGCTGGACTGAAAAAGCAATCTGGAATGGCTCATTAGTTTGATTCGTTTTTGTCCTTCATTGAAAATACAACTCTTGTGATAAATTGTTTAAAAATACCCTACGTCTTTTGTTTTTATTTACACCTTGCATGCTGATTTCAAGCATTTAATGCAATAGTCTTTTCGTTTTTAGGACTTCATATTTTATTTATATTTTTTTGTCTGGGTATGATTTATGCTGATTTTTTTGGCCAGGTATGTTGATGGCAGACCTCGCAACCCCGGTCACAGACAGACATTTCAATCAATGTAAGCTCAGAGCGAGCAGCATTTGAACCATTTGGTCAGTTGATCATCGTCGCTTTGACCAAAGAGAATGAATATGTCTGAATATGTCTATAGGCTGTAAGGACATACAGCACACAATTCTTTTGTAAAAGGTAAAAATATAGCTATAACTTCCTGAATTGTCCCTTTTTTTGTTGACAAGTGGCTCTACATTTGTTTTAAATGTAGAGCCACTTGTATGCCACCATGTATTGTGTGGTTGAAAAGTACATATAATAGTTTTGCAATGCAGTTTAGCATTCTAAGTAGTATTTTAATTACGATTGTCATTTTTAGCCAAAATAAAAAGATTCTCACACACACACACACACACACACACACACACACACACACACACACACACACACACACACGCACGCACGCACGCACGCACGCATATTTATAGAGGGGTACATTTCTTCCAAAGTCAGATTTTTATGCAACACAGTGTCACACCACTGCAACACTTCTCATTAGCATGTCAAACACAGAGTGGGAGCGATTGGAAGAAAATACTGCTCAACTGCGCGATTAAACTTGAGGAACTGTCTGTTCCATAAATAACTAACAGGCTTCTTTCTTGCGCTTATGGAAACAGGCAGGGATGTTATCAGCCTCAGAAGAACTTTATCTTTCATTTCAACCCTGTCTACGGTGCGTGGCAGGAGAAGCGGCAGAATGACAAAAGCAAGAACATTCAGTGTTTCCTTTTTCTATTTCCTCTCTCTGTATGCTTTTTTGAAAAACACAGTCGGGCATGGCATAAAAGAATGGTGAGAAAAACCCAAAAGTATGAGAGTTCGGGCCGTTAGTAATGAGATTTGTTGGTGTGCCTGCAGCAGCTCAGATTTGTGGAGTCCTAAATCTGATGTGTTAGTTCTGCTGGCCTCCGACGCAGGGAAATTTATAATTGCTATCAATTATTGTAGAAAAAGCTGTGGGTATTTATCCAGAGAGAAATCCACCCAACTTTAGTTGCCTTTGACTTCTAAAGATATTTTTGTTGCGAGTCAGAAAAACTGTAAAATGTCAAATCAAAAAAGCACAGCAGTAGAGGCTGGATTCTGCAGAGCTGCACTGATACAAAAAGTCGTAAAAGATGCATGTTTTTCTAATACCTTCAAGCAAACCTTGGAGATGATAACAAAGCTTAAGCTATCCTGATTTATCTCCACAGCAGCTTTTCCTTGGGCAAGTTGGATTTTTTTTCTTATGTCAGCTTAATACTGACCACGTTTGTTCTCCAGAGGCAGGAAAAATGAACATTTTATGTGATCAGTCATGTGAAATAAATGCTACGCCACTCCAGAAAAGATAGTTTCAGCTCTCCATTTGGACATAGAAAAAGACATTTGTTTGCAGTTATTTTTGCAATGTTTATTTAACCACAAAAAGAAATTACTCCTTTAAATGTTTTTCTTTGTGCCTCATCCCACACCAACCACAGATAAGACAAAGCAGTCTGACCTAAAGCTGTCCATGTCACACGGGCAGCATGTTAAGTGCGAGGAAGTGGCTCTTACCCGACTATAGATGGTTTCGTCCACGATAAACGTAAAGACGAGGTGAAAGGTCAAGCTTGCGGCGCTGGGAAGACGTTAAAGCCGCCGTGTCACTGGCCATTCAGCGCAAACAAAAGCAGCTGCCACAGTGTGGGCAGACAGCTGAAACAGCTGGTGCTGCAGTGTGGTGAGCGCTCATTCACAGCATTCGGTTCAACCACTTTGGGTCATTACAGTTGGTCTGGGCTGTTGTTATGTATCTGTAGTACCTTGCTAAAAAAATAATTAAAAAAAATATTTTTTCAGGCTCCTATTTCCCCAAACTTTACTTTCTGTATTTTTTGGAGTATTAACAGTGTTGTTGTTTTTTTCCCATAGTTTGGTCAGGGGTGTGTGTTATTCTCAGGAGAGACCTATTTGTATGTTATTTCCCCACTAACAATCGATCGCGCTATAGCGCTCGTTTGCTATTGACAACCACTAGAGGGTACTGTAGGTGTGTGTAACAGTTTCTGCGACTGACAGCAATGCAGAAGAAGAAACACTGTCCAAAACAGTCATGGAGGGGAATACATTCAGTTGAAACAGCGGAAAAATATCAGGATGATATTTTTCTTCCAAAAGTGCAACTTATACTCAGGAGCGACTTGTATATGACTTTTTCTTCCTTATAATGCATTTTTAAGCTCCTGTGAATTTTACTCCATAGCGACTTATACTTCAGAAACTACAGTCCTTCAGACATAGAAAAACCTCCAAGGGCCAAAGAATTAAAAAATGATAGACTAGAAAACCTGAGTAACCAACTTTGGAACCCCATCTACCAACAACCGCACGCATTACAGATGACATCTGAAGCTGTCAAATAATATGCAGAACGGACAGAAAGCATGCTTGAACAAAACTACAACGTTTTTATTTAAAACATGACTTCATTTTCCATCTTTTTAAACTGACGGCACAAAAAGAAAATTGAGAGGCCTCTCTCGTGTTGATCAGTGTGTGCTTAATATGGAGTTACAAAGGAAAAGAACTGCTCTGTCATTTACGAGCTGCTTCAGATCGTGTTGGCCGCATGTGACTAGAGATGAAACTCCACGGGGCTCCACTTTACCAGCCTCACTTCCAGGCAAGGGGAAAATAATTACACCATTGGAAAGTCTCCAAATATGTAAAAAAAAAAAAGGAATATTTCCTGCACCTTCACTCAGTACAGCTCTAAGCAGATCTCTCAGGTTTATTTTTTAACAGTCATATCGCCGTTTTATTCTCAGGTGTATTGAGTATTTCTATGATGATTAAATCAGAGAAAACGACGCTTTCTGCGGCAAGGGTACATACAGACGAATGAAAAGCTGCAGACAAAAGTGTTTTATTCCTTTTTTTAAACATCAGTTTAAAAATAAAAATAAAACTTTCCTAATATTCGAGACTGGATTATAATAACTAATGTTGGCAGTATAAAAAAGGAAGAGCATTTAGGGGACTGTGAGAAGTCCAAAAAAGCCATCCCATTTAAAGAAGATCTTTAATGTTTTTGGGGGTATTTGGAGGTTATTAAATTGATACAGTGCGAATCATAGTGTTTCTGAGTATGACCTATGAGATAAGTGTCTTTCCAACTTGTGAGCAAGTTGGAAAGACACCAAGTGCTGTGCAGAACTAAGACAATGAATTTTGGAATTAAAAACTTAGATTTCCCATGTAAAGGAAGCTATTGAGTTGCTAATCATAAAAGGTAACGTACCAGGCAGCAGTGGATGCAGTTTGTTTATCAGACAAATCTGCAATGGTACCTATATAATTTAAAATAACTACTTTACTAATGGAAATTTGTGAGCAAATACTGAAAATTAAGAAAGGCCAGTTAGGCAAAGAACTGTTTCTTAAATTAGACAACTGGCCAGGAGTCTGCTGAAAAACCCAGAGTATGGAGTCTAAAGGGTAAAAAAATGTTCATTAAATTTACAGTTCTGAACTACTATAAAAGTTAAAGGCTGTGTACTCTGCAGTAACACTACAGTTATAATTCGTTTTTAGCAACATTCCAATAAAAATATATACAGTACTCACAGGAACAAGCTTAAATACCATAGTGGTGATCAAGTGAGCGTGTAGCTGTATTATAGAAAAACGTATGATAATGTAACATGTATTACATATCAAGCTTAAATTTGTTTTTTTTCTGAGGGATTTATAATCCATGGTCATTGATTTAACTATTTAAAATAAAAGTTTAAGCTTTTACTTTGATAGAACACTTTTTTCTCTGATGCCTCAATAAGAAAATAAGAGCTCAGTATTGGTGTTCCTCCTTTTTCTTGCTCCCCTGTCCTTCCTATCCATGGGTTCCCAGTTTAAAAGAATTTCCACATGGTGCTGCTTGTTTCATGGAAGGATTTACAGAAACATCCAAGCTCATATGGAGTCAAACCTAACACTCCGATGACACTCTGCTGAGATACTATCAAACTAACCAGAATGTGACAAGCAAGCAGAGAAGGCCAACTTCAAATCTTGACCCTTTGCCAAGCAGTTTGCACTAAGACTAACAACAGATAAACAGATGAAAGCGGAGCCTTTTTATCAAGGCCAAAACAAAGCAACAAACAGGTCCGATGGCCTGACAATGCTATTGTTGGGACTTGTTGCAGCTCATTTATGTAGAGTTTGTGACTCATTTTAGAAGCAGAAACATTAGTGATGTTTCTGTTTTACAGACACTACAGATCCTGGAAGATAAGGAGGTTGGACGTAGCTAAAGGCAAACCAACACAGTGAGGGTAAACAGCAGGAACTATCAGCAATAAGAATTATCTGATGCTGTAAATGATCATCTGATTAGTGAATAACCCACGATAGCTAAAGCCAGTCAAGTAGGATTACAGATGTCTTAGGGCAGTAAAACCCCTCACTACAAACTTTATACACTTTTCTCAAACGGACAATTACATTTTGACATTTTGCTCTCTTTGTTTAAACTCTCAAAGTTCAGACCTTCCCAGAAAAACAGGTCCAGTATTATAGAATGAAAACAAAGATCCTATCGCGATCAAAGATTTGGCAAACTGAATGTTTTCTGTACAGGTGACCCAGCATGAAAGAGATAGATTGACAAGATCAACAGCCAATCAGAATGCAGAACACAGTGCACTTCAGAGAAAAGCGTGTAAAATTGCACAGACAAAGAAAATCTGCAAAAGAACAAGATCTTTCAATCTTTCAGTTCTGACATAATAATGTCCATAGTGTCTCAGATTTGACTGTAGCTAAGCACAAACACAACACAAACACAATCAATAGGCAGATTCCTCTATTGATGTACAACGGGGAAAAACAAGGAACCTTACTCAAAAAGATAGATATGAGAGATCTATAATGCTGATCAACACATTTGACACACCTATAGGGCTGCACGATATGAGGAAAACTCGCGATATGCGATATTGGTGATTAATATTGCGATGATAACAAATGGCAAAAAAACCAAAAACATCATTTCCATTTCACTGCAACAGTTTAAAAATTATACTCCAAATGCCCCTCGTCGACGTAGGAGGCAAACATCAAACATAAAAGGGCTCATCTGATTGATCAACAACGTAAACGGGTCCTTCCGATTGGTTAAATGCATAAAGGGATTTATTTCATTTGTTCAATATTTCAAGCTGCCATGAGATTGTTTTAGCACATTTAAAGGTAACCATTTATTGCGATTTTCGCCGTCTTTTGCGGTATGCATATTGCACAGCTTAATGTCGCGATAACAATAAATTTGCGGTATATTGTGCAGGCCTACACACCTAAGAGTGTGACAGCTAACGGGACTTCAAGTTTAACTTTAAATATGTGTAGCGAACAACAAAATCCAGCCTTGGACGCACCTGAGCTTGTGCACACTGGAGGGGCCAGATCAAGGATCTTGCACAATGCGCATGCGCTCCCAGGCCTTTGTGACATCACAACAGCTTATTCATTCAAACCAAGTGTCATTGCGAGGATTGGCAGCGATTTAAAAGGAGAAATTATTAATTAAAAAAATAATTATTATTATTTTTATACTTGCTCTTTCTCATAAGAAACAGGTCACAGTGGAAATCATAAAGTTTGATTTTTAAAGATTTTATTTTTGTATAATAAAGCAGAAGTATTTAAATCCTGAAAACAAAAAAATAGTTCTGTTCCTCTTCCTCTTTGAGAACCTCTTTCATCCTCCACTGGTTATTAATGTCACAAGTTTGAACTGATTTCATATATTATTATTAGAAAATGGAAGATCACTGGCAGTCTCCCTCCACCTGGAGCTCCATGCCAGACCTCACCTGGTTCGGAAGCAAATGATCTGACCTCAATCCAACAGACAGTCTGTGGAGGGAGTTGAAAGTCTGTGTTGCTCAGCAACAGCTCCAAAACATTACAGCTTTGAAGAAGATCTACATGGAAGAATGGGCCAAAACAACAACTATAGTGCAAACCTGAAGAAATCCTAAAATAAATTGTTGACAATCAGGGTTTCTTTTGTTGTTGAAATTAACTAGATAATTATTTTCCGCACCATTATACACATAAATTCTTTAGAAATCTCAGCGTGATGTCCTGGATGATATATTTTTGTTACTTTCAATCTCTTACATTGTATCAAAGATGAACATTACAGAATGGTATTGATATAGATGGTATAGATGAATTGATGAATCGAATAGATGGTATAGATGAATTGATGAATCGGATAGATGGTATAGATGAATTGATGAATCGGATAGATGGTATAGATGAATTGATGAATCAAATAGATGGTATAGATGAATTGATAAATCGAATGGATGGTATAGATGAATTGTATCTAAGATGAACCTTACAGAATGCTAGTTGAGCCCCAATTTTATATCAGCTAAACACCAAGAACTGAATGGCAGCTGCTGGCAATGACAGGCTTTGTAAAACCAATAGAGTTCGTCTCTGCTCCACTTACCAGTTGAAACTCTGAGCGTCGTGCATAGGCCTGCTGTATCCCGGCGTCAGCCCACAGCGAGCTCAGCGCCATCACGTACAGCTGGAACTCACTGGGCTCCACGCCCGAGGCCCCCACACGCCCCTCCCATGACATCACCAGCATGCCCTGCTTCTCATTCTCACAGCTCTGCCAGGTGATGCCCAGCTTGTCTCGGGCGTCCACCAGCACGCGCATGCCCTGTGGAGACACAAAGGCGCCACACAGGCAGTACAGTTGAGCATGGTTGCGTTGTTTCTGGTTACATGTCAGCAGAAAAAGTCAAGAGTAAGTACAAAAACACATGATCATAGACATGGAAGCATCAAGGGAAGGGGTGGTATGAGAGTTGCTATCCTTTTATACTTCTTCCTTTTATACTTCTGCTGTTTATCAGATAATTTTCTAAAGTCTGATCTAACACAGGAAAAAAATATTCTTTTTAGGTATCAAATTGAGGAAGTGTGCTATTCTTTGACCTTTTCAGTCATTTTTAAAGACTGTTGATGCAGTGAACAAATGTGGTTCAACTGGATTTAGATTTCCTTTTTTGATATGTAACAAAACTCCATTATCATGTTCAAACAGCCCACAGAAGAACAAAAGTTCTCCCGCAGCAGCTGAGATCTTTATTTTCAAAAAGATCACTTTGTTATCAAACCCTGTGCATCTCAACAGCCTCCCTCACAGAGTGCAATGCTCTTTCTTAGACCTCGTGATCTCCCAAAAATGTGTGGCGTGTCTTTGCATGTTTAGCACGTCTCTGTCGATGATGATCTGATGACTCATGACAAGCTAATGTCTTTGTAAAACACGTAGTGAGGATCATTTCCAGATGAATATCCCACCTTTAGCAGCACCAGCGCAGGCCTAATAACACCACTGGATCCATTTCCTGGTTTCCTTAAAAAAATGATTAGTCCTCCCAAACTTCAAACTGAAGATGTTTTTTTTGTTTAAAAACTTCCCACTGAGAGAGGTGGATGTGCAGCAAAGGGTGGTGTATGAGCAAAACACAAGTGTTTTTGCACTTATGCAACAGTGGTGTGTGTTTGTTTGCTGATCTGTGTGCAGTCTAACATCGATGGCCTTGGTGACTTATGTGTGCTCCCCTTAAAGGCTAATACTTTGCTGAAGACTTTGTTTTTGATGGGGATCTATGTTGGAATGTTTCAAAAACAAGCAAGACGAACGACGGCCTCAACAACAAAAGGCGCCCCATGTTACGACTCAACACCAGCATGGTGCTGGCGGTGAGATTGCTGGCTGAGTAACCTTGAATCACATCTAGACTAGGTCTTTGTTAGTCTATCAGCCCCTGGTGGTTTTAGGAACACACAGTCTGTTGCACAATCCTCTCCACTTGTGTTTTCAAGTGCTAAAAGAGCCATCTGATTCCTGTGGGTTAGTCTTCGACTATAAGACAGTTCATAAGCTGTGATACCATTCTGGGTAAAATTGGCCCCCAACAAGTTATTTTTTAGCTCAACAATTTCAGATAAGACATGATTCTTACTATTGCTCAAATTTGTAAGGCCCTAATAAGGTGCCCATCCCGTAATGTGATGAGACTAGTTAATTTGGGGTCCTAGACAATCAGAAGGATGATATGATATGATGATATGAGGCTGGATGATATGAGTAAAACTTGTGATGTGCGATATAAGTGGTCAATATTGCAATGACGATGTGACTTCTGATACATAAACATAAAGCAAAAACAACGAATAAATAATTTCACTTCAACTTAAATTAAACTCCAAATGACATGAAAGGTCTCCATTCGATTGGTCAAAAACGTAAAGGGCTCTATTTGATTTGTTAAATACTTCCAGCTGCCATGAGATTGTTTGAACATGTTTGTAAACATTTAAGGTCACCATTTATGGTAGTTTACGCTGTCTTTTACTGAACGTGTATCGCACAGGCTGATATTGCAATAATGATAAATTTGTGACTCATTGAGCAGGCCTAGACCACTTAAATATCTCAGGGTGACATCATTCCCATAAACCCATCTCTCTCTTAATATTCATGCCAACTTTGTCCTCTTCAAGATCGCAGCGCTGCTTACACCTGCAGGAATTTTTATTAGATAAAGAGTAGAGTGCACCCCGGTCGAGAAAATACAAAAAAATAAACAAAACTACGAAAAGCTCAGGACGATGGACCAAACATGTTTTGTGAAAATAATTAACCATACGAAGTTCATGTCCCTGCAAGCACAGGAAGAAGCCACTGATGATCACCAAGGTGTAGCAGAGATAAGAGGATAAGATATGAAGGACCTAAACTAGAAAGGTGGCATAACTAGAACTGTTACAAGTGTTCAGCTCTATTCCAAAGAAGAAGCACAGGACAGAAGTCGAACAAAAAGTTATGGAAAGCCAAAGTCAATATTTTTTAGTTTATCTTTAATGTGAGTAAAGATGGGTTTGTGATCGTCAAGGATTTAAAACCGTAATCTTGGTGTATTTTTAAAAATGACCTCCACTCTGCTTTTATGGTCTTTATCTTCTCAAACCAAAGTGCACACACCTGTGTGTTTTCTTCCTGCTACACCTCAACAGACAGACTGAAGACTTTTGCATTCATGGTGTTCGTTGACTCTGTTGGTGAGTGACAATATGACACAGTCAGCTGTTGCTCTTCTGCCAGTTTACCTACCAGCGGAGAACTAAACAAGGTAACTTCAGACTGTTCCCCACTGACCTGATGTGTCTGCTGCAAAAGCGGCTTTCATGATGAGCAAACACATTAGTTATTGCAGCTGTCAGATCGTCCAAACGCCAAGGCAAAAGAACATCAGAGATGGCAAAAGCTTTGATAAAACTCCCCCGTCTGACAGGACGGCGGATAGAAACTGTTTGATTCCCCGCTCTGTGGATGTAAGCAATTCAAGAAAGGATTTTCCAGAGAAAATGTAAAAGTGTTGAACCCTTTTCCTTCTGTGTTGGAGGTTCAAAGAAATGTCTGCGTGCAGGAAAATGCTGGAAACAAATGCTAAACTATTGCGAACAAAGATCAACTGAAGAAATTCTTGGCAGAAATGAATATTTCCTACCTGTGACCCTTACACACATACAGGTAAAAAACAAATATCAAATGTATTTTTAAGCTACATTGCTGGTTAAAGACACACCAAAGCATCATTGTGAAGCTACGTACAAACTGAGGATGTGGTGCGCATTCAAGAACGCACTAAACGGGCATTTTTGAACTGGACTGTCACTACCTGATACTAGCAACTTGTACACACAGTTGGAAGAGGCTTGCTGAAAAATGTTGAGGTGGTTCAAATCTCACAAATTTTGCTCCAGGCTTTTTCTTTCCCAGCTTTATCCCAATTTATGAAAGATTTGTCATAGAATTCTGTCAGGGTACAAATCACAATTGTTTTTTCTCTTTAATGATCACTTTTGAACGGTGTGGACTTCCATGATTTGAAAAGAACACTACCAATACGTGACTAGTGAATATGAACCCCTGATTGGCTGCACTTTTTGTAAGTAGAGCATGAAAGAGGACTTAGAAAGGTTGGGTAAATGTGAGAGTTTGACTACATACAGTCAGGACCATAAATATTTGGACAGAGACACATTCTTTCTAATTTAGTTTCTGTACATTACCACAGTGAATTTTAAATAAAACAACTCAGATGCCATTGAACTGCCACGTGAAAAACTAAAGCATTTTTAAACACAACCCCCTTCATTTCATGGGCTCATAAGTAATTGGACAATTGACTTCCATGCTATTGCATGGGCAGGTGTGGGCAATTCCCTTGTTATGCCATTATGATTGAAGCAGATAAAAGGTCTGGAGTTGATTAGAGGACTCGTGCTTGCATTTTGAAGATTTTGCTGTGAACAGACAACATGCGTTCACAGGAGCTCTCCATGCAGGTGAAAGGAGCCATCATTAAGCTGAGAAAACAGAAAAAAACAAGGCCAGAAATTGCTACAGTATTAGGAGTGGCTAAATCAACAGTGTGGTACATCCTGAGAAAGAAAGATAGCACTGGTGAACTCAGCAACGCAAAAAGACCTGGACGTCCACGGAAGACAACAGTGGTGGATGATCGCAGAATCATTTCTATGGTGAAGAGGAACCTGTTCACTACAGCCAACCAAGTGAAAAACACTGTCTAGTGGGTAGGCGTCTATCATAAAAAGAAGACTGCATGAAAGTAGATACAGAGGGTACACTTCAAGATGCAAGCCATTCTTTGGACAGATGAAACCAAAATCAACCTCAACCAGAATGATGGCAAGAGAAAAGTATGGAGAAGGCGTGGAGAAGCTCATGATCCAAAGCACACTACATCATCAGTAAAACACGGTGGAGGCAGTATGATGGTCTGGGCGTGCATGGCTGCTAGTGGCACTGGGACACTAGTGTTTATTGATGACGTGACACAGGACAGAAGCAGCCCAATGAATTCTGAGGTGTTCAGAGACATACCGTCTGCGCAGATCCAGGTGAATGCAGCCAAACAGATTGGGCGTTTCATAATACAGATGGACAGCGACCCAAAACATACAGCCAAAGCAATTCAGGAGTTTATTAAAGCAACAAAGTGGAATATTCTTTAATATCCAAATCAGTCACCTGTTCTTAACCCCATTGAGCATGCATTTCACTTGTTGAAGACTAAGGCCCACAAACAAACAGCAACTGAAAGCTGCTGCAGTAAAGGCCTGGCGGAGCATTCAGAAGGAGAAAACCCAGCATCTGGTGATGTCCATGAGTTCAAGACTTCAGGCTGTCATTAGCCCGATTACATGGGCAAAAGTAATCGGAAAGAACGCCTGATCGGAAATAAAATGCGTCATGTAAACGCGCCGTTCGGAATACTCTGCCCCGGTCAGACTCGTTCGGATCAAAATTTCTTTCCGCTCGAGATAGGTGGGTTATACCGATCGTTTATCCGATCGTGGAGCATGTAAACGGTCATTCCGATCGTGTGTCACTACTGCTCTGGTTTATGTCATGCATAGATGGTGTTTCGCTGAGAGAAAGCTTTGGAGCGCATACAGGACCGACCAGCTGCTCTGCGGATGCCCTGCGAAAAGCACCGCTCCGCTCTCTTTCACCCCTCACGAGGGAGATGCGGGGGGGGGGGGGGGTGTCCACTGACGTCTGGACCCGGCACCCGAGCTCAGCGTTCGGGCTCCGGTGCCAGTGGACCGAGTGAACCTCGCTGAGCAGAGCAGCTGGATTTATTAATGTGCTTGAGGGGAGGGTGCTTTGTTACATTGAAAGTTGTGTCCCGACAAAATAAAGGCTGATGTTTTTCCCAGACATTTACGTGCAGCCAAGCTGCAGATTGCAGCATTTCCCGCATGGTCCTGGATTCTGTGTCCATCAAAAGGCTAATGTTGTTTGCGCGTGTTAGCCTGTCCTAACTAATTAATACATGTGACAGCAAAGGTTGGTTTACAACAGGACATATTTTGCTTCCGGTATTTTCAACACTACTGTACATGCCCAAATGATTTATTCCGACCGAAAGTGTGACCCATGTGAACATTTCTTCTAATCGGAAAAAGGGTTTTCTGATCCCATGTGCACGGGTGAATTTTAACCCGACCATTCACTCCACCCGATCAAGATATTCTGCCAATGTAACCGCGGCTATTGCCAACAAAGGGTTTTCAACCAAATATCAGTAATGACCATTTTGTTTTCAGTTATTTCATTTGTCCAATTACTTATGAGCCCATGAAATGAAGGGGGTTGTGTTTAAAAATGCTTTAGTTTTTCACATTTTTATGCAATCTTTTTGTTCAAACCATGGAATAAAAGCTGAAAGTCTGCACTTCAATGGCATCTGAGTGATTTTATTTAAAATTCACTGTGGTAATGTACTAAATTAGAAAAAATGTGTCTCTGTCCAAATATTTATGGTCCTGACTGTATATGCGTGTTCACATAGACTTTTCATTGGAGGTGACTGCTTGAACGTGCGGTTCCAGTGTGCACGTGGTGTTACAAACAAATACTGATCGGGAGTGGAGATCTCGTTTCTGTATGGGGTAAAGTGTTTTTTTTTGTGTACACCAAAGACTTCAAAAGAGATCAGATCTTTTAGCTTGATAAAAAAGAAACAAACATGGAGGATGAGACTCTCTACATTCCCAAAAAGACAAATATGAAAAATACTGTTAAAATCTACACCAGTTTGTCCTTTCCGCAGTGAGTTATCACTGGAAATGCCAAATAAGAGGAGAAGTGAAGTGCTTCTGGGTTTTTTTTCTTTCCTCTTTCACATTTTTGGCGTGTCATGGTTTTACGCTGGATGAGGTAAAGACATGGTGGAGGAGGATCATGATCAGTCCCAAGACTGGACAGAGTTTCAAGTGGAGGTGGGTGGTGAATACTGTCTTGTCTGTGGGGGAATGCAGGCCGACTCTTATCACCGTGTCTGGGCTGTGTGGCACTCAGGGCGGATGCGCTCATCCCTCTGGAATAGTCTGGTATTGTTTAGCTGGTGAAGGAGGCCCAGCCATGACAGCGAACAAAGAGACACATCACACACACTTCAGGATAAAAATATACACTGTGTCAAAATGTGTGAAGAGCTTCAGGTGAACTAAGCTGCAGCTAGTTTTTGCACGCTGATCTAGTAAAAACAAGGGTATTTAGTTCCTTTGAGAAGAAACGTGGGGATGTTTCAGTCTTCTGGGGCAAAGTTCACACTATGACCTGGAATGGACTTTATTCAGTTTCTCGTCATGACTGATAAAGAAAAGCAGCAGAGCCGAGCAGGAGCAGCTGAACTTTGGCTTGTTTTCTTTAAAGTCCCACTCCGATAATCTTTTGATCTATTTTAAAAGCGTTCCCAGGGGTAAGGTGATTACAATTACCGGTATGCCTTTTTTTAGCCCCCCCCCCAAAAACGCTGTCGTTTTCTAGGACAGTGTTTTTCAACCAATGTGCCGTGGCGTGTGCCGTGGGAGATGGTCAGGTGTGTCGTGGGAAATTGCCCTCATTGACTGATCTAAAAACATTTACCATCTCCAGAATATCAGCTCTTTGTTCATCCAGACAGGCAATATGAAATATCATAAAATACTTTTTTCTTTGTGTTTATTTGATTCTATTAAAGATATTTTGATAAGAATGACGGTGCCGCGATTTAGCTGTAGCGTCAGGTGTTTTCGGAAAAGTACAGCCCCTTTATCTATCTCCACCAATCATTCTTGGAGGCTTAACCAAACGTCATCAGTCTGACCAATCAGAAGTGGTTAAAGTTGTCACTTCCTTGTTTCGATTCTGCTCATAAAGTTGCTTAGTTCCAACGACAAGACCAGCTAACGCTCATATTTAGTGGTGTAGCTTCCCGTGGGATCCAGTATCAGACCGTGGAACAAGGAACAAAACAATGAAGCTCAGAGAAGAGAGTCTGTCTGGTATTCAGCGGCTGTTTGCACTACATCTCCCATGAGGCATTGGGTTAAAGTGACAGCATCTCAGCGCACAATGAGTCTTCCTTTGATGTCTTGAAACCACAACGAATACACATCCGACAGTTTTCAAATCTTCTAACTTAAATTTATACATCTTTCAGAAAAAAACAGCTGCAACTTCCAGCTTTTTCTGCCACAATAATTATCACAAAAATGCATGTCAGATTGCGGAGGGGCTGTAGATCAATACAGACTATGAGTTGCTCCTTTTTTACTTTTTTTTTGGATGCTGGTGTGCCGCGGAATTTTTATCAAGGTTAAAGTGTGCCGTGGCTCAGAAAAGGTTGAAAAACACTGTTCTAGGACAGTTCATTAGAAATGCACCTCTGAGTTGTGGGCGGGACTGTTTGCCTGTAGTGAGCCTACTTTCATTTCCCATCATCCCTTTGCTTACTCTCTCTCTCTAGCTTACAACTCCTCAACCCCCCAACCTATGACGAGTAATAGTGGAGCTATCCAGCCGTACAGTTTTGATCCAGATACCAGCTCAGATGAGGAGAACAAAGACGTTCATGGATCTATTTGTCTGCAGGTGGATAAATCAGAATGGAGCAAAGCAGACAGTGGCGTGCAGATTGTAGCTTCTACCTAACAACTACAAGCTTTTTCAATCAGCATTTCTTTCGTCTGCTCCTGATTCACCACAATTTGAAATCAAAAATACTCTGAAATGCAACTTTAATTTTTTTTTTCATTTATATAGTCCTCAATCAACAGAAAATACTATATGGATAAGGTAAAAACATTATTGATTTTCAATAGAGTGGGACTTGAAAAGTAAAAAACAACAACAAAAACAACAACCCTGAGATGTAATCTTCTCACTTATGACCGTTTCTTCAAGCTTTTCTCCACTGATAACAAATCTTTCAGCTTCAGTAACAAATCTGCTCCCCGGATGATTATGCCTCACGTTACAGCTGCCCCTCCACGTGAGGATCAATCCCTCCCCAAGCCTGAATCGTCTCCATACCTTTAGAATGTTCTCGTAGATGGTGTCCCGGAAGTCCAGCAGCGCTTTCTGGTCAAACTCCTGTCCGTTAATGATGCGCATTTGTTTGAGGAACGTGGACTTTCCGCTCTCCCCGGCGCCCAGCAGCAGGATCTTGACCAGCCGCCGCACGGCTCTCCTTTCCCGGGCCAGCATGGCGTCTATCTCGCGGCTCCTTCGCTTCGCCTCGCGCTCCTGCGCGGCGTTCCTCTCCCGGGTCCCCTCCTTGCTGCCGCCCGTGTCCCGGCTGGCCTCGGCCGGGAGCAGGCAGCGGCTCAGAGTGCGGACCACTCCCGACATGGCGAGTCGTTGAGAGGGGAGGGGGGAAAGTTTACCGAAACTCCACGGGAGAAATGTTCATCGTAGTCTGGCGAGGTAGACACGGGCCAGTTTGTCTAGTTTTTGTAGACGACAAGTCTCCAGCGGATCAATCGATGCGGGCTACATTAGTGGATGAAAATGTTATCAAGTTTCATTCCGGCAGACAAACCGTGTCCATGTTGTTCAGCCCGCGCCATCAAAGAAATAAACACAATGGATGAAAAGAAAACAAAGACAGCAGTAAGGAGTTAAAGAAAAGTTCAAGCTAATCGGAAATTCCGTCTGTCTCCACAAAGCACAACAGATAGTCTCACAGTGGGACGGTCTATCAACTGTGTGATGCGGTTTGTGAACTTGAGGGCAGCCCCTGCGGGAGGCGGTGGGACGGTCACACGGGAGCGCGGCGTTACCGGCGCTCACCATCAGGGGGCGCTGGCGAGCGCAAAGAGAGGTGACACCGCACTACAGTTTTGAGGCAAAGAAGTTGTTTCAATGAACCAGGCATCACAGGCAAATTTGGAAAACAAAAGAAAAACAAAAGAATTTACTGCATTGTATAACAAAACAATGAAACTGAGGGCCCAGTAAACTACTCTTAAAGGATTGTCATAAATAAACTAAGAAAATCTATCAAAAAAAACAAGAATTGCATTTTGTTGTTCTAAACCAGGGGTCTGCAACCTTTTCCACTACAAGAGCCATTTGGTCCATTTTCCTACGGAACAAATCCCAATAAGAGCTGCCAAGTCCCACTAAACTGGGGGTGTCCAAACTTTTTTCAAAGAGAGCCAGTGGGTGAGGGCCAACCAATCGGCCAACATCCTTTAACCCTATGATAATATTAAATACAAATCAACAATTTAATAACAATTTTAATGCATTTTTCCCCTTTCACTTTAAAAAAACATGTCAACATTAGTGTAGAATGCCTTTTTTTATCTATACATGCAAATGCAATATAGTTAAAGAACTGCCTCTGAACAATAACTAGACACTTAGTGAAAATGCTGGCATTTTTATAAAGGCCAAAAGCCATAATGGGGGAATAGAAGAGCCACATTTGACTAAGGAGCCTCATAGTAGTGGATGGTGGTGACAGTCACCATGCTGGTTGTCGCCATGGTGACTGTGCAGACCCCTGTTTTATTTTTTTATTTTTATTTTTTTTATACACTGTATTTTATCCCACGAAGGGAAATTCTTTCTCCGCATTTGACCCATCCCCTTGGGGAGCGGTGAGCTGCAGCCGAAACCGCGCTCGGGAGGCAGTAGCGTTAAGGGTCTTGCCTAAGGACCCAAACTGGGTGATGTTAACTGCTCGCCATTGATATGGTAATTGCCCCCAGTACCATTGCTCATTCCCCTCCGGGAATCGAACCCTGGTTTCCTGCATGGTAGCTTCCCACCTTACCAACCGAGCTACCCAGCCGCCGTTTTAGGCAAACAGAGAAAATAAAAAAAGAAAAGTACAGACATGTCTAGAGTTGTCATTTCTTATAGATTTTGTGGCCATGTCCCCAGACAAAATTGTTGAAAAAAAGAAACAAAAAATTAAAGCATTTAAAAAAAAATCTGATTTTCTATTTCACTTGTTTCAGGGAGTCTTAAAAAATGAACTGATAAAAACTATTGTTCCATTAAAGCAGGTTGTTCTCAGAGGGACAGATAAATGCATGAGCTTGTACTATAAAATGTATTACCCTCATCATCAATTAATTAAATATAACATTTTCTAACTATAGTTCTAATGTTTCCCTTGTACTTTTACTGCTCCAACACACCTCATTTAAACAAATGGCCAGTAGGCTTTTGCATGTACATTTATGAGCTGAATCAGGAAGGGGTAACGAGGGAAACATGGAGGACAGGAAGACCAAAGGACTGGAATTGAGCACAAAGAAGCCCACAGAGACCTATTGTGACTTTTATGTTTTTCAAGGTGCACATTTTGGAATAATGGTACATTTTTGGATATGACTTGTGTGTTGCTTCCCTCCATTCCTCTGGACGGACACTGGCACACACACATCTACTGGGTACTTGAAAAGGAGGTTTCAGGGGAGGGGGTTTATAAAATAAATTACTTCATAGTCAATAGTCATACATAGTACCACCATTTTTTTTTACATTTTCACAAAGCTTTATTCTAAATAAAGACTAACTGTCTACAGTGAGTGAACACAGAGATTGCTAGGTATTGACGCAGACAGCAACTGCAGCTCTGGTTTAGTTCAATTCTTCTTTGCTGTTTGTGTCACTGTGAGTTCCCATTTTTGAGTATTGAGCTTTTATATTGTTCCGTGTGAATTTAACCAGTCATCTGGTATTTGTGGGGGTGGGGCCCACCTGACAGGAATGAGAGGACAAAACCAGATTAGTTTACACAAAATATGAATTCATTTTAACTTAGAGCCACAACGCTTTTACGATAGTTCAAAAAATGATTGGAGTAGATCTCACTTTATGTCTGCATATTTAGCAGGTTTTGCAGAGGATTCAACTAGTTGTTCTAAACTATTTTTGCAGACACTGCAACATTTTTGTGAATACTACTGTATAGCAGCTCACACACAATCCACGAAATGTGGTATTGCTTTAGTCATTATCTGACTGCAGGCTTCTCTGTAAATGAAAAGTAAAAATTGAAATGATACAAGTAAGTTCCATTGCTTTTACGCTTGTTAGTGGGGAAATAAGAAAAAAAATGTCAGCAAGGAGAACTCTTAAAGCTGTGGCTCTTACAACTATCTGCCTGTATTTCAACAGTGTGTTCAAATTTGAACCTTTTTAAGAACCAGTTTGACTTCCCTGCAGAGGCACATCATTGTAGTCCTACAATTATGTGAGTATTTACAGATAGAGACTCCATCAAAAGGAAGTTCTGGATCAGTCCCTTGGTTTCCTTCCCAGGCACACATACAATTCTAACAATGTCAAATGGAGTAAATTGAGAAAAGTTCACGACAAGAATATTACAGTGGTTCTTATTAAAAAAGCCAGACTCTTTGCTTTGTAAAAATGCAGCAGTACCCATTCCCTTGCATGACGACCCAGCATAGTAACACTGTTTTTACAGTGGGGCAAAAAAGTATTTAGTCAGTCACCAATTGTGCAATTTCTCCCACTTAAAAAATGAGACTCCTGTAATTTTCTTCAAAAGTATACATCAACTATGAGAGAGTAAATGAGACAAAAATAAGTCCAGAAAATCACATTGTGGGATTTTTAAAGAATAACAAACAAGCAAGATTTCTGGCTCTCACAGACTTCTCTGTCCTTGACTCATTACCTGTATTAATGGCACCTGTTTGTACTCATTATCTATATAAAAGACACCTGTCCACAACCTCAAACAGTCACACTCCAAACGCCACTATGGCCAAGACCAAAGAGCTGTCTAAGGACACCAGAATCCAAATTGTTGACCTGCACCAGGCTGGGAAGACTGAATCTGCAATAGGTAAGCAGCTTGGTGCGAAGAAATCAACTGTGGGAGCAAATTTTGGGTAATGGAAGACACTAATAATCTCCCTTTATCTGGGGCCCCCCACAAGATTTCACCCAGTGGCGTTAAAATGGTCACAAGAATGGTGAACAGAAATCCCAGAACTACATGGGGGAACCTAGTGAATGGCCTGCAGAGAGCTGGGAGCAAAATAACAAAGGCTACCATTAGTACACACTACGCTGCCCGGGGCCTCAAATCCTGCAGTGCCAGACGTGTCCCTCTGCTGAAGCCAGTCCATGTGCAGACCCGTCTAAAGTTTGCTAGAGAGCATTTGGATGATCCCGAAGAGGATTGGGAGAATGTCCTATGGTCAGAAGAAACCAAAATAAAACTTTTTGGTAAGAACTCTGTTCATGTTTGGAGGACAAAGAATGCTGAGTTGCATCCAAAGAATAATCAATCACATGGCAGCAATCCCCATGGCGATACACCCACAAATTACGCAAAATATTTTTTTTTAGCTTTTAAGTGTATTATAATGTTGATTCCTCACTAAAAACAACCCCAAAGCCGTATTTTGATCCGTTCACACATTTCTGAGTATTCCTTTAAAAACCTGCGCTCTGAATACCAGCCCTTCCCAACCCACGAAAACAAGGAGTAGTCACATCATGACATTGATAAGTGAGGAACAGTCCCTTCAAAGAAGAGTCTGTGCTGTCAGCTCCGGCCCCTGGCTAACACACACACACGCTTTCTCTTTGGAGCTAGGGATTTTTGGCAAAAACGGTTTCATTTTATCTGCACAATGTGCGCATGTCCTTGCAAAAGTTTGAATGTTGTTTGTTTCTGTGGGTAAAATGCAGACACCTTGCTGAGGCCAACTCTGGATTGACGTCAAGAAATGGTTGGCCCACACAGAGTGGGCTTATTTGTGCTCAATAGATGAATGGATTTAAAACCAACCTGCAAAAATATTAAATAAGATGTAATAATAATAATAATGTCTTCAAAGAAGCCGCTTTGTTACATAAGTTTTCCCATTAAACTTCATTTGCAGATCTATCCAGCTCCTGCTCATCCTTGTTTTTCTGTGAAAATTTTAGCATCATTAGTTGTAAGTAAAAATAAAAATAAAAGTCCCATATTTTCTGCACCATGAGGCAAATTTAAAAACCTTAAGTATTTTGCTAATGTTTTATAATAAGTCCTTAATAAACCATTTATAAGACATTAACAAGTACTACTAATGTTTTATTAAGCTGCTTGTAAGTACATTAATTAGCATTTGTAAATATCATACAACTGACTTACAAGTTTAAATAAGCTGTTTATAAATACATTGAAACATCCCTTAATAAACTACTTATAAGACATTAGCAAGCATGAGTAATGTGGTATTAAGCTGATTATAAAAACATTTTTTAGCATTTGGTAATCCTTTATAAAGTATTTGTTACTATTTGCAATTTTATACAAATACCTTATAAGATAATAATACATGTAATAACAGTGTTCATAGTTCATATATTATATAAATGGCTTGTATGGGATTTTTAATTTTATTTTTTGGGAGGTTAGTTAGATTGAAATTGACTATTCACACTTAATTTTCTAAATAGATGTCGTCTTCAGCGTGCAGGTGCATTACATTTCGAGCTCAGGGATTATCAGATAATGAGTTAAAGCTTTCTGGAACAGAAGAGGTTAAAGCATTTTTCAGCTGGAGCACAATCTTTGGTTTCACAGGAAAAGGCAATTCCAAGAACATCAGCTGCCTCCTCATATCTGAAACTTAAGGGGGGAAAAAGTGTCACGTTGGGACAATCATAATGCATAATGCAAACCAATGCAAGCAATTGAGTTAAAAAAACAATACATTTACATGACATACACATACATACTAGAGCACCCAGAGAAAACCCCACGCACGCATGGAAAGAAAACGCCAATTTAATCATGCAGCCCGTTTTTTTGGAAATGGTTCAAGTCTGTTTATTTGATCTAGAAGAGGATGTAGAAGATGTTGAAGTCCTTTTAGCGGTGATTGTTGTACAGTCCAAATGTATTTTTCTTGATTGTGGGGGAAACTAGAGAAAATCCCACACACACATGGAAAGAAAACGCCAATTTAACCATGCAGCCCGTTTTTTTTTTTTTTCAATTTAAAATTTTTTTCCAAAAAGTTTAACTCAATCACTGCACATAGTGTCAAAGCCTGACAAATCTTGATTTACATGTTTTATATTTTTGGTCATGGGGGGGAAAATGGACCTCCCAGAGAAAAACCCACGCATGCATAGAAAGAACATGCAAACCTTACCATGCAGCCCCTGTTGAGTCTGCGCAGTCGCTTGCTATACTTGTTTGAGCTAAACAATCTGCGGCAAAATTTGGTGAAGGAAGATCTCTTGACCTTCTTTCCTTTCTTTGGTTTCACCTCTACTTCAGCCTGTTGTTCTTTTTTATCCCTGCTTTCGAGGTTCTTGACAGAGAGTTCCTCTTGGATTTCTTGAGGATCTTTCTTTATTCCATCACTCTCCTTCCCAGCCCTTCCATCATTGTCTGTGTCAGGAGAGTTTGTTTTTCCAACCTCTGTTGTCTTTTCCCCAGTCTGGTCTTTGGGATTTGGGATTTCTCCCTCTTTGGTGATGCATTCTTGATTCACAGTCACTATGTGCAGAGACTGTTTTCTTGTCTCCATCAGAGTCAGTCTGTACAGAGACTGTTTTCCTCTCCACAGCATCAGAGTCAGTCTGTACAGAGACTGTTTCCTTCTCTTCACGATCAGTTTGTTGTCTTTTTCATCTCTGGCTGGAGGCTTTCCAGATTTTTGATGTCTTGCATCATCATCTGTTCTTTGCATTTGATTTCCCTCACTGTTTCTTTGAACTTTGACATCAATTGCTGTTTTTTTGTCTTTGTTTGCCTTCAGTTCTTCCAACTCCCTTTTTGCATCTTCGGCTTCTTTTTCCTTGAGTTTGATCAATTCAAGGAGTGCCTTTTTCTCCTCCTCATGTGTCTTCAGTTGCTGTTTCAGCTCAGCGATAGTGGATTCATGCAGAGCAGAGACCTCCAGATTCTTGTTTAAGTCAGCTTTTTCTTTCTCTAAATCTCCAAATTTATCAACCAGAACTTGAAATTCTGCTTTTAATTCTTCATTTTCTTCTTGAGACTCTTGATATTTTCTTTTAAGCTCCTCAAAGGCTTTATTGTTGTCTGGTTTGGGTCCTTTGCCTCCTTTTGCAGCTTTCTGCTCTTTAATAAGCTGCTGTTTCAGCTTTTTGATGCAAGCTTCATTTTTCTCACAGTTCTCCATTTGTTGGATCAAATGGCCTTGCACTCTTCAAGTTCCCAGACCATGTCAAGGTTGGCCTGTTTCAGGGCCAACTGTTCTTCACTCGTCTGATCTTTCTATTCTTTTAAGTTTTTGAATTTCTCTCCCAACTCTTTGGTGTCAGTTGAAACAGCAAGTCCTTCCAGTTCTTTCTTCAATTGAGCATTTTCAAACTCAAGAGCTACCACCTTAGTAGAAAGACTCTGGCCTTTTTTGTCCTGGATGAGGTTTTCGTGGGCCTTTTTCAGCGTGTTGAGTTCCTCCAGAACTTCACTGAGTATTGGGCTTGGATTTTTGCGCCTGTTTGGCTTGGTTACACGGTGCATTTTTACCACTCAGTGGCCTTGTGGTTAGAGTGTCCGCCCTGTAACTGGGGTTACAACGTGGGTTCAAATCCAGGCCGAGTCATACCAAATACTTTAAAAATGGGACCCAATGCCTCCCTGCTTGATACTCAGCATTAAGGGGTTGGATTGGGGGGTTAAGACACCAAATGGTTCCCGAGCGTGGCTGTGTCTGCTGTTCACTGCTCCTCCAGGGGATGGGTCAAATGCGGAGAACAAATTTCGCATACCTAGGTGTGTGACAGATAGTGGGACTTTATTTCAGCACGTGTCCCTGATCAGGTGGTGGAGCATTACCGAAAGGTGCTCAAGGCCTACAACAAAGGACGTACATTGTCCTCAGCATTTCATAAAGTGGAAGTCGATTGGAACACAATTGTTTGCGGTGCTGCAGTGGCCGAACTTGCCATTGCAGCACCACAGAAATACTCAGAGCTAAAACAACTGCACAGTCCAAAACAGAAGCGCAATGACTTTACAAAGGCTTGCATCAAAATAATTTATGTTGATTTAGAGATTGGAAACACAATTGACATTTAAAAAAGTGGAAAGTTACTACCCCTTGGAAAGGACAGATTCTGGGTTGTTTGGTTCAAAAAGTTATATAAAGTAGGGCACGATCTCTAAAGGGCAGTAAGTGTGTCTCTTCTTTCACAATGTGGTTGTGATGTGTTGAAGAGTTGTTATATGTTTGTGGCCTGGTTAAAGTAATAAAGGTAATTTTTCATATTCTGTAGTTTGTGGTTCTTTGTGGTTCTTCATTAACTGTCAATGAAGGTTCTCATTCATTCAGGTGGTGTAGTGTTGAGGCTGAGTTAAACCGGCTGAACTTAATGTAAGTCCATATTAACAGTCCCCCGGTTTAGATTCGGATTCGAACCCTGGTTTCACGGATGGAAGGCGCCGCAAACCAGCACGAGCTAAACCGGCTCCCTATATATGTATATATATGCAGCTTAATAATACATTTCTCATGCTTGTTATTGTCTTATAAGTAGTTTATTAAGGAATATTTAATGTTTCTATAAACAGCTTATTTAAAGTCAGTTGTAAGACATTTAAAAATGCTAATTAATGTACTTGTAAGCAGCTCAATAAACAATTAGTAGTGCTTGTTAACCCTTGTGCTATCCTAGGCACTTTAACATTGGGAGTTGGGTCATCTAGACCCACTAGACAGTGCTCTGAACCCTTTTTATTCAATGATTTGTGATCTTCACTGGTGTCCATGGATTACATGATATCTTGAAATTGTCATGGTAGGGAGAACACGTCAATGTAAGGGTGGGGTCATCTAAGATAGCACAAGGGTTAATCTCTTATAAATGGTTTATTAAGGAACTATCAAACGTTACTGTTTTTTTTAACAAAGAAAGTGTGCCGTATAATTTGGCACCTTTTATATGAATAATTTCCGCTGCAAGCAAAATTGGGTGTTATTGTGAATACGCTTAAGCAGCTATTGCGTAGTTGAGTCAGACTGGTTTTTTTTATGTGTTACTAACAAAGGTTGTAGTTGGTGTAGTCACTGTAATGTTTGTTTTAAGGGTATCAGTCTGTTTTTTCATGTGTTGCATACAAAGTTGGGAGTTACAGGCCCTGTGATACACCAACAGGGCTAATGTGGCTAACATGTAGCACGTCACAAGCAAGTTCTGGAGTTACTGTGAATGCAGTTAACAAAGTTTGTCTGACTGATAGACTTATCTCTGACTAGTTTGTCTCATATGAATGAGCCTTATAGTTCTCTGCGCCTGATTTATGACATAAGCTTTTAAATAGACCATTCATTGACAGTACACCTTATAAAACAGTGAAGTGGAGAAAATACAGTGATTTAAATGTTTTCATGCAGGTTTTTTTTTCATGAAAGTTCATTGAACCACAGTAATAATCTTTATCTGAGACACCATGTGTTTTGGTTGTGTCATGTTTTCATGGAGTAGTTTTGTCTTGCACTGACCTATTTGACTTGCATCCTCTTCCATGACTCAGTGAGGAGAATATTTCATGTGGACAAACGTCATTGCCACCGACAATGTGATGTGATAAAATGGTTACCGGTAACAATAATGCATTTATTCTTGAACTGGCCTGCCATGCCATCTGTCTGACAACCACCAAGCTTTCTGTTCTGCCGTCACCACATAAGTGTTTTCTTGGAGGAAAAGACTTTGCCGCGTCTTGGCTGCTTGTTTAATTGCAGAGAGATAATGAGAGCAACAGGAATCCTTTAGTAATGATTGAAGTCAATGAAGGACATCAGTTGTAGGAAGTGCTGGATAAATGCAGCATAAGTATAAAAGTGCTATGAGTGGTTAAAATTTTAGACAAATGCTTTGCTGCAGTCTATTCAACATTAACAATCCCAGGACACTTCAATCACTGTCATTAGTTTTAATCCACAGAAACATTGATTTCACACATTGTGCTGCACAGTGATTTAGCTGTCAGCGTTGTCAGTTCAGATCAAGGCAAAGCTGATTTCCTTTTATTTGTACAGCTCCTTTCATGTATGGAAGTAATTCAAAGTGCAATCAAGAGGGCTTGAGGCTGACTTTATGTTGTCTTACCTGCTCCTTCTTGCACTCCAAGATCGGACAGTTTATTGGTGACTTCTTAACTGACTTCTGACCTCCACTTTTATTTGTCCCTGTGAGTTTGGCAGTCATTGGCTGTAGTTTATTTGGTGTGACTCCAAGATGGACTTCAGGAAACTCTGGACAGGTCATCGGGTCTCTCTCGCACAATGATAACTGGGATATGCTTGAGCACTCCAGAGTCCCTGAGCATGATATACGGGGTAAAGAAAATGGATCAATGACCTGCACGACAAATAACACAGCTGCTGACAGGATCTGATGTAGCTGACTGCACTCACATTTGAGCAGAAATACCAATGATTGAAATGAACTCTGTTTATTTCTCTTAAACTCAAAGCTTAATCATGATTATACCACCACCAGCTCAAAACCCTAACCTTAACCTTAGCACTGTTTATATTTTCGACCAGAGGTTTGTATCCTTCAACACTTACAGAGCCAGTCGGGTTAATTTCTTACCGACCAAAACCCAATAGGAGCCACAAAGTCTTATTTAGCCCTAAAGAAAAATAAATTGCTGATTTGTGTTTATGTTATTGTTACTATTAGGATAAATATATAAAATAAACTATTGGTTTTTTTAGCATAAATAAAACAAAAACAAGAAGCTGACATGACTTCTTTTCAAATTAAAAGATCATTTCAATGCATCATATGTAGTAGTAGGCAGTGTCGGGTCAGCAGTTATTTAAAAATAAATCAAGTTTAGTTTACTATGTGCTGTGGTGTATCTCAGCCAGAAAATCTTAAATCTATTAGACTAAAATGTATTCAGAGCCAAACATGTTACAATTACAGTATTTTTCAGACCACAACTTAAAGCTATTGAATCTTTTCAAAAATAGATTCAAAAATATATTCTGGTTGTGCTTTCTTACCTCAAATAAAATTTTTTGTAGTACACTGTGCTCAAATTTCTGCTTAAATGTTTTAGTACAACTTTGGTAAACTACAAAGCCACACCGCATGATGGATTGTTGGAGCATTATGGGTACCATAGTCAGAAGCCTGGTGGAGCGATACAGACTGTGCTTCAACTGTTTGTAAATTATTTGAAGAAAACTTGAGTTTTCTGACTGTTTGGTTTTGCTTGATGTGTCTTGTAGTCAGAAAAATATGCTATTTTATTAATTATTATATTTATTATTATATATTTATATTATTATATTTATATTATTATTATAAAATGAAAACGTTTTTAATTGTCTATAATCAGAAAGCCACAATGAATGAGTCAAAGATCCCCACGTATAGCTACGAAGCCTCAGGTTGCAAACCCAAAACTTGACAAGAACCAGAAAATGCCAATCTGTTACAAACATGAAGAGGAGCTTTTGACGAAAATGAATCAAAAATTAAATTAAAATTGCATTAAAAATGTCCACTAATTAAAAACACAAAAAAAACTCTGCAAATGTTTATATGTAAAACCACCACTTCTTTCCAGAAGAATTACAAGTTTAATAAAAAATAATCCCAAAAATTCCTTAACAACAAAGAAGCCAAATTATCCAAAAACCTAGTTTTTGGTTTTCTCCTTTTTAAATTTATTTTCTAAATTCTCTTAATGTAAACTGTCTATGCATTGTATTTTCTCAGCTGGGTCTCCCTCCTTTTCATCACATTGTTTCTTCTCCCTTTAGTCAAGTGAACTGAAGTGAAGCTTGCAGATCTAGACAAACCGTTCAGAGCCTCTCGCTCAGAAAAGCAACAGGAGATCTTCTGTTTCACAAACACCCCACCAGAGGGGCAGGAAGAGCCAGTTTCACTGCACGACAAATCTGCCTTTCTTTTGCCAGTTAGGTTTTCAAAACCTGAGTAATCCAGAGGACTTATGTCTGCCCAGCAGCTGTTGTCTCCAGGATGACGCCTGTGAGTCACTGTAAGTTGAGCCAACAGAAAGCAGCCAGCTGGATGAGACAGCAGACAGAAAATGCTTTGGGACTGTCTAGGGAATCATCACATTTCATTGGTCAGTCTTTGCTTATACCTGAGGTTTTTATGGGTGACCAGTTTCCTCTCTGGAATGAAGATAAATATATGAAGAAAATAAAATACCTGACAGAAAAATTCAGACATAAGAGAGAGGTTATCACAGTTAGTAAAATAAAACACAATACAAAGCCTATTGTTTATTAAAAAAATACATTTCTAAACCAACTAAACCTTCAAGACTGCAAATGGATAAATAAAACAGATAGCTTTTTTTGTTTTCATAATTATAATGTAGTTTAACTGTATTGGTTTCTCTGTCATTAAAGCTGCCTTTAAAATGAATTTAAGTGATATTGCTTGACTGCTTTCGTCAACAGCCACCTTAGTGTGGTGGAGGGGTTTGAGAGCTTGAGTGATCCCAGAAGCTAAGCTGTCTGGGGCTTTGTTCCCTGATAGGCTCTTTTATGGTAGACAGGTCCTCTGTGACGAGCCAGACAAAGCATGGTGAGAAGTACAAGACAAGATTCCACTACCTTGCCCGGCCTGAGGTATGGGCCCACAGGCGAGTACCTGGTGGCCTAGACTCCTTCTATGGGCCCCGAACGGGTTCAGCCTGAAGGAACAACATGGGATTACTCTTCCATGGGCCCACCACCTGGATGGTTGGTGGCAGTTGAAGGTGGATGCTTTGGCGGCCGTAGTCTCAATCGTGGAACTTGGATTTTGTAAATTTGAGGCAGTGGTTCTCGACCAGAGAAAGGTAGCTGGCCTTCTCTGGGTAGGTGGAGTGCTCCTGGACCAGGTGGAGGAGTTAAAGTATCTTGGGGTCTTGTTCATGAGTGAGGGAAGATGAGAGCATGAGATTGACAGATTGGCAGGTTGGAGCGAGACAGCCATTATGCAGTCTCTCTACCGGTCCGCTGTGGTGAAGAGAGAGCTGAGTTGGAAGTCAAAGCTTTCAATTCACCGGTCA
This sequence comes from Oryzias sinensis, assembly GCA_037389245.1. Taxonomy (NCBI): domain Eukaryota; kingdom Metazoa; phylum Chordata; class Actinopteri; order Beloniformes; family Adrianichthyidae; genus Oryzias; species Oryzias sinensis. Next base: position 17,795,729 of record CM074490.1, read on the forward strand.
ATCTTCTTTCAAATACTCACCTATGGTAATGCTCTGGGTCATGATCGAAAGAAAAAGCTCTTGAATACAAGCGGCGGAAATGAGCTTCCTCCGTAGGGTGGCTGGGCACTCCCTTTGAGATAGGGTGAGAAGCTCGGTCAACTGGAGAGAGCTCGGATCAGAGCCACTACTCCTATACATCGAGAGGAACCAGGTGAGGTGGATCTTGGATCTGGTCTGGATTCCTCTTGGTCACCTTCTTGGGGAAGTTTTTTTTCTCCACTGGGTGGAGGCTGTAATATATAAGACCCAGGACACGCAGAAAATGCGTCTATCGGCTGGATTGTTAATGCTTTGATGTCCCCCCAGAAGGGCTGGAGAAAGTGGCAGGGGAGAGGGAAGTCTGGGCATCTTTGCTTAAACTGCTGCCCCTGCGACCCGGTACCAGATGAACAGAGGAAGACATGCGGACGGATAAATGTTATCGCCTGTTCTGATTTTTTAACATGGTTAGAATATTAGGAGGAGAATTTGTCATTGAAATTCAATCAGAATTTCTGTAAATTTTGGACTGAGTGCATGTTTAATGTTGAAATGTCCATCCATCCATTTTCTTGAACACCGGTGAATCCCTTTCGGAGTTATGGGGTTTCAACTACTTTTGGGCAGGTTGCTAATATGTCAATGAGCCATAGAACGACACACACTTAAAATAACACCTTGGGAACAATTTAGAAACATGTTCTTGGACTGTGAGAGGAAGCCAAAGTGCCCAAGAAAAAGCCTAGATGCATGAGCAGAACATGCAGACTCCACACAGAAAGAACCCAGCTGGGATTTGAACCAGGACCTCCTTAGTGTGTCAACCCCTAAGCACCATGCCACTCTGCTTAACCCTTGTGCTATCTTAGATGACCCCACTCTTACTTTGATGTGTTTTTCCTACCATGACAAAGGTGGATAAAGGTGGAAAGATTTTATGTAATTCATGGACACCAGTGAGGTTCACAAATCATTAAAGAAAAAAGGTTCAGCACACTATCTAGTGGGTCTAGATGACCCAACTCCCAATGTTAAAGTGCCTAGGATAGCACAAGGGTTAAATGTAAGAGACTAGAATGAGAGAATAAGAGACCACAATATTATTTAACATAGAGAAAAAGTAAAGTCATCATATCGCAGTTATATTCTTTTACATCTGCAGCAATTCATGAAAAATAAACATTGTTAAATTTATAAGGATGAACACAATATTGATTAGTTTTTCGTGTTATATGGACTGCTAGAGTTGAAAAATGTAATATATAAACTGAAAATTATACATTTAGCTTTCATTTTAGTTTGGACGAGGCACCAACAGAGAGGAATTTATAAAATATGACCAAAAGCATGTGGTGAACATTAGTGATTACATTAGTGAAAGACTGATAAATGAAAATTGAACCAAATAAAATGAATTTTGAAAGAGAAAACGTGTTAGTATCAGTTTAAAGAAATATAACAGATGTTATCTTGTGTTTTGTGTAAAAAAAAGACAGACTACAAGTTTATTATAAGATCAAAATATGGTTAAGCATATTTATTATATTTTATAAATATTAAGAAATCAGTTGGACTGCGCTTGCTTTGCATCCGGTCTGTCATTTGCTGAAAGGGATCTGCATTGTTTTTTGACCTTTCTAATTGCAGTTCCCACATCCCTTACATAGAGGGCGCCCACAGATCAGAGTTGCTCTCAGAGAAACATGTGGAGTCTGTTCCCTTCAAAACTCTCCTCTCATTCCTTGATTTAAGCAGACGAGAAAGAGAGAGACGTGGACTGGAATGCAACATCAGCAAACAAGGTATCAGCAGTGAACCAAGACGAAGCGGCGTAGGTCATATACCGAACATCATGTTCTTTATTGGCTCAATCATGAAGCTCATTGCTGCGGAAGACGTAACACCAAGACACACATGGAGTACATGCATAAGAACAAGTTATCCCATTAAAGTGACTTGCTAATTTAAAAATCCGACACCAGCGATTTGTGCTGTGTGCACGTAGAGGCTATACGGATGGAGGGGAGAAGGAGGACATGCTGTAAGCATGAGATAAAAACTCATCTGGTCAAAAACACACAACGCTCACGTAATTAGCCTAAAAGCCTTTTCATCAGGGCTGGCATAACTCTTACCCACACACACATGTTGGAACAGCTATCTTTATTAGGACACTCCACTAAATCCTTTTCCGTGCACAGACTAACTACAATCATAACCTTATTTACTATGTAGCCCTAACCCTAATCAGACCCCAGGAATTATTGTTTGCCTTATTATTATTATCAGACTTTGGTCCACACGTTAACTGCTGGTTCAGACCAGATTGGCGATAGCACCAAAAGAGGTTCTAATGAGGCATGGGGAACTAACACACACAAACACACACACACACACACACACACACACATACACCCACACACACGAGCACGCACGCACACACACAGGCACACAAACATCCATCAACACCACTAGAGTCTGTTTATACCTTGGAATATTCCTCATTCACCTCTTAACAACCCTGGAAAAAGCATCAATGTGACGGCACGATGGCTTTTTGAGTTTGCACGAGTTATTTATATGCTAATGACTCAGGAAGGGCGTGTAGAGCGGTGAGCTTGTACATGCGCGTGGAAAAGAACAGGCTGTAGTTCTTACCCCCCAAGAACAGATGTCAGAGGAGGACCTTGAAGACTTGCGTATTTTGTTTTTCTCTTTAAAGCCCTACCAAAACAACAGTGGCTCACTCCTGAAATGTGTTAGCTCCTCTTACCCTCCTTCCTGGTTATTCCCTCCTCACACTGATGGAATGTTGTTATTCAGGCACACTGTCTGCTTGAACGTTTGACTTGAGGTACTTTGGCTCCAAACGCACCTTTTTTACCTGATTCAAATGCCAATTGCCCTTGTAGGGATGACTGACAGGTCGATACTCCTGTCAGTGTAACAGGCTTCTGTTCTGCAGAGTGTGATTGCAGAGCTACGCTCACTGCTCGACATCAGAGAGAGGAGTCCAGTGGGCTAAGAGGAAAACAGCACCCTGGAATCATTACTGTTTCTCTGGGTTTGGATTTGCATGCTTTTGTGTTTTTTATTGCGATCACTACATGGAGTCCAGGATGCAGGTCAAGTGACAGACCTGAACCACCTCATGGCCGGCATGATTGAGCATTTTCACTTTGTCATTTCGATTTTGTGTCTTTTTGTGCACAAAATTTACTGATTGTAATGGGGAATAAGAAGCAAAAAAACCTTTTAACCTTGACTCTATTTTGGACACACCAGAGCAGGTGAACAAATCAAAAGCATCAGGAAACCATGCACCATCTTACCAAACCACAGGATGAATTTGGATTTTTGACAAATTTCAGCAATAAAAACAAAGGGCAATTATAAAGCATAGATGTAACTAAAATATGTAAGATATTATTTCATAAATTTATAAGAAAATAAATAAAACAATGTTATAGTTTCAACATTATAATTGATCCTAATCATAAATACACATCTTTGCGCTGATACATAGCCTACGTTACACACACATGATGCATTGATTCCATTGAACATAATTGTCAAAAAGGTTAGATTAAGTGCTTGAAATAGATTAGGAAGAAGCAAATTTATATAATTCCACCCCTATTGCGATTTACTTAACTAATTTTTTTACATTGCATAATCTGGTTAATTTGTTTAAAGGTATTAATTCATTTTTCAGTCCAAGTACAGTTTACTTATCAAATCATTCAAATAAAGCGATTATTGACTTTTATCAGAGGATACTATTATACATTGTAATAATAAATCAGTAATAACAGAGTTCGTATTGATTGTCATCAAGTAATAAAAATCCAGTTTTTGTTACGTAATTAAACATTTAAAGGCATAATTGCAGCCAGGTGTTGACATCCATCAGTACTTGATCAGTATGATTTTTGCAAGAGTGCTGATGTAAAGTTACAAAAAAAGATATATTATACCCTCTCTTTCCTCTTTTTTTAGTGGGAAGAGAGAGGGGATAAGTGTGAAGAAAGAAAGAAAAAAAGGAGGGGGTTATAGAAAAAAAGAGAGGATATAAGGGGATACGGGTGCCAAGCTGCTAATTTAAGTAGCTCATGATTTTAAGCCTTACAATGTTTAAGCCAGATCTGCTAAAATGAAAAATGTTACATCCTTATTCCATCCAAGAGTGAAATCCTGACACTAAGCAGAAGATATCTAATGCGTCCATCAATTCACTGTGGGTTAGGAGCCAGAGATAAAGCAGACAGGGGTTGGAGATGCAAGCACGCTGCCAAAGTGTACAATGTGTTCATTAGGGGAACCAGATCCTCCCCAGGCCGACCGGCCAGACCACGAGAGAGGGGGCAGGAGACCCCCAGAACCCGAAGCACCCCTGGCGAAAGGACCCATGCAGCTTGGACGAGGGAGACCGCCCGGTCTCGGGGCCCCCTCTAGTTAACAGTTAACCCCAGCCACGGGGCCCCAAGGCCACAGTGAAGGCATGCTGTACTGGACGGCAACCATTGGGGCCACCGGGTGCTTGACACAGAGACGCGGGCCAAAGGTAGAGGCAGGACCCAGAGGACCCAGGAGCCAGCCACCACCCAGCCGGAGTTTTGTCATCACAGAATGACCCAAAGATCCCAACGCAACCACAGCTCCACCCCACCCCCACACACTACACTATCCTCTACAACCCCTCACCCAACACCTGTTTTATATCGAATGACTGTAAAAAACATTTTAAAAAGTCTGACTGACCGACCGACTTCTTCTTTTCTCTCGCTTAATGCATCTAATGTTTTGGTGTGCCTTATATAAGACAAGAACTGGAAAGTAGACCATTCACTGACGATGTGCCTTATAATGTGGTGCGCCTTATAGTGTATAAAATACGGTAAGCAAGTTCAGACCTCAGCCAAACTGAAATGCTGTGATGGGATCTAGAGCCAAAAATGTGTCATCAAAGCATTTAAAAGAACATGTTTTTTTCTTTCTTGGCTTCATATCTGTTAAACTGTTTTACCGTGGACTGTAAGAGGAGGTTCTACTTCTTTTTGTGTATTGTTTATGGTTTCCTGCTCAAACTCAGCGTATCATCAGATATGGATCATAGAAATCATTGTGGATGAAGGTCTAGACTGTTGTCATCATGTCCAGCTTGTACCATCGATATTTTTTGCTTCTTTCTTTTTCACTCTATTAACCCGCTCATCTTTGGGCATCTTCACCACCATATTGCTTCATCCTTAAACAGGAGAGCAGTTTCTGCAGATGTAAGGAAGGAGCTTTTGCTCATTCTTATCGTTCAATCTCAAACTAGAAAAAGCAGAGATGTTAAGGAAAGTAAAAAGGAAAAAAGCTATAGTAATTACTTTCATGCACAAAATATTTCATGTTTTATCACTGAGATATAAAACTGAATGCTGGTTAAAGGTACTTGTACGTAGGATAAAAGCTGCTCCAGAGCTTTATAGCTGTATGATATGGCCTCTTTTGAAATTCTCCACACTCTTTCTGTTTGGGTGCAGGAGAAGCTTCTCATGTAAGATTCATGTGCAAAATTGAGCATTTCCACAAAAACAGAAATCTGCATGCACATCGTTTTTTTTATTTTTTTTTAGCCAAAAGTTATGCATAGGCATGGTTGGCTCTGATGAATCGGAAGAACAGTGAAATTGTCGGCACGTTGTTGCCAGTACGGTTTCCTCAATCTGCTGTTTAATGTGCAAAGTCCCTGAATTTTTCATTCCAGCCTTAATGATACGGTAATTTGACGCACTTCTGTCGATCATCAGTGTGGTGCATGCAAGCACAGATGTGGCACAGAGGTTAAAGTGCCTTTGAGCCAACAACTGAGATGGTCCAAAAGCCAAAGTGGCGACACGAACCTGCTGCTGTAATTCAGGTGTCTGCATGAATCCAGCACCACACTGCTGCTTCTTTGTGTTTGTTTGGTGTGAGTTACCTAACGGAAACTGGTGACATTCTTCTCACATCAGATTGCTGCAAACTGTGTGGAAAGGTCACAACATAGAAAGGTTTCTTCCACTTCTTTAAATCTATTTGATAACATCTATAAGAACAAACGAAGGAATTTTCCATTTTGATAAATGTCATGAGACACCATAGAGTATAAGACAAATAAAACATCAATAAAGACACCTGAGACGCTCCTTTTTGTCTCGCTGAGCTCTAATTAGAACAAACGCAAAACAGTATTTTCCTTCCTGTTTTGGATTACAATGAGGACATCATGCTTGGGAGTTTTGGTGACCTGAAAAGGAGAGTCATGCTTAGGCTTCTCTTCTAATAAGTTCACTGCTAAATCAACAGACACACTTAACCATAAGAAATGCCTTAGAAAGAGAATAAATATTTCGCACCAAAAATATGGCAACAAAATTATCTTCAGTTTTTTTCTTTAATGTACAAAATGTCTAAAGGATTCTGCATTTTAATGTTGCAGCAGAACTTAATTTTTTGTTTTTTGCCTGTTTTTTTAATTGCAAAATACACACTCTTCTACGAAATGAATGTTTTGCTTGATCATAACAAAAACTACTTTATACCACTCTTTTTCTTAATCATGTGCTCGGTTCTTTATATTTTTTCAAACATGCGAATGTTTTTGGCTACTTTCAGAAAAAAAATATTTTAGAAGTCCACTATTCAAATCCAAACCACTAAGTTTATAGTATGGAAGGTAAAAGTTGAACATTAAAACTTGTAATATCTGAAAAAGATATCCGTTAAAAAATAAAAATAACCATTAAAAAAATAGTCTGAAAAATTATTTCAATTTACCATAAAAAAACCAAAGCTGTTATCAGTGAAACCTTCAGTCTGATTGAAATAAATAAAACATTCCATTAAGGTCAGGGAAATACCGTACTAACAATGTAATTTTTTTTTTAAGGGCAGAGACTGTGGTCGGCATGTTGTACACTTTGAAAAATAAAATAGCATTCCCTTAAACCAAACTTTCTGACGCAAATCACCTGCAAAATCCCCAACTGACCTTCAGCGTCCAATTTGCTTTTCCACCAGCATCGCTTCTATTTACGGGAAGCCTTTAGTTACTGTTTGCAGGAAATCCAACAATCAAACTTAATGTTAAGAACTGCTGCAGCAGGCTGGCTTACTGAAGAGACCCACTGAGCAATATTAAAAAATCATCTTCACATTTAGTATAAATAGAGGCTCTTTAATTCAGAGTGGTCTTGTATCTTGTATCGAATGAAAACTTTATTGTTCTGGAACAGATGTGCAAACATCCAAAGCACTAAAGACAAGACAGTACAGAGAGTGCAGAGGTACCATCAGGCATCGTCTGATGGTACCAAGACAGGGCATGAAGGATCCTGGGGCCTATTTCAGCCATCTATGGGGGAAGGGAGGGTTCATCCTGGACAGGTCATCAGTCCATGACTCGGTACAAACACAGACTCACAACCAGACACTGATATTTAATACTTAGAGGAAAAACCAGAACCGTACATCTGAGGAGAAGGCAAGAAGACAATAAAGCTCACACTGGGGATGTCAAAAGTTTCCAGCTATAAAATTAACATTAACAGAACAAGGTGCCATGGTTGAACTCTGAAATCTTGCAGCTCTTAGAAAAGAAAGCCTCCTTCCTAAAAATATACAAATTGCTAAAAAAAAACACACCTGAATCAAAGGCTATCTTTACTGTGAGCAGAAGAAAATTCTCGAATTGTGTAAAGCCAAACAGCTCTACTGCAAGAATCAAATTAATCAAACAGTCATAAACCCTAAAACCCCTAGACAAACTATTACATCTATAACAGCTCAAAAGAAACTTTAAAAACACAAATAGAATTCAAATATCCATACATGATAGTCTTCTCACCAATCAAGAGAAAATGGTTCATTCCTTTAATGAATACTTTATTGGATCTGTAAAGGAATCATCCACCAGATTTACAGTTCCCCCATTTTTGCATCATAATCAACTACATCTGAACAATTCTCCTTTTTTGAAATATCACAAATTAAATTGAACAACACTTTGAGCGCTTAGAAAGTTTCCCATGACTCTGATGTTAACAACTTGAACACAACTTTCTGAAAGCTCATGCCAGTTAGACCTGAATCATAAATAACATCCGTGATAAAGAGAGAGAGAAATGGAAGAACGGAACTCTTGATCAGAAAGGATCTAAACCTTGTACTGTTTCTTAAATTAAAACCAACCCCTCTTCTGATCATATGCCTAAATAAAATCTTATGACAATTCGTCAGCTATGAGGCAAAGTGTGTGAGTCGCGAATCCTGGCAGGGGTCAGCATTCAGAACCCCTCCTGCCCTATATCCGCTCATTTTATCAACAAAACCCACACTACTGAGAGCTACGGGATAATTTTATGTGACAAAATGAATCCACCATGTCAAAAAGTGCTCAGACGCTTAATTTATGTTATAAAATTGCCTCGAAGCTTTGGTGAGTCTGCATGATTCAGGTGAGTAAGTAGGAAGTAGGTAAGAGCTGATTACGGCGTCTGCCCCTGTTGGTCTTCCTGTCTGGCTCACATGTTGACACAATTAACGACAGACTTTCTGTTTCTCAAACGTATCTACGCTCTCAAATTGTCTGTTTGGTCACTCACCACAAACAAAACCATAAAACCAATAAGACTCTACAATAGAGCAAGATCCAAAACAAGCTTCCAGGTTGGACTCACCACTGCTCTGTCTTATCAATGTCTAATGCCCTGCCATTTCAGAACTATGTAGTAAGCTACGGAATATTATCAAATCTTGAATGGTTACACTTCAACAGCACTCAGTGCCTTGGTTCCATGCAGCTCAATTTCTGTACATTCCACCAGATCTCCCACAAATGGACTGTTACCCTTACCTGACTGTAGGAACTCATATGGACAAAAATCTTTCTTTTATGCTTTCCCTGAAGCTTGGAATGAGTTACCACAATTCATCATACCAAAAACGTCATTAAGTTTATTCAAAAGAACACCCATTTTACATTTAGCAGACAAATACAAGTGGTACCACTGAACCAACATTTCAAGTCCCCCTTATACTGCTTTGTTTGTACTGTTATGATTTTTTTTTCCTGTTTTGTCGCATTATGTGTGATGAACTGTATGTCTGCGTCTTAAGCACTGCAGAGCAGGAAGCTGCTGAAAAGCAGTTTTTGAATTAGGCAGAGTATTTTTTTAATCAAATGAAATCATTGTAATGCTACGTACACAGCAGGCTTTTGACATACATTCAAAAATGTGCATTTAGCCTGTGGTGTTCACACTGGAACATAACTAAACTGAACCACAGAACCTTTACACCTGTAGTGCATTACAAACAAGTTCCAGAGTTACTGGGAATGTACTGTGAAATTTTGACTGACTGACAGACTTATCTCTGACTCTTTTGTCTCGCTTAATTCATCTTATGGTTCGGTGCACCTTATATTTGATATCATTTTGGAAAAAAAAACATTCATTGATGGCGTGCCGTACAATATGGTGCACCTCATAGTGTAAAAAATAGGTTGATCGCATGCTTGTACTGTTGTTGTTCACCTTTTGGCTTATCCCAATGTGGGTCACTCATGAGTGAGTTTTTATGCTGGATGCCCTTCCTGACACAACTCAAGGCACAGGGAGACCCAGATGGGCAGCAGTATAAAGGGTCTTGCTTAAGGACTTGCTCTGTATTTTCAGCTCGTTGAGAATCAAACCTAGGTTTAATGTGTGACAGGCCCACACCCACCCAACGGCACTATCCTGCCTGTTATGGCTCGCTTGCTTGTATTATTGTCTTTTTTTGGTGTTGTATTTTAATTTTCCTTTTGTTTCACCTTTTTAATTTGAATTTTATTTAAAGAGCATATGGATGGAGTTAGAATTTTACCCTTTTAAAACTCCTGCTGGTTCGCTGCTTCAGGGACAAAATCAAAACTTTTTAAACTGCAGCTACATGAGAGTTGGTAGTCAGAGTTACAAAAGTGAACAATGTGGAGAAACGCTTTCATCTGATGGATGTCTGACTACTGACTACAATTATCACCTTATGATGTCAGTGACCACTGAAGCGATGAAGCTTAAAAAAGATGCAGACATCCACAAAGAAAGCCTCTTTTTTTCAGGCTGCCAGCATGTGAGGGTTCATCGATTGTTCAGTGTGGATCCAGAACTCTGACTTGTTTCTCACATTTTTATTGTCCTTCTAAAAAAAAACGTAACCAAGGGCGGCTTTTGTTCACAGTGTCTTTAACTGCAGAATTTAAACATTTATTTGACAACTTTGAATGCATCAGTCTGAATACAACAGATAGCAGATACACAGTATAAGCCAATGAAGACCAAGAACAAAAGGTCACGTGGGGCTACAATGTATTTTTCTGAGTGGGTTCTGAGCTGTCACACAGTGTGAAGGGGTAAACACCAGCAGAAAAACGTATTGTTCAAAGAAAGTCAATGAAAAGACAACAAAGACAGTATGATTATATGGTGCGCATGTGTTTTCTGCAGAGCCCATGTGATGTGTTGACTGATGGAACCAACTACAGTAGCCCAGGGGGGTATTCCAGAAAGCAGGTTATGCTAGCTCCCACGATAAGTTTGAGGCTAAGGAAGTTGATAACCTCAGCTTTCAGTTCCAGAAATGGAGGTATGTTTCAGGGTAGGTCAAGTTGCCATGGCAACTCATGCTCTGAACATAACCTGGTCCGGAGCAGGTTTAGTTGAAACTTAGTTTGTTTACAGAGAGGTGAAGCAGCATGGCGTGTCCATTTGAAGATGATTTAGTGGATGAAAAAGCTCAGATAATACTTATTCCACCGTGAGAGGGTGATAAGACCACATATGGATGTTGGAAACATAAACTTTTTTACTTTGATCTAACTTAATTATTTGCTTCAGCTAAGATAAATCATTTTTTGTTAGGTCACCTTAAAAATAACACGTAGTTTTCAGACAATTATTTTCCTTTCGTTCAAATTAATTCAATTAAGTAGGTGTAACGTTGATGCTGCTGTTAGATCGGCACCGCAAGGGATTCTGGGATATCATTCCCTTTGCCTGTCTGGACGGATTTGGGTTTAAGTGTGGGGTTTTTACAAAATGTATTTAGTTGTATAGCTGTTTTACTGTGTTTCACCGTGTTTTGCCGAGCTATTTTGTCCTACTATGCTTACGTCTCTGCACCATGAGTGAGAGTAAAGGAGAGGATGATGAGTTGATATAGCACCCCTACCACCCTTGACTGTTAAGTCAGTGATGGAAAATTCCTTAATGAGTTTTTGCACTCCGTGCATTTTTCCCCCGTTCTTTTTATTGTTATAAAAATGAGCATATCTGCCGGCTCAAACTTAGACGTATGAAAGTTCAAGAAATATAAGTAATTAAGATGAAAAAAAGATTAATGGAGTAATGTGACATTTAGTTAGATAAATACGTAAATTTGAGTTGTATAAACAATTATTGAGTTTGAATAAATTTAACTAAATTATTTAAATTATTTATCAGCCGTGTTACTTTTTTAATGGACTTATAATTTCTATCCGCCGTCATTAAAATCTCAGACTCCGTCTCACTTCCGTCTCAAGTGTCGTGCTTTCTTTCTTTTTTCTCCACGCGTTTCCATGGTGACTCCGTAAATCGGCGATCTATTGAGAATGTCTTTATGTACCTACCGGGCACGTGCATTTACCCAGGGTTACCAAATCGAGCGTAATTACGCCAACTCATATCCGGTCTTTTGGAACCGACATACCCCGGGTAAGCAAGTTCAGGCGGATTTCAGCCAGAGTTCAGGCTTAAAGTCAGGCTAGTTTAAACATGCTTCCTGGAATACCCCCCAGAAGGGTCACAACACAACACTTTAGATTTCACAACACAACACAACACAACACAAAATAACATACTAAAACTCGTCACAACACAATAACTCACAACACAACAGCTCACAACACAACAACTCGCAACAACTCACAACACAACAAAACAACTCACAACACAACACAATAACTCACAACACAACACTTCAACTCACAACGCTACTCACCAGGGGCCTGTTTCAGAAAGGAGGTTCAACCAACTCTGAGGTTGAACTTGAACTCTGAGTTGGTCAATCGGGAGATTAACAACTCTGAGTTTTCTGTTTCAGAGAAGCTGATCCGAGTTAGATCAATCAACTCTGAGTGGACTGATTCGGAGGTGAGCGTGCGCACCGCGTCTATAAGAAGCCATTATCAATGGAGCGCAGATATCACGAGTCACCATGGCAACCGTGAAAAAAAGAGGTCTGCGTATTTTTCGCCAGCTGAACTTGACGTGCTGCTGCAGAGTTACAGTGAATATGAGCACATATTCCAGAAGAAAAGCAACACCGCTGCATCTGCAAAACAGAGACAGTTAGCGTGGGAAAACATAGCTGCTCAAGTTAATGCCTGTTTGCATTTAAATCATTGTTATAGAAAAATTGGCTGTAATAACTTTTTAAATAGCGTAAGGTGTGAAATAAAAAATGGCTATATTTAGGTGTGCTTTTGAAGTGTTATTCCTGGTGTAATTGCATGAAATGCTGCATAGTGTACAGAACTAATAATTTAAATGATTTGCTGTTATGAAATGTATTATTGTTGATGTTATGTTGCTATGTGTTGATATGCTGGTAAAAAATGAAATTGTTTTAACTTATTTTAACATGTGAAGCTTTTAAGGTAAATATGATGAATCAGTCACTGTGTTTTGTAAAATCAGTTTTGGGTTTTGTGAAATTGGTATAATGTATGTAATTTTTGCGTATGGACCCCAGGAAGACTAGCGACCACTTTGTGGAAGCTAATGGGGCTCCAAATAAATAAATAAATAAATAAACCAATCTGGGGGGGGGGGGGGGGAATGCCTTTAACGTCGGTAATGTTTAGAGGACTTTTTTGTTAACCTCCCCCTCTTGCAAACGTTGGTCAGTTTAATATTGATACATGCAATTGTGTTTCTAAAAGTGAACTTTTGTCTACTGTTGAACCTTTCGCTGCGCGAAGACTTCTCCTTTCTTTTCTCTCGTCTTTCCGACCGTGGTCAGAAGCGCAGGGGAGATTTCCTTCAGGGCCGAAGGGAATTCTCCTTCGGGGTTTCACTTCCCGTTCGAAACCCTCAACCTCCAGATCGGATTAAGAATGACTCCAAAACAGTTATTCTGGGAATGACACCTTCTCTTTATTTAACTAAGTGCTCCGTCCTCCGAACACACAATATATTCCACGCACACACCTCCGCTCCGTCCCCCCCCCCCCCATCTGTACCTGCAATCGCCCCTCCCCTTGTCTCTCGTGGCTCGCACCCCGCACACTGCAACACTACCCTTGCAACACTACCCTTGTATTGATCAAGTGGTATAGGTTTATATGGGAATAAGAAAGTAAGCAGTGCTAGAAAATTGTGTTTCCAAAAAGTAATTGTTACATTAATCTAATTCAATGTCCCTGATTTCATTTTCATGTAGATGCAATCCTGCAGGAATTAAAAGAACATGGCAGCAGCTAAAAATGAAGTATAAAAACATAATTCAATCAGGTCAAATTTAAGCATGTCATGGATGTAGGCTTTGTTGACAATATTTGACATATGAAACATCTACATAGCAATATCTAATGTTGTTTTCATTTTATATATATAATTGACTGCAACGAAAAACGGTAACGCTCACAAAAACGTATGGGGAAATTACAAAAAATCGAGTCTTCTCAAAATCCTCGTACGAGGTAAATATAATTTTCTACGAATTAATGCAGCCTCCTTGTCTATTGGGTCCTCCAAAAAAGGACAAGCCCTTCTTGTCACTTTTCTCTGTGTGACGGAAATTTGGGCAATGAAGGTTAAAGCGAATAATACCGCTTCGTCTTTGAGTTTGGAGAATAAAACCTGCTCCCGACCAGGTTAGGTTCACAGCATCAGTAACCATGGATACTGACTCCGAGTATAAGTTACCTCTCTTTCAGAAACGGGTTTGACTTACTCTGCTTTCTCTGGTTTTACAAACCTCCCATTCTGAAACGGAAAACCCAGGGTTTCCCTGATTTCAGGGTTAATCAGAAAGGAGGTTTACACTTAACCTCCTTTCTGAAACAGGCCCCAGTACAAAACGTTTTGTGACAGTATCTTCAGTGCTTTTGAGCACCTTTATTATAATTTTAATCTCTTTTAAATTTTAGGAAAAAAATACAATAAAACAAAATGAAGATGGACTTTTCTCACAAACTATACACTGTAGCAAGAATATGCTGACAAATCGTCATTACCAGCTCATATAAGTGTAGATATTTATTCATTTTTGAGAGTTTATTGATTTTTAGAGAATGATCTATTTTATGAACTTGCACTTTGTTGACGGTCCCTTGGCAGCCGGCTCGCTGAATGTCTGCATTTACTTCTGGAAGAGAACAATTCTCATTAAAATGCAGAAAAAAACGATAATTTTTCTTTACAAATGCGTTTGTAGTTCACTCTCCGTGTTAATCCAAAATGATTGAGATACCTGCTGTCACATTTGAACGTTTATCAGAAGACAATTTATTTATTTATTTTATTTCACCCTCTTGAGTTATTGAGGGATAATGAGCCTTCAAAGTGGATCACAGAAACACGCGGCTGACAGGAAGCGGCTGACAGACAGACGGCTCTCAGGCGGAGCAGGAGAGAAACTGTGGGAGAATCTTTGGAAGAGCTTATGTACCCTGAATAGAGACGTGATTACAGATGTTTCAGCCCAGTGGAAATTTCAGAATAAAAGCACTTCCTTTGCAGATATACCAGTACTTCTGTTGTGAGTTAAAGTGTTGGGACTTTTTGTGTTGTGTTGTGAGTTATTGTATTGTGTTGGGAGTTGTTGTGTTGTGAGTTAAAGTGTTGTGTTGTGAGTTATTGTGTTGTGATTTGTTGTGTTGTGAGTTGTTGTGTTGTGACTTGTTGTGTTGTGAGTTATTGTGCTGTGAGTTATTGTGCTGTGAGTTATTGTGTTGTGTTGTGAGTTGAGTTGTGAGTTGTTGTGAATTTTAGTATGTTATTTTGTGGTGTGAAATCTAAAGTGTTGTGTTGTGACCCTTCTGGGCCACCGTAACCAACAGACCTAATCGAGGAGAGATGATGGTCCTCCAATCTTCTGCCATTTTGTCGTCTTCCAGCCAGCAGGAGCTCAAGGAACAACCAGAGTATAGAAGGCGACCCTCATCTACCCACAATTAAAATGCTGCACAACACTTTACACGTGAATGTTCAAAATGTGAATCTCAGATCATCCGGTGCATTCACTGGTATCAGAGTCAAAAAGGAAAAAAAAAAGTAGAAAAATCCATCAATCAAGAAAAATGGAGAAAGTTCTGTGCAGAGCTAAGATTCTCTGTGAGATCAACCATGTCTGTAAAACCTACAAAAATGTGAGTAATCTTGATGTAGATGCGTACCGAAACAGTAAATTCATCATCATGGGAAAAGAGTTTAACCTGGAGACAACACACTTTGATGGAAATGTAGTGTGCAACAATTATCCTTTTAAAATCTTAACAATCTTAATGAAGGCTGCGTAATAGGCAAATGCTAGCACCAGATGATTGTCTTGTTTTTCCTCTGGGAAAATGGCCCCGCTCAGCTGGTGGTGGCAGCGCTGCAAAGAAGATGTGATATGTCCCGTTGTGCTGTCCTCAATAGTAAGAAAAGTGTTCATGGGGTGTGAAAGCAGGCAGAAAAATGCATTAAAAGCTCAGATAAACGCAGTAGCACTAGCAGAATGAAATAAATTAATAAAAAAAGTCAGACACTGAGAAGCCTTTCAGAGGATTGAAGGATGTGAGATAAAACTAAATGAACAAAGATACTAAAAATACGAGCAGTTGTTTAACAAGGTTAGGTGTCACTGCCAAACTAAAAAACCCATTACATTTTTGATTCAGCAGCAAACACAGTTTCAGATTTCTACGTAATTCATCAAGCTGAACAAAATTCCATCCATCATTAACCTGCCTTTTCCCTTTCCGGGGTCATGGGGTTGCTGGAGCCTGTCCTGGCTACTGCTGGGCAAAGGAGGAGTCTGAAAAAAAAGTGTCATGACTAAAATGATTTATATCTGTATTGAAAACTTACCAAAAAATCTGTTTTCTTTTTTTTTTTAACTTAAAGGTCAGTCAGTAAAGTTGAATAATCGTTGTAACATCATCTAAGCGAATATTAAATTAATTATTAACATTTTTGCACCCAGCTCTTTTGTTTGATGAGTTCAGTTACGAATTAAAAAAACAAAAGCATCATCAAAAATAGTTTTCTACATGCTTGCTACAATATTATGAGGTCCTTCAGCTGCATTGAGGATGTGTCACAATCTCAGTATTTACCGTGCAGTTTATTACACCATGTAGTGTGAGACATTACACTTTTGATTGAAACAAATTCTTAAATGAAATATCTGACATCTTTCACACATGTATGCAAACTACACACAACAAACACAGCACCATCTGCTTGTTCTGACTTGAAAATGAGTCCTGAAAAGTAATAGTAGTATGCTATATTGGTAAAAGTAATCGGCTCATCTACTTTGCCATCTATTTGGTTTTCAGTGTGTTTGGTCAAATGGGTTCGGCCAGCCCTTTGCAGCTGCAACAGTTACTACTCCTCTGTGAAGACTTTCCACAGGATGTAGGTGTGTGTTTGTTGGAATGTTTGACCAAATTTTAAGAAATTCTTTTGCATGAATAAGTGCTCCGCTCTGCACTGCATTTGTTGCATTCTATGATGCTCTGTCATGGAGGCCACTTGAAGTTTGAAGCTTTGTTGCAACTGACTGAGAAAACTCGGCATACCTCTGCACATATAGCCTCTAAGCATTCACTGACCCTGCTTCCTACCACTCCTTGGCCAGAATTCATTTTTTATTTAGTCATTTTAATCATATTACCACTCAGTTTTATGCAGAAATAGTGGCTTTAAAAAAATTAGTACGTGGGTGAACCATTAAGTGAACTCAACAAAACTATCACTTGAATTTAGTCACATATTTGAGCTATTTTTGGCATGTTGTTGTGTTGGGCAGAGCTCAATGTCCACATCCTGATTCAGTCATCACTCAAACAAAGCCATGTATATGTATATAAAAACGCACACACATTTAATTTATATTTCTATGATTTATTAAAGTAAAATTAGATTTGTGTAAGTTATTAAACATTTGGCCCTAATTCTTTTACTTTTTTTTAAATAGTTATTTTCTAACTGATGAATATTCCCTTTTTTAAAAATAACAATCTGTCTCTAATCAATATACAGACAAAATGTTTTTTATAGTAAAAATACAAAGAAAAATTAGAACAAAAAGAATAGTCTGGTGTGTTGCCAGGCAACATGGCATCGCAGATTCTTACGTACAGAGGTCTCCGAATCACTCATACCCCCAGGGGTGAAAATAATTTCTGTAAACACATTGTGAATGATTTCATCTGACTTTTTCTGAGAACGGCAGACATCACTTCCAACAAGGTTTATTGACGTCCCCAGCTCTGCAAGTTTAACTGGAATTTCAAACTAATTGCTGATAAGCTTTAAGTGCTCTGATTAAATCCCAAAATTGCTGTAATAGGTAATAATACCTACAGTCCTAAATATCCTGTGGAAACATTTAAAAAGACCCCTGTCTGTCTTTTATAAAGCTGCATTCTGAATCAACAAAAGAAGGGACAGACTTTGTAAGGCAATAATAATAATGCGGCAGAAGGATCGTGTCAGTGAAGTGCAGTAAATCCACTTGCCCAAATCATGGCCCTTACTAAATTGACCAACATCAGCCAGCAGACAAATGAAGACAGTGTACTTCTTAGGACTGGCCTTATCCCAGTGATGAAATGTCTTCTCAATTGTATCTCAGTGTTCATCACATACAAAACAAAATTATTTAATAAAAAAATGTGAAAAAGAATGATCTATTCGTCCCACCATGAGCAACTTCCTTTGCTGAAACAGCAACAGGACTGTATAGTAATACCAATTTAAACACTGTGTTTAGGTAAAATTACACACAATATAAAAAAAACGTAAAATTGTATCTTTCTTACTTTTTCTGTTTTGTTGACTTTTGACCATTTGTGCATTGAAATGTGAAAAGTGTGTTGGAAAAGACAAAAATACACCCTGTCATGTAAAGCAGCAGAACCAAAAAGACAGAAATTTATTTGAAAAAAAAAAAAAGTTTCACAGAAGCAGCTTCTCTTCGGCTGTGGGAAATGAAAGTAAAGAAAATTACTGTTTAGAAATATCAGAAAGGCTGAGCTCATACTAAAACATGCAAAGAGAAGTCAAATAGGACAAATAAGAAAAGAAACATATGAGTTAGATGTCTGCTGAAAGGGTCTGCAGGTTTACACATTCGTACATATTTTTAACATAAATTTTATTTTTGCAATTTATCATTGTCATTTTAAGTTCCTCAATGGCCTATTGTTTTAATTGTTTTAATCTCTAACTAATATTTGAGCTGATGACAAAAAAAATCCAGCCATTTTCTAATCTCTTATTTTTATCACAACTAACTTTATTTGCAAGTTGGATGAACAAGAATTGTCGGTTCCAACTTACTCACACCTTAAAGTGACTCTTAAATAAAAATGACAAACAGTACACTTCTATAATTGTCTTTTTGTAACATAAATTGACATTTTTTGCTTGGCAAAAAAATAAAATTTTTGTGTGGGTTTACAATAAAAACTGCATTTGTAAATCTTTTGCTGTGCTTAAAGTATTTAATGAAAGAAATATTACAGACATCCGTGCCTGACAATGTGTAAGGGACCCAGAACTACCAGATGCTTTTTTCTCTCCTTAAAGTCTTAAAACACCTCAGGAACAGCCAACACTTCAGAAGATTGGACAGCTGCATTTATTTTTAACCATAGCAATTAAATACAGATTAAGTGTGGGTAGTTTCGCACAGTGCTAATGATTGTACAAAAAAAGCTAAATTACAAGTGAAAAGTTCTCTGAAACTTTTTTCTTTCATATTCTACTTGAAATTGATTTTGTTTGAAAGTTTAAAATCATCTTTATCTTCTCAGAATTGAGCATTTTTTTGCAAATTGATCATAGAATGAGGGCTGTACACACACTTGTAACCCTTGTGCTATCCTAGGCACTTTAACGTTGGGAGTTGGGTCATCTAGACCCACTAGACAGTGCTGTGAACCTTTTTTCTTTAATGATTTGTGATCTTCACTGGTGTCCATGGATTACATGAAATCTTTCCACCTTTATCCACCTTTGTCATGGTAGGGAGAACACGTCAATGTAAGGGTGAGGTCATCTAAAATAGCACAAGGGTTAAACACACGTTTTTCCTTGAAATAGTATCTTATGCACAGAAAAAGATATAAATATATATGGCAGTACTTTTACTCTTTGGTACATGTGGGTCAGTTCTGCTGACCGAGGACAAGAAAGAAACAAATCGGGTAGAAAACATTAAGTTTATCTTAAAAGTTTTTAAAACCTACAAAATGTGTTTTAAATGCAAACGTTGAGTCTGCAAAGTGTGCAATAAATGACGTTCACAATGTATCAGATTGTACATAACACTCTCTAACACAGTTTAGACAATACCATTAGTCATTACTGTTGCCCATTTGTTCTATAAGTTGGCACTTTATTCCATATTGAAACATGATTAAATGTTTCTTTTCCCCAGGATGCTGGTAAACTATTAAGTTTGAAAAATATAACATAAGAAATCAACAAATGTGGCAGCCTAAAACTCTTGAAATATCTCAAAGAAAATGCTAATCCACCTCTTTTTGTTAATATTTTGTCACAAACTTTGTGTTTTCTTGGTAGAATTGTGTGTAACTTCAAGAATTCATACCTGAGATTTTTTATTAACTCATATCAATACTGAATTATTTTTCAAAGTCATTTGTCATGCACCACCAATGACACAAACAATTAAGTTGACAAATACAAGCTAAAATCAGCCTATCATGGTTTTCAGGAAGAAGAAGAAAAACACTGCTGGAAGCAGTGGAGAACATGCACACAATGGCTGAGAAAGGAAGGGTATCATATTTTACCAGAAATGTCCTAATTTGCAATCATCTCCATTTATCAGCCTTTATATGGCCCTCAGTCTGTCTCTCGGCTGCGTCATCACTCCTTGCAGCTCCATGCTCTTGACTTGAGAAGTGATCTTCTCCTCTGAGAGTGTGCATGAGTAAGTGAAGCCTGCCTGATCAAGCATCCTGTACTCCCAGAGTCCTGATAGTCCTTTGTTTATGACATTGGAGCTGCATCGCTTTGATATTCATCCAGTTTCAGTCCAGAGCGAAATGCACTTTTTTGAAATATTGTTATTTACTCGAGTATTCTTCTATTTTGTCTGAATTTTCATGAAATTCGTTAAAATTCCCTTTACTAAAGAATGATCATAATTTTCATTATTTTGCTCTTTATTAATTCAGAAATGAATACAATATTAAGTAGAGCCTCAAATAAGAAGAATTAATCATGTCAATAGCAGGTATTTCCACCATTTGCCACATTAACAGCGTCTCTCAGGCTTCGCACTATGATGCTGTTCTGAGGCAATGCTTTCAACTTTTCCACCCAATTTCTGCTTCTGTTACGACGGGGGGTGGGGGTGGGGTGTGTGTTTGGGAGTACCCAGGCGCAGAGAGAAGGAGGCTGTAGGTTCAAGGTGGACAAGGACTTTAATAACAAAAATACTCGAAACTCGAAACACTAGAAACACTCGAAACACTCGAAACAGCAAGCAACACGGGAACATCATAACAAACTTTGGACCAGAACAGGAGGAAGGGAAAAACAAGACTTAAATACATACAAGGCAACAAGACACTGGTGGAAACACTCAGGACTGATGGGGAAAGGTAAAACTCAAATCATCAACAAAACAGGAAATACTACAATATAAAACAGGAAGTTACCTCAAAGCAAAACATCACAGAACAAAAACAACTAGAACACAAAAGCAAAGAACCTAAAACCGTGACAGCTTGAGCTGGTTCCAGACGTGCTCTATTGGGTTCAGGTCAGGGGTCATTGCTGGCCAAACCATATGAGGCCTAACCACTTCCTGAAGTCCAGCTGTGACAATTCTGACATCATGTGGTGGAGCACTATCCTCCATAAAGAGAAAGTAAGAGGTGTGCTGCTGGAACGGGGAAATGTTCATGGCTTCTATGACGTCTTTGAGGTAAGAAGGTACAGTGACTGGGCCATTAACAATAACCAAACCTCCTCCTATAAAGAGAACACTGGAGACCATGTTCACCTAGGCATATGACTCTTGCCTACTCCAGGAACGAGCAACGTGACCCGACACTCATCAGTCAACGGGACGGTTGACGGTCGCTGCATTGTCCAGGTCACATGGTCTTGTGTTCCCTGCAAACGGTAATGGTGGTGTCTTGGTATCAGTACAGTTACCTGCAATGCTCGTCTGGCATTCAAGTCAAAGCGGTGGAGTCGGTTGTGAATGGTTTGTCTTGATACCCTGCTACCCTTCACATCTGCTGAACAGGCCAGCAGTGTCGTCATTTATTTTTGAATGATGAACTTGGAATGACTTACTTTTTTAGAATTGTTTGGTTTCAGCCCCCACAAGTAAGGCACACTGTGCACAGTGAGATAATTATGTGGAAAACACAAAATGATGTGCGTCTATCAGCCCAATGCAATTGCCTCTCTATCCCGAAAGTCTGTAAAGTGAAACAAAGACTGACACTTTCAGAATAACCCTAACTTTTTCGTGAATAGTGTAATTTCTCCAGTCCCTGACATCTTTGATAGGAGCTTCATTAGGGTTAATCTTTCTCCTTTTTATTTGCTTCTGTTTGTATTTCATGAAGTTTCACATTACAAAACTGTTTTGCATTCATCTGTTGTTGCTGTCACCTCATCGTAATCCCATAGAAACTATCACTTTTCTTGGTGGAAAATGATTTGTCTGAATCTTTAATACACTCAAGGGCTGAGTTAATTCTGTGGAATCCTACTTAATAATCATATCTCTCATCTTTGTGGGATATTTCCTCATATATGGATGAATGAGAACTTTTACTAATGCTTTGTTTTAGTTAAATCTTTGAAATGTTCTTAATTTCACAAAGAGTCAATATCATAACTGCAAAAAGCACATAAATAACTAACTGGAACATGTTTGTGTTGACAGGGAAGGATTTATTTCAAATCTTGTGTGTTCTTTTCTTCAGACAAATGATCATTGGTTGCAGGTAATAATTGTCTCTCTCAGAGAAGATAATGGAAGAACTGCAACATGAAACCACTTAGAGTTGAGGTCAGGCTGGCTGATTGCATTTGGGGTTGAGTTTTTAGGTATTCTCAGCCCAACCAACAGTCATAGTTGATTATTTTGAGAAATAAGCATGATCTTTCTGAACTCTGAGAGTCTGGTCTTTGCTTCTTGGTACCACTAATAACACACTGTCTACACAAGGCTTGTAGCTACAGAGCAGTTTGATTACTGTGCCTCTGGTTCACACTGACAAGCTATAAGCCGCTGTAAATCAAACTCCGACACCTACACACCCGTCCAGCCCAACACAAGCATTTTTCATGGTTCTCCAAAAGACTGCCCTTTTTTCACAATCAATACCAAACGGTTTAATTTATATTTCACATGACCAATACCACTGACAAAAAGACATAAACATGCAAACTGACTTCAGGTTATCTGATATTTTTCTGTTTGGGATCAAACATTAGAATTTTGTTAAGATTGCAGTGACCTTGTGATTTTATTGATTTTTTTTCCTAGAAGAGAAGAGTTTAACCCACGAAAATAACTGTTTCAAACTGTGTTAGTTTAGTAATTTCTACA
This sequence comes from Oryzias sinensis, assembly GCA_037389245.1. Taxonomy (NCBI): domain Eukaryota; kingdom Metazoa; phylum Chordata; class Actinopteri; order Beloniformes; family Adrianichthyidae; genus Oryzias; species Oryzias sinensis. The sequence continues at coordinate 17,818,628 of CM074490.1, forward strand.
TTCTCATTAAGCAGCTGTTTTATAAAATAATCCTCTAAGTCTCATTACCTGAGAATATTTTTTTTATCACATTATCAAGCCAGAGGTTTTATATATTTTTTTAATAAATATCAAAAAAATGTTCCAAATATATTCATTTCAACAACCTGTCAAATATGAAATTTTCTGTCTATGTTATGCTGTTCTATCCTTGACTTTTTATTGTATTACTTACAAGAAACTTCAGAAATACAGTAAAGACCCATTACAATAAAAATTGTATTTTTTGTGTTTTTAACATGTTCTTGTAGCATTTTTCTCATGATGCAGCACATACATAAATAAAATTATGCTTAAAATTGCATTTCTGAGTATTTTTTTATTTACATCATTGTAAATCAGGAACAGAAAAAAAAGGCAGTTGGAAAAAGGTTGTAGATGCGGCGATACAAGCTTCCAGCTACTCTTGATTTTGATGCATCCACTTGGAGACTCATGAATCGACGTACCTCTTTGTTTCCCTCGTCTTAGCTGGCATCTGGCTCCAAACTGTAAGACTGGATGGCTCCAATGCTTGCCATTTTTGTTGTGGTGGTAATGTTAGGTTGGGTTATAAAAGGCTGTGAGCTAATGGGAGAGAGTGTAAACAAAGGTATGATGGGAAATAAAGGTTGGCTTACTCTGCACCAACAATCCTGCCCACAACTCAAAGGGAAATTTCTACTGAACTTGCCTTTCTTCCCAATCTGTGTCCTAGAAAATAACACAGGTTTTTCCTTATTTTGACTAAAAATGGCATCATCATGATTAAAAGACCATGGGAACACTTTAACAAAGGATCAAAAGATGATCGGAGTGAAACTTTAAAAATCTACAGTATTCCCTTCTGTATTCGCATGGGTTAGGGACCAGACACATGCGCGAATACGCAGAATCCTCGAATATGGAGAACCCGACAATGGCAGCCGGAGAATGTCCATCACCAATCCTTACTCATCAAAAAACCCTTCTGAAACATTTATGTTGCTTTCTAAAACATTTAGTAAAGAACACTGGAGTATTCCTCAACTATAAGAGTTTTTTTTTTCCAGAGCAATTAGTCTGCACTGTAGAGTACTTGATTACACACATTATGTCATAGTGCCTCTGGTAGCTCTCCTCCCCCTCCCCTCTCTGCTCTGCTCTGCTCCTGAGGACTCCCAGCTGTTTCCACTCAACTCATCTACCTGCAGCTTTCTTAACCCTTGTGCTATCCTAGGCACTTTAACATTGCGAGTTGGGTCATCTAGACCCACTAGACAGTGCGCTGAACCTTTTTTCTTCAATGATTTGTGATCTTCACTGGTATCCATGGATTACATGAAATCTTTCCACCTTTATCCATCTTTGTCATGGTAGGGAGAACACGTCAATGTAAGGGTGAGGTCATCTAAGATAGCACAAGGGTTAAGGAGATCCAGATCCTGCATTCATCACCAGTCCGTTGCGCCTCCATGGTACCTAGTCTGGTCACTCATGCTCTTGCTCTTGAAGTTTTGTTGCAAGCTAATTTCCTATGCCTTGCTTTCAGGAAACAAACCCACCACGAGTGTTAACCTGGGATTCGGCTCTAGAGCTATCGGGCCTCATCCATCACACCACGATTCCTGTTCATGCCTACCCTCCAGTACAGCCTTTGCAGGAAACCTCCAGGCACGCCACGACTTCAAGCCAGGATTCCCATTTCTCATTCTACTGCTCACCTGCTGTCATCAGCCGTCCTCCTCACCATCGGATCAACGTCCTGCAAAAATAAACCATCTAACTTACTTTATACTCTCCTGCTTTCTTTGAAATCATGACACATTAGGAGTGTCACTCTGTGCCCTAAGACTGGGAGTCTGTGCTACCTCCTTCATTAGTTTAGTGCAAGAGGGCATCTTCTTCCAGAAAGGATTTCAGATTCAGAACAATGAAATTCCTGCACCACCTCTTTTGGATGCAAAGGTCTCATACAAGCATCTTAATTTTTTGTGATTAACCAGAGGAGTCATGTCACTCCACAAAATCCACAAATATGTGAAACTGCAAATTTTGAATTGCGAATAAGCGGTGGAACACTGTACTTTTATATTTATTGACTACAAGTATTAAACAAAACCTCCTGTGGTTAATTTTGTATAACTGTTTTATGAATTTTCATTTTTCTTCCCGAGTTCTCTAAAATCATCAGAATCAAAGCAACTAAAAGAGTTGCTTAAACTGCAAATGAAACTCTCTTTGAGCAGTACTTTACTTTTTTAACCAATGTAAACAGGAACTGTGGTCCACGTCTGGTTTTCTGCTCTTTTACCAAGCGATCTTTCATTATAAACGAATGAGCTGGCATGAATATATTACAATACTTCTTAATAAGAATTCTAACAACCTAAATTAAAGACTTTAGTTATTTCCGCTATCCCTTTGATTTTTAGTTTGGTCAGCAAACCTCTATTATGCAGTTAGTCTGATTTGTGTACAATCCTTTGATCTTCATCTTTTATTCCCCATGCTTTGTCTGTGTTTAGCTTTCTTGCATGACTGAACAAACACAAAGATGCTGTTTAGGATAACAAAACACAACTGGCCCAGACACATATGTCTGCATTTGTGTCTTTACCTTTTACAATAATGTACACATAAACACATCAATAAAAGCACAATTGAAGCACAGACTACGGAGTGACACATGTGAGGAACACCTGAAAGGAAAAACTATTTTAAATGTAAAAAATATAAAGTTCTGAATTTGTAACAGATACCTTTGAGTAAAAAAAAAACCTAAGAATTAATTTTGTTGTAGATGAGGGGTTTTGACACCTTCATGTCGCTAATTCCCAACATACCATCAAATTTAGGACTCCAGTTAACCCTTGTGCTATCCTAGGCATTTTACCATTGGGAGTTGGGTCATGTAGACCCACTAGACAGTGCGCTGAACCTTTTTTCTTCAATGATTTGTGATCTTCATTGGTGTCCATAGATTACATGAAATCTGTCCACCTTTATCCACCTTTGTCATGGTAGGGAGAACACGTCAATAGCATCACCTTTAAAGGAAAAAACCTTGAAGAATATTTTGAGATATGATTGTTCACCTTTCGGCATGGTCTGTCTGAGGTCAGACCCAGACTTGGGCCCCCTTGTGGTTACAAAGGTAGGCAGTAGCATGAAGGGTCTTGCCCAAGAGCCCACACTGCATAAGGCTTGTCATGTCCCTGGGAATCAAACCCTGATTTCCCATGTGCCAGTCCAGCACTTGAACAATGTAAATAAAGTCCGTCATGAAGGGGTTAAAAGTCTTATACAAAAAAAGGTAAAATTTAAAAATTAACATCCCTTCTCACTGAGTTAACTCAATCACATGCTGCTGCTGCCCCGCCACTAGGGTGTACAAAGTAAAAGCAAAACAGATGAAACAACATAACTCTGCATGTGCCAAAAACGAAACCTAACAGCTCTGTGTCTGGGTAGGCAGTGGTTTGGTTCCCTGTGAGCCTCACCATTGTTTCGTTGCTATTAGAAAAATCAGTAGTGACACCCTAATGACCAAAATGTTGTCAAAAAGAAAAAAAGGTTGAAGTGAAGTCCTGAGCTTTTCAGGAAAATGGAAAGCATTTTATTTGTTCACAGAGCTGAATGCAAAACCTGCATGCTTGGTATGTCATCAACAGGTTGCAGTGCTGAAAGAATATAACAGTCAGCTCCAATATGAGACTCACCATAAAGAAAAGTTTCACCATTTGCAGTTAAGAAAAAAATATATTAGCTGGACCGATAAATAACCATCTGGATTTACTGCAGCCGTGACGTCAGTGATGGAGCAGTGAAAGCTAGCTACCTTATTGCAGACAAATTGGAGCAAACATCCAATCCATTTTCTGATGGTGAACTTATTGAAAAATGCTGAAGGCTGCGGAAGTCTTGTTCCCAAAAATCAGTCGACCTTGAACATGAGTCTGTCAAGAACTACGACTCCAGATTCAACATCTCTGAGGAAACATGGGCAGCCATATGAAGGAATCCGGTCATTTATTGTATTTTCAGTCACTATTGATGAAAGCACCAACATCACATATAACTGTGAATATTTATTAGAGGTGTTAAGGAGATGTCACAGTGGACATCACTTTCGGGTTCTCCCATCAGGGGTCGCCACAGCGAAACAACCCTCCCTCGAGGATGAGTCGCGTGGTTAACTTGGCAATGTTTTATGCCGGATGCCCTTCCTGACGCAACCCTCTCAATCCAACTGGGCTTGGGACTGGCAAAGCATCAGAGAGGGGAATAGGGTGCAGCCCAGAATTGAACCCTGGTTTCACAGATGGAAGGTGCTGCAAACCAGCACGAGCTAAACCGGCCCCCCCAGAGAACATAGGAAGCTAATAAATGAAAAAGATGAAAGAAAAGCTGTGATCATTATAGTTTTAATCTTGAGGGGTTAGACCCGTTGTGCAGACCCGTTGTGCCCTGTAAATATAAATATAAATAAATATAAGATAAATCCTACATTTTTACCCTGTGGAATTATTTGCCTTTAACCTATAATCTTCTCTTGCCTTTGCATTATTATTTATTCCCATCAAAGGTTAAGGATGTTTTTTTAATTTTTAATAATGTAACATGTTTGAAATGCCTATTTAAAGTATAGATGGCTGTGTGCAAAAACTGGGATTGACTGTTGATGAAACTGTTGATGTTATAATGCTTTCAAAATGATCAGGCTCCCACTCTGTCATTTGTTATCAGTCAGTCTCCTTTTTTTTTTTCTTTTGGTGTTTCTAGCAGAAACAGAAATGAGGTTTTTGGTTTTAGATTGTAGTCACAATGCCACTGCCCATTTCATTTAAAAACATTTATTTACAGGAATAAACTGTTTTTTTTTGCGTCTGTTAAGTATTTTAGAAATTTGGAGTATGAATGAAATTTTATGGAAGGTCTTTTCATTTTTTTCTTCAACTGTGTGACCCTGGGGATATAAAATGTTTAAATTAAAAAAATGTTAGTGTATTTTTTAAATGTAGGAATTTTTACCCAAACAACTGTGAACCTGAACAACTGGCTTCAGTCTTGCCAACATAAATTTCCTTTCATTATCCATCATTTTTAGTCTTTAAGGCAATGATTTTCCCTTGAGTTATCTCATTTATTAAAAAAAAGAAGAAGAAAGTTTTGATCTTCCTTGACCTTGCTGGTTGCATTATTAGTGACATGTATTTGAAGTGTTTCATTTCAGGCAGACCTCTGAATGACTTTGGACAGGTGGCGCTATGTTTCATAAACTTTTATGGCAGAGAGAGTTCTTCAAAAAAGCAAATGCATGATAACACTAACACTTTGGAGAATATTTTTGGTAAGTCTGTGCACGGCAGGAGGAGGAGGCAACAGCCTAAGTAAGCAAATATGCCAGAATCTTCTTCTCTATGGAAACTTTCTATCGGTTCTGCCGAGGGGAACCCAAGCGACTCCAAGGTCAGCCAAGAGACATGATCCCTCCAATGTGTCCTAAAGCTACCCAGTGGGACCTACCTGGATTAGTTTCCAAGGAGGAGATTCAGAACAGACGCTTCAGTCACCTCAGCTGGCATGTCTGGACGTGAAGGAGCTGCTCCAAGCTCCTCCCTGGTGGCTGAGCTCCTCTCTCTGCCTCTAAAACCATGTTCAAACCCCACTAAACGCGCGCTCAAGCAACTACTTCCAATGCAAAGTCTATGTTAAATTGCGTGAATGTGCGCTTTGGGCTTTGCTGTTCAAAACTCTTGCATTCACGCGAAGCTACACAAGTTTCTACAACCTTTTTCAGGCTCTTTGTACAAAAACATGCAGCCACTGAAAGTGGCTATAACCCTTGTGCTATCTTAGGTGAGCCCACCCTTACATTGAAGTGTTCTCCCTACCATGACAAAGGTGGATGAAGGTGGAAAGATTTCATGTACTCCATGGACACCAGTGAAGATCACAAATCATTGAAGAAAAAAGGTTCAGCGCACTGTCTAGTGGGTCCAGGTCAGGGGTGTCAAACTAATTTTAACCGAGGGCCACATCAGCATAGTGGTTGTCCTCGAAGGGCCAGATATAACTTGTACATGTAACTAAATGTAATGAAAAATAAATGTAACTACTCCTTAATGTTAAATAACTCATTGTTTATTTATTATAACTTTTTAAAGTGACAATTACAGTTGCATAGAAACATATGTTTGCTTGTTACTTTAGCATAAATCCTTTTACAGTTGATTTAGTCAGGTTAGGTTATATAGACATTGTTTAAGTCCTAATGTTTAGTTGCCCAATCCGATATTTCAAGTCCAATACCCCCTAGATATGAATAAATACACACCAATTTTTATTTTAAGAAATTAAAAACTTTTATGCTCTCGCGTGTAGAGCTGTGACGTGTCGAATTTTTTTTTTCACCGCGGTGATGCACCACCAGGAGACGCGGTGTCGCGGTTAACCGCAGCCCCCCCCAAAAAAAAAAAAAAAAAAAAAAAAAAAAACAAACAAACCACAAAATCCCCCGGCGGCCGCATCAGAAATAAATACGATTACAACGTAGTATTCTTTACTAACAAATAACAGTAACAACTAACTACTACCTATCTAACTAAGTTAACTATATAGGTGTTGTAGATTGACTGTGACTGTGTGAGCACGCTGCGTCATGTGTAGGACTGGGAGGAGGGAGCGGGCACACGTGTGTTGGGGGTGTGTGTTGATTCTTCTGCCGTGGACCGCTCTCTAGCTGCACGCGAGTTTCACCTATGCTCTCTGGTACAGACATCTTCTGAGAATATTATGCCCAATAATAAACAGACTGCAGACACTTTTCCACTTTTCCGTTTCACCTTTCCGTTAGCCGTGAGCCTGACACCCATGAAGAACGCGGGGCAGGAGGCTCCGCCTTTATTTATACAGACACGTAACGTTTCGCTGCACAAAATAGTTCTCAAACAAAACATGTAGTGATAGCAGCAGAGGCATTGAGAGCAGGTGCCTACGAGAGACAGTGACAGGCGCGGTGGGAGAGAAGGAGAGAACCATCTGAAAGAAAGAAGGAAAGTCTGAACACAGGACTAGCAGAAAGAGTAAATTATCAGCAAAGATGAATGTGTTTAATGTGTTTATTATAGTTCAATCACGCACCATATGCTGAACTTTCAACAAAAAACAAACAAACAAAATAAAATATACAAGTGCGGTGATGCGGTGATGAGGTCATCATCACAGCCCTACTCGCGGGCCACATAAAATGACATGGCGGGTCACATGTGTGTTTGACACGTGGTCTAGATGATCCAACTCCCAATAGTAAAGTGCCTAGGATAGCACAAGGGTTACAGTTAAACCAGGTCAAACTTTGACTAATCAGGGACTCAGATTAGGGAGTATGATACGTTTCAAAATTGATCATGGAGAATGTCATACTAGCAGTTTGTGCCCGGACGGAATTCCATGACACCGAATCTTTCATGTATCGGCATAGAGCTGTGAAAGAGCCAGATTTCTAAGGTTTGCGCCGCTTTAGTATTTTGCACTGTAGGTGGCGGACATGCGAAAAAGTAGAAAATGCACTCCTTGCTTATCCAGTATAAGCACCATAGGCATTCAACGCTTTGTAACATTCACAGGTTGTGCAGAAGACCACGGGAGCTCAGCAGAGAGAAAAAGTCAAGATGGCAGAAAAAAACTCATGAATACTCTAATCTAATATAAGGGACCCAATGGTGTTCGTCGCTTTATTACTGTAATAATGACCACCAACCTTATAAAGCCCAGTTAGACAGCTTCTGTCTCAAAATATACATAAATGTAGCAGGAACTGCACAACCCGAGAGTAACAATCACCAAAAAAAAGGAAGTAGAGCACAAGCAAACTGAGTGCACAGTTCAGTCCTGTGAGGCAAATTGATGATCTCATCATCAAAAGACACCTGAAAGTTTGTTCTGAGAATGACTCAGGGGTCATGGCAACAGGTGAGGGTAAGAAAGTTCATTCTGTCATGGTGCCTCTGTCAGACTCCTCCAGGCTCCACTCTGCTCCTGATTACTCTCCAGCCGCCGTAACTCCACTCATCAACCTATATTTACTCAGAATAAACCCTACAGAACTCTACGCGATTGAATGGCTTTTCCATATTGGGCAACCAAAGTAAGCTGATCGATCCACTGTTCCTCCTGATAGAATATCAGATGAAATTTTTCTCCTGTATACTGGATTATTCAGACATTGCCCATGCTGAATAAAGGGATTTTCTTATAGGTGGAGCACACCATCCTGTCTCCTTTTTTGAAAAGCAGAACCAACTTTGATGGAGATAAAAAACAAAAACTAAACTAAATAAACTAAGACATAGTTCGTTTTAACCCTTGTGCTATCTTAGATGACCCCACCCTTACATTGACGTGTTCTCCCTACCATGACAAAGGTGGTTAAAGGTGAAGAGGATTTCATGTAATCCATGGACAGTGAGGATCACAAATCATTGAAGAAAAAAGGTTTAGCGCACCGTCTAAAAAAAAGAAAGAAAAAAATCTGTTTCAACTGCAGCAAACCTCCAGGGACTGAGGGAACAGTCTTGGTCAAAGTGTTTAGCAAAGCTAAGTATAAATGGGAAAACCTTATCTAGCTCAGTCCTGCTTTCTGTGATGTGGGCAGCAGTTTGCGACTTGTAAAAGTTTTTGGTGGAATTGGAAGAGTAAGCAAAAAGATGCAGACAATCCAGTAAGATTTAAAAAAAAAAAAACCTGCCATGTTTTCCTAATAGTGTTTGTGCTCCCGTGGGTAATCACTACACTCAAGTTGTGTTCTTGGCAGTGAAAGAAGACAGTCTGCGTTTCTCTGTCTTTGCTGCAAGCTTGGACCTTCATACTTTTGTGGCTCCATTCTTCTGTCTGCTCAGCTCTCAAGGTCTACACATTTCTTCATGTATCATAACTGTGTGTGCATTTGGATGGTAATGTTGTGCACATTTGATTAACATAAATATGTGCAGGAATTAATTCATAAAGCATAACAATCTTGTTTTATTAACAAGCCTAACAAAATTCTGTTTTTTTGTTTTTTTTACCAGTTTGATTTTTACTGAAGGATTCAATGATTTTTATAAAATATACAATGTATCATAATAAAATAAATTCAGAAATCTGTCAAAGATTATACAAGGTTCACTTTTCACTTCATTGATTCCATTGTTGCAGCTCGTAGGGCCTGTGCTGCCACAAGCTGAGCTCATTTTTGACTGTAACAACCTTTAACTTATGAAATATACTTGATAGCATGTATGTGCCACTGAAGACAGTGATTCAATCCTTTAAAACTGCCACACGCTTTGTTCAGCCTATTTTTTAAACATGTTTAACACCTCTGTCACTTTGGGTGCTGATGGTGGCTGTGATACACAGAGTTAAAAAAGACATTTTAATAGGAAAAACTGTGGATATATGTTTAATGAAAGACCCCCAATTCCTTCCAAGAATAAGAACATCTACTAAAGAAAAGGTGCATTAGCATTTTCTAGTTCTTTCAGAGTATGCTCTGAAGTGTGCTGAAATTGTATTTCTTGTTGTCTATCTAAAAGAACACAAATGTAGTAAATTATTTTAAATACTTGACTTCCACAGTGAGATGTAGAACCAAACAGCACAAAACAAGAGACTTTTGGGAAAAAATAGAGGTAAATTTAATGGAAAAAAAAACTAAACTCAAGAAAATGAACATGTCTGAAATACATATGGCTAAACAGGCATAACCCTTGTGCTATCCTAGGCACTTTAACATTGGGAGTTGGGTCATCTAGACCAGTGGTCCCCGGGCCGCGGACCGGTACCGGTCCATGGGTTACTTGGTACCAGGCCGCAAAGAAAGAATAAAGAACCTTTATTACTTCCGTCTTATTTATTTCGGAATCTGACAGATGTTTTATTTTTAAAAATTGTGTGATTCTCTTTTACATCCGTCTGTTAGTCTAGATCAGAGGTGCACGCATGCGGCTCTTTGCGTCTCATCATATTGTGGCGACCCTAGGTTTAGCCCCGCCTTCAGCCCCTAAGACTCATGGGAAGTGGGGAATCTTGGGTGCAAAACCATCAGTGAGGTGGCTATGAGCAGAAGTGAGGTTCATGATGTTTGGGTACTGACAGGTGAGTTCAAGTAAATGCATCGCTGAGCTAGTAGGAAGAAAGTCAAGCCTTGTGTCCTTGCTTCTGTGGTGAACAAGCTGAGTTGTTTCAATTTTCACAAACATGTCATCAATTAATTGAGTGTCATGAAAAAGGTCCATTATAACACTAAAAATAAAAAAAATCTTGAAGAATTATACATTTTTTTTACTGAAGGCTGAAATTATTTTATGACGCACTCAACTGAAATAAAACTTGAAACAAACACAAGTAGAATACTTGTTGTTATGTTGTAGGGAGAGGGGTGTTTTGTGGAAAATAATACGGCTTTAAGTGCATGTTTGTGTGTGTACGTATTCGCAGAACATTGTGTGGTGTGGCTCTTTGACTCTCACAGCGAAAGAATTCGGCTCTTGGTGTCAAAGCTGTTCGCCACCCCTGTACTAGACGCAGGCCAAGGCGCTCTTCTCGGTCACGTGATAGGTTACCGCTAAAATAAAACCAAGGAGCTAGCAAAATGAATAAAAAACAAACGTCTTTGGAAAGTTTCTTTGCCAAGGGGAAAACGCCCCACCAGGAGACAGAAGAGGAGCCTTCGACTTCCAGGAAAAGAAGAAAGCTACATTTAATAGACAGCACTTCTTTTTTGCACCATGACTCTGGGAAGGGGAGAGGATGATGACACCTGTGCGATGTACAATGTAATGCATGTCAAAATAAAAGCTCAGAGTTCGTCTTGTCACGTCTCTGTTCCTCCTTTGTCGAAATGTTGTTATGTTACTCATTAGACTACTTTTGAAAGACCGGTCCGTGAAAGATTTGTGTGACGTCATACCGGTCCGTGGCGTTAAAAAGGTTGGGGACCACTGATCTAGACCCACTAGACAGTGCACTGAACCTTTTTTCTTCAATGATTTGTGAACCTCACTGGTGTCCATGGATTACATGAAATCTTTCCACCTTTATCCACTTTTGTCATGGTAGGGAGAACACGTCAACGTCACGTCAAAGGGTGGGGTCATCTAAGATAGCATAAAGGTTAAAACTGAGTCACAGAAATCATTGATTTGAAGAACAAAACAGAAACATTGGCAGTGGTTTCCCATTCGAACCTGGTGTGATTATGACTGCAGACAGAACAGAATTTAAGATGCCAAACAAAACATGAGCAAAAACTGGAGCAAAACATGAATTTAACAATAAAGCAGAGCAAACTACATGTTCACACATGCCCCAAGTCACTGACACTATAAGGTGCTCATAAGTCTGCTAAATCTGAAAGCCCAAATCCGTCTCTGGGCTGCTTTTAAAAAGCCACTAAGTTCCAGCTGTTGGTCTTTTTGTCATGGTTTGGGTTTCTTTGTATTGGTTTTTTTCTTTTCTACCTTGTTCTGTCATGTTTGAGTTCTGTTTCCTGTTTTATTTTGAAAGGTTTCCTGTTTTGTCATGTTTTTGAATTTTACTTCCCTGGTCCCAATCTCTCCTGATCATGTTCACCTGTGTCTTGTCAGTGCTGTTTGTATTTATGTCTTGTCTCTGCCTTCCTCTTGTGCTGGTCCATTAACGTCTCTTCCCTGGCTGTCTTCTGCCATGTCTGTCTTCTGCCATGTTTTCAAGTTTTGCCCACAGTGAGTTTTGTTTTGTTTTACCCTGCTCTGCAGCGCCTTTTGTTAATTAAACCCCTTGCTCTGGAACCGTGTGCCTCCGTCTCTGCATTTTGGGTCCTTCATGCTCACCAGCCCTCCCAACCTGACGCTTTTCTATGTCTTTTGACAGCTTAAACTTTTGGAAACCCTTAAAATGTATACAATCATTGGGCATTTTTCTGAAATATTTCCGTTTTGTTTCTAAGCAACTTGACAAAAGTGCCTTCAGATGATCAGTGGCTGTATCTTTGGTGGAAACAGCAGCTCCCATGTAGTAACTTGTTATAGTGGCGTATGAACAGCGTATATTTTTTAAACGCTTTTCTATCTTCCTTGAAGGCGCAAAGCAAGCAACAGTCCCATTCACCAATTCACACACACATTCACACACTGATGGCGGCTCCGCTGCTGAACAGTGGGCCTAACCTTCCACCAGAGGCTAGGTGGGGTTCAGTATCTTGCCAAAGGACACTTTGACATATGGGCGGGGAGACTATTATAGTGTATGTATGACAATTATAGTGTATGTGTGTAACAAACACTACTTTATTATAAATGTTTGTTATCAAGACTTTTGGGTTCTTCAAATGTTTCAACAGAATCAAATGACAATCCAAAACAGAAGAAACCCACCATTTGTAGATCTTTTTCTAAACATAAATTTAATTTTCTTACATCCCGAGTTTCTTTTCCTCTTTTTTTCCCAGGCGCGCGCTCAGAGTAATTGAGAATGTCCAGAGTAAGCGCTCATTGGAGACATGTCCATTTCAGCCTCAGTTCTGTAACCAATAAATAAATAAATAAATAAATAAATAAAAAAACAAGTATACCAGTTTATACAAAAGTATACCAGTAAAAATATTTGTTTGGGTACCCAAGAAGGAAAAATAAAGTTGCGATCTCACGAGCTGGTCGCTTTGTTCAGATTATTTGGGATGCGCCCACTCCAGGGAGCGCGCACGTCACTCTTTTTGGTCACTTTTGGTCACTCTTTCTGCTCCCCCATCACTCAACTGGATGCCTCAATGAGTTTGGTTGGATAATTCGAGCAGGTAAGGAACGATGAATATTTGGTGTCTTTCTCATGGGAGAAGAGCATGGCGGTGGCTGTCGGTGTGTCTTTCACCTTCCTTCTTCCTCTTTGGCGCACCTGTTCAGACCCCATTTAAAATCTTGGGACGTGTCAGCCATGCGTAACGTAACCAGTCCACAACATAAACGTAAAAATCCTAAAAAAAAAAGACACATCCAGCATTTTCAGTAAATAACATGTTCACCACACACAGAAAACAGGTTTACCCCCCCCCCCCTTTTACAAAAACACAGGTAGGGCTAATGTATCTTTTTTAACCCATAGTCATAATGTGACCCTTTCACATGTGTATAGGTGAGGAATTTATTAAACATGCGAATAACTTAAAGTCCCACTCTGATAATCTTTTTATCTATTGTAGAAACATTTCAAGTGGTTTTCTAAGCTTACAGCCCCTCACAACATCAACCTCACATTACCGGTGCAACAAAAATTGCGAGCAATATTGCAGCTATCCAGCCGCACAGCTTTGAGCCAGATGCCAGTTTGAACGTGAAAAATGAAGAAGTGCATGGACCTAGTCGTCTACAAGTGGATCAGAATGGAGCGGAGGAGGGAGTCCATCGATTGTAGGTTCTCAGTCACAAGCTTTTTCAAACAGCGTTTTTTCATCTGCCCCTGACTCCCAACAATTTGAAGAATGAAATACTCAGAAATACAATTTTTATCTCAATTTTCTTTAAATATGTCTTCCATTATCAGGTAAATGCCATAAGACGATTTTAAAAACACCAAAACACATTTTTTGTTGCAGTGGGTATAAAATAAAATGAATCTTCATTTAAAAAATTGTAAAGATGCGGAAGAGAATAAGGGCCATAGAAAAAGACAAAAAAGGGGCATAGAAAATTATGACTTTAATCTCAGAATTACGGAGGCATGTGAGCTTCTTCCTTCAATTATGGTAGCAATTCAATTTAGCAGCACTGTGGAGTCATAAATGCCGAGTGGAACTAACGAAAATGTCGTCTTTAAGTTTCTTGTTGAGTGCTTGAAGTTTACCAAAGGAGGCCACTGTGTTAACAGCACAACAGAAGGGTTGTAAAAAAAGATTTATATATTTGGAATTTGTTAATGAAACGGCGACAGACTATGCTAGCATTTGGTAACTGTAAAACGTCTTTTAAAACATACGTATGATGTTGAAATATCAAGGTAAACATCTGTGACTGACAGTCTCATGGAGTTTCAAGTTGTGCATTTCTGAACACTGCAGTTTTGTTTGCATGCAGCCTGTTGTTAACTTTCAACTACCTGATCATCTAATTTCTGGAGATTTAAAGACATTTTACGTTCTGAAAATACTACTGGACTTGTTTTTATCCGACAGATTGTTGTGTTTTCTAAGTATGGATGACTGTAATGGCCACCGATCTTTATTTTGACTTTATTCTAATATTTAGCTCTCAGGCGTCCTGTCATGTCACTTTTGATCTTTTTATCGTCTTATTGGCCGACATGCATGATGGTGCCCTGTTTAATAAGTATCTATTTTTATAAAATGTAATACCAGCCCACGCAGATTTGCTTCCTTTCCATTTGCATGAGTGTAAAGGAGGTGCAGGTTACTGAAGTCACATGACATGTTGGAGTGGCGTTGCGTATCCAAGGCAACCGTCATCTTTTCTGCGGAGAGTACAGACAGAATAAACAGCCATGTGTTGATTGCTTTTAATACCCACATTAGCGAAGCTAACAGCATGTCCATCAATGCTGCTACAATGTTTACAGAGAATATACTTTCATTTTTTGACAGGTGTAGTTTTGAGAGTTAGGGACAGTTTCAATTTAACGTCATCAGTTAGTTTTCCAAAATAAATCAGATAATTGACTCAATGTAGATCAGGATTTTCTAAGAATGCATTTTCACAGTCTATTAGGATGCACCTGATTTCTATGGAAGTTTTTCTGTGCCATCAGATTCTGAATTTTTTTAACCCTTGAATTTTCTATCTGAATTTTTTTAACCCTTGGATTTTTATTCTGAATTTTTTTTACATTTGAATTTTCATTCTGAATTTTTATAACCCTTGAATTTTCATTCTAAATATTTTTTAACCCTAACATTTTGATCTCCCAAAAATTCAATGTAAAAAATTTCGACGGGGAAGACGCTGCTTCTTTTGTGCCACTAGCACAACTAGTCGATCTAAGAACACATCGATATCCAGCCAATCAAGTCATGGGAACGACATGACGTCAGCGATCGGTACGTTTTACAGAAGTCCAAAAGATGGCAGCAAACTCGGCGGCGGTTCATCGGTGAGTCATTAATCATTTATATCTCTCTATTATCGTCTTATTGACGTCGGCTGATAGAGCACAAAAACGTGCATCTTTTGTTGATATTTTATTTTTTCAATATTTCCCGCCGCGAACTATGTGTCAACTTTCAGCTTCCGGGTTCACCGTTATTCCTTAGACCGGAGCAGAGAAGCGGTTTCCTAGAGCGAGATGATTTTCTAATGTGCTTTTATTTTTGTTGTGATATATATTGAGTACATCATGTTCGCTCATAATTTTCTAAGTCCATACATGTGGCCAGTGCTTTATTCTTTGGCGAATTTACCCGGAATAACTTAGGGTTAGGCTGATACATGTCAAAACCCTTTAGCTTCGGATGAACTTCAATTCAACGCCGCAATGTGCATCTTGGCTGCCTTTTTTCTGGACGTGACTTCTCACTGTCCCAAAGCCGATCCTCTGATTGGAGACACAGTTCTCCCGCGTCCAGCAGCTCACTCATGCAGAGCTTGCGGACAGAGACTGCGGTCAGAAGTCTCCTTTTTGCAACAGTAAAGAAAACTCAGATATGATAACCGGCATTATGTAAATGGAAAAAATAAAAAAACAATTTATTTTTGTTTTTATTTTAATTTGAAAAACGAATGATGGATGGATTGTTGTTGCTGTAATGCCTTCCGGTGCAGGGCGGGGGCATACCCCAAAACAATAAGTCACTGGCTTCTGTTTCAGTGGTTGCAAGGAGGCAAAATAAAAATTTTCATGTCTATATTTAGGAGTTAATGACAATAGAAGCTGGAAATCTGCAAATGTCTGACAGATTTAACAAGACTCTAATTCTGTCTTTTTTTTCTTTATCACTCTTCTAGGAACTTCTACAACATATTTTTTAAAGACTTCGCTCCCGTTTGGAACATGTTCTTCAGCCCGTACCCCTAGATCTGGACTTCTTAGACTTCATTTGCACTCAAGAACATGTCTTTTTAACATGTCCTCTGAGGTTAGGAGGTATTTTTTAATTCCAATTTGACATTTAACCAATATTTTCTAAGCACCATTACATATTGTATACTTTTTTTAATTCTTTATATTAGAGTAACGCAGACGTTGCACAACTTATGTTTACGGTCCGTGGCACTGGAAGAAGCAGCTTCATTTCTGGAAAAAGTGTTCACAACCAAAGGTTTGTTTGTTTTAAGAACCTGATATGTGAGTTGTTTTTTTTGTACAACAAGTAGTAATAGGACAACTGCACTGTCAAGGATGTGCTACTTTAAGTTGGATTTCAGCACAAATTTCATTATAAGAAATATTTATAAATTTAACACAAACCTTGTATGGGTTTAAGGTCTGGAGATTTCAATGGTCAATTCATATGTAAAAATGATTGCCCGAACCACTTTTTAATTGTTTAGGTCTGTCGTGATTTTGGACTAGCATGTTATGTTTTTGTTCATATAACTTTTCCTGTGATATTATGGATCACATCAGAATCAGAAATACTTTATTGATCCCACACGTGGGAAATTTGTTTGTCACCATAGCAACTGACAGCAGAGGGAGAAAAAAAAGACTAAGAATATAAAAAAAGAACAAAAACAAAGAAAATGTAGCATAAATGCAAAAAATGTAGTATAATTTAAAAAGCTATTTACAGAACAGTGCATGTTTAAGTGTTCATTTAAAACACAATTTTTGCAATTTCCTACAAAAGATTTATAATGGAATACTCCATTTGCTGAATCACTGTTTTTGTAATGACCTAGGATTGAGCGGCTCTGGAGAGATCTGTGGGTTGCTGTGACCAGCACATACTACAATGTTCTCCACCACCTTGAAGAAGAGGGATTCCTCAGCATTGCAAGTGTTCAACACCTCTTCTGCTGCCACAATGTATTTTTACCACGTATACAGGATGACCTGGACACTTTCTGCAGTGGTTGGGTTAATCATCCTTTAAGAACAGAAAGTAACATGACCCCTAACCAGCTGTGGGCACTGGGTCGTGCACGTCATCCCACTCCCGAACCAGAGAACATGGAGGTATATACAAATATATAGATAACTTTGTGATGTTGGTTTGTTTTCTCTTTACCATTTATTTATTTCTCTGGCTTGCATACCTCAGGGCATGGAGATTCCACATATTGAGTGGGAGGAGAGTGGACTTCCTCATCAGGACCATTCAGACGTCGTTGTACCAAACATCAACTGCCCACTGACAGATGCACAAATGGCAGCTTTAATAAGTGCAGTTGACCCAAGAGCTGAATCAGACTCATTTGGCTCTGATGTTTACATTGCAGCTGTTGAGTTTTGTGAACATTTTTTTCCACAATAAAGGAAAAAAAAATCTGTCAAGAGGCCAGTGGGATCAGTTTCATCAGTGGTTTATTTGAGAGCAAAATCTCAATGTGTTTTTTTTTTTTTAACAAAAACAATAAAACACGTGACATTCAAGGCCACAACAAACTTCCTGGTCTAACAAAACCTTTTTTATGAACATAAAACAAACCCAAGAATTCACAGGAGCCCAAATCCTGTATGACAAGTCTGAATACAGGCAAGGAGATCACATGTGAAAGATCTGTAGTCTCTGTAATGACCTGGAATTTTTAAGGTCTCGTAGCAGGTGGAGGCTGTGGGATAGCTGCTTCTGACGATCTCCACAGACAGGCTCTTAGGCAAAATCTCCCATCCAGTCCAAAATTTGGCTAAATTCATCAATTCACCTGCCATTCCTGTAAGCATTAATGAAGCAAAATCCAGAATAAAGATTATGTTTCAATTTATTTGTCAAAAATAATTTAACTTTACAATTCTTAAACTGTGTGTCAGTGTAGCTTTAAGGCTAATTTGGAAAAATATGTATTTAACAGATGTAATTACACTTACTGGACTAATAAGAGTAACATAATCATGTTAATGTTTTCATTCATGAATTTTAAGGTTTTCTTTCTGGAATTGATATTTTTTTAACAAATTCAATTCAATAGCAGCCAAATAAAACTTTTGTAGCACTCCAATATATGAAAGAAACTTACCATTTTTAATGAACTCCTGAAGATACCCCTTAATGCGGCTTTTGGTTTCAGCAGACCAATCATCATCTTCATCTTCCTACTCTTTTGGCCAACTGATGTGTTGAAGAAATATCTGTAATAGGATAAAAGTGTCAAACACGTTAGAACAATTTTAACTTCAATATATAGTATCCCCCACCATCCGCAGGGGTTAAGGACCAGAGACACCTGTTAATACGCCAAATTTGAGAATGCCAATACCACATTTATTTTGTATAAAGCATGAAAATTCTCAACAAGGTGCATTTTTTAAGAAAATGGTAGAAGTACAAATCCTAACCGAGATCACTGGCAAATATGTACCTCAGGACAAATGTCGCATGTTCCTTCACTTGGAAAAATCAAGGCTGCAGTTTCAGGTCGCTTGGTAAGGACTGTCCACACTGGAGTCTCTTTAAGCCCTCCTCTCAGCTGTTTAATTTGCCTTGTGACACGTCCAATGTCCTACAAACAAACAGAAATGTTTAAAAAATGATACACACATTTAAAACCCAGACTTTCTTTCTGTTCTATCAAATGTCAATATGAAATGTGAACAAGTTTTAAAGTAAATACTGCAGCTGATCATCATTTTTATTTACTGACGGTGAAAATATAAGGAAATGGTAGTCGCTATCTGGCTATATACATGGTCTTTCACTTAAGCAGAAAAGCTAACACAAGGCGGGAAAATTAAAAAACATAAACAAATTTTTTGTCATTAATTATTTTAATTTGAAAAACAGATGAGCGGTTCATGTAACATTGCTTTGTTTTTATTTTAAGTTGAAAAACGAATGAACAAGTGATACACGTATTGTTTCTTTTACATACGCATTACCAGAGTTAGCGGTCTGATTCTGTCTGACCCACGACCAGGTGCAGCAGCAGTCACTAAGCTCGGGATTAATAACTGCACAATTTTTTTTCACCGTGATTCGCGGCAGGGAAAATGGCGAGAACACAAATTTGAAAAAATAAAATATCAACAAAAGATGCACGTTTTTGTGCTCTATCAGCCGATGTCAATAAGACGATAATAGAGAGATATAAATGATTAATGACTCACCGATGAACCGCCGCCGAGTTTGCTGCCATCTTTTGGACTTCTGTAAAACGTACCGATCGCTGACGTCATGTCGTTCCCATGACTTGATTGGCTGGATATCGATGTGTTCTTAGATCGACTAGTTGTGCTAGTGGCACAAAAGAAGCAGCGTCTTCCCCGTCGAAATTTTTTACATTGAATTTTTGGGAGATCAAAATGTTAGGGTTAAAAAATATTTAGAATGAAAATTCAAGGGTTATAAAAATTCAGAATGAAAATTCAAAGGTAAAAAAATTCAGAATAAAAATTCAAAGGTAAATAAAATTCAGAATAAAAATTCAAAGGTAAAAAAAATTCAGAATAAAAATTCAAGGGTTAAAAAAATTCAGAATCTGATGGCACAGAAAAACTTCCATAGATTTCTCCCAGGTGTCAAATGTTGTCAAAGGTTTGCACACAGCAATATGGAAGCTCAATGTTGGTGAAAGTTCTCATTTATCCAGGTGATGTCTTGAAATTGAGTCTTGGCATCTGGATTTTAGTCTTTCTTGAAAAAAAAGATTGAACTCCACACGCCAAGACTTAATTTTGAAACAAAGAAGATTATTATTTTCTTGTATTTTAACTGTGACATCAAATAAAACTCATTTACTTTTTGAAAATTATTATTAATTAATTTTTCTTTTGTGCGGACCGTGATGTCTGTCATGACTACAGAACAATTTTCGACCGAGACGCTGGAACCCAGAAGAAACACAGAGGAGGATGAGCGTGGGAGGTAAGTGGATTTAATTAACAGGTAGATTAGAGAGTGAGAGCAGGCTTCGAGGTGTCCACCATGCGAGGAGCAGACTTCAGTGGCGTCACTGGTGAATCCTTTCGCAGGCTTTCGGGATGAGTTGTCGTCGGTGGAGGTCCGGGAAGTAGGAGGAAACGACAGAGGCTCGAGGTGTGTCCAGTTGGAGAAGACAGAATGAGGATTCCGGGCTGAGGCTGATTCAGGCGACCAATTGTGGCTATGGATTCCTGGGGGTAAGTAGAGAAAGGTATTAGGTGCAGGCTTGACGTAACGAGACAACATGAACAAGACGTGATGACCAAATATGCACCATCAGGGGCATATTAGGGGCAACTGGGGAAGCATACTGATCCTGGAGCTCCTTATGAAGGCAGGCGGTGAGATGAGGTAAGTGGTCGCAGCTGGGCTGAATCAGGAACCAAGCGGAGAGGAGAGGGGGAGGAGTCTGACAAAGGTACCATGATAGTACCCCCCCACAACGACCGCCTCCAGGCGGTCAAGGGCGGCGATCTGGGTGGGCCCGGGAGGAGTCTGACAGAGGCACCATGACAATGTCATCGCTTTGGAGGATGATGCAGCTCTGGGACAGAGACAAACAACACACACAATCACCATTCACAAACTTTACATTAATCAACTATAATTATGCAAGTTTTTTGGACTGATGAAAGAAGCTGCAGAAAACCCACTCATGCATGCAGGTGAACATGCTAATTCCACACAGAAAGGACCCTTTTGGGATTTGAACCAGAGCCCTCTTGCTATAAGGCACGCCTGCTAACCAGTACGTCATAGTGCTGCTGTGAGAAGTTTATTTTGAAAATAAGACCATTCTAACTTAAAACTAGTTATTAGAAAAAATATTAATTTGGGTTTATTGTTTCAAGCACGGTCAATTGGAACATGCTTCCTTTAACACAGGAACAGCACACATATAAAGAAACAAAAATAAGTCACAATCTGTGAGTATACATCTGTGTATCTTACTTTTCATAATACAAACTAAACAGTTAATGCTTGAAACGGTAAGGGAAAAAGCAAACTTATTTAATCCCTTGCCTATTATAAGATGCACAACTTAACAATGATAAATGGTTGCTATGTTATCAATTATAAACTGTAATGTTTCTATGAAAATGTACGAACAAAGGTTTTTCTTCTGAAATGTTTTTGTATGAATTTATGTTGAACCATAACACCTTTTTTTACCATATGGGTGAGTTAAACAGGAGTTGCCAACATTATTTACATGAGCAGAACTAACACATGTAATGCAAGTGACTGAATATTTCAAAAGGATACAAATAAATCATATAATGGAAATTTAGTTGATTTAATACTATTGATCTTAGGTTACTATCATTTGATGCATTTGTTATGGAAATACTGAAAATTAAAAGTAAGTAACAAAATAATGAGTAAAAATGTGTTTATAAATATTTCTTTAAATTTCACAGAAGATATAAGAGGCCGGGATAGGCTCCAGCAGCCCTGTGACCCCAAAAGGGACAAAACAGGTTCAGAGGATGATTAAAAAATAAGAAATAAAGTGAGAAAAAAGATGTCAGTTATCTGCAGGTATTCTCAGATATGTACTATCACACATATAAATAAGAAAAAAAACTACAAAAAAAAAAATCAAGATGACTTGACAGCAGTGTTAGTAACAAACCAAAAAACAAAAGTTAGACAAAATGTATAAAATAGAACAGAATGAAATAAAACTTTATTGATTCCATAACAGTTTAATTAACTTGTTACTATAGCTCCAATAAAAATGATAGATAAATAAAAAACACAAAAATAAATGTGCTTAAAAATAACAAGCACAAGTGTCCAGTGTCTAAGAGGCTGTGTAGAGTCTAACATCTGATGGGAAGAAATCTCAGCAAAAAGACTCCTTTTTCCTGCAAGACTTGCAGACTCCACAGTAAGGGATGTGAAGTGCCATTTCTGGATCCTCCAAAGCAATGACATCAATCTGCCTGTCAATCTGTCAATCTGAATAAAAGAAAAATAAATTAGTTAAAAAAAACAAAAGCCCAGTAGTATTTTCAGAAGCATAAATAAAAAAGTGATAAATTGAGCTTCTTTCTTGTTGTGTGCAAACATTTGACACAAATGTACTTGGTGGCTGTTTATAAGCCCACTAAAACTGGAGAACTGTGGTTAACCAGGTGAATCCGAAATGACTATGAAAATGCAGCTGAGAGATAATAGTAGTGTTAAACTACGATAAATATCATTGCATGTTTTTCTTTGGGGAACTGTTTTGTGCAGAGCAAAGTTACATGCCTGTATAAATAACCCTTGTGCTATCCTATGGGGTCAAGATGACCATTGACGTGTTATTCGCACCATGACAAAGGTGGATAAAGGTAGAGAGGATTTCATGTAATCCATGGACACCAGTGAAGATCACAAATCATTGAAGAAAAAAGGTTCAGGGCATTGTCTAGTGGGGTCTAGATGACCCCACTCCCAATGTTAAAGTGCCTAAGATAGCACAAGGGTTAAAGGCGGAGCCACCTGCCCCGGCCTCTTCATGGGTGTCAGGATTCATGGCTGCTGGAGAGTTGAAGGCGCCTACCGTCATGTTTGCCACGGTGAAATAGATAATATTCTGGGGAGATGTCTAAACCGGAGAGCACAGGTGGGAGCTCGCTGCAACTCAGGAGCAGTCCGCTGCAGGAGATTCAACGGGTTATTGGCCCAGTCGAATGTTAAGCACGGCCATACATGGACACGGACTCCCGCCACGGTTTGACGGAGACGAAGCGCGCTACCACATACGGGAGGCCAGGTTTTTAGTGTACTTGAAAACCCTCGGCCTGAAGGAGGCTATTATCTGGAGTCAGCAAGCGGGAGCTCCCAAAGGCCGGTAGGAAAAACAAGCTGGCATATGCAGAGATATGTGGTTGCCTGGATGATAAGACACTAATGCTAATCCTGTTTAAAGCGCCAGATGATGGAAAAAAGAGTCTAGAAATACTGAGACACCATTTTGAATCAGAATATTCACAGAACTAACCAACGTGCTAATGGCTGATTAAGAAGAGCTAGCAGATTATCTAGCACGTGTTGAGAAGATTGTAGCAGCACTGAAAAGAGCTAAAGAGACCCTCAGCGATGCACTGTTGGTGGCAATGGTGTTAAAAGGACTCACAGATGAATATGTACCATTTTCTGTGCATGTTACTCAGACAAGGGAGGTTCTAACCTTCAATGAGTTCAAGGCTAGGTTGAGGAGCTTTGAATGCTCACTTCGCTACCGCTCAAGGCTACAAGCAGATGAAGTAATGACGGTTAACTACAAAACAAAGCAGACCAAGCCTAGAAATAATGAGAAGAAATACTTAAACGGCGAATGCTTTATGTGCAAAAAGGTTGGACACAAAGCAAAAGACTGCAGAAACAAAGTTAAGAAATCACAGCGGAACTTCAGAAATGCTTACTCACAAAATAGCAGCAAAGTGGCCGCCCTTACGGACACTAGGCTGAGCACCGCACAGGCCAGAGACGAGCACACTGCTGACCGGGACACTTTCCTACTCCGGGCAAGTAAATGGCAACCTCACTGTGCACAACCAGAGGGATTACTTGTGGACAGTGGTGCATCTGCTCACATCATGACCAGCGAAGAAGCATTCATCAGGTTTGACGAGACTTTTCGGCCCAAGGACCACGTCATGCAATTGGCAGATGCAACCTGGATTGCTGGCAGTGTACTGAAGAAGGGGGATGCCCAGATCATACTTACTGACAACAATGGTAGAGTGGTGAGTGTCCAGCTCACGAATGCACTTTTGATCCCTGGATATCCACAAAACATTTTGTCTGTGGAAACAGCATCTTCAAAGAGAGCAAAGTTAAACTTCGATAAGAACAATAACAAAATGACTCTTCCCAAAGGTACAACATGTGAAATGAAGGTAAAAGACAGACTGTATTATCTGTGCATGGCAAAAGAGAACTGTGATGATACCTGTAATGCATGTTATGATCTCAAAACTTGGCACGAAGTAATAGGTCATTGTAATTATGATGACATAATCAAACTCAAAACAGTAGTGGATGGAATGAAAATCAAAGTTAAAAAGTGTAAGCCTAATGTGTGTGAAACATGCCTGCAGGGAAAATTTACTTAAAACAGAAACAGGGAAGCAAATGCAACAGCTGAAGCACCTTTATAGCTCATCCAGACCTGGGTGGGCATATAGCCCCAGAGTCACTAGAAGGGTAAAAATATGCCAGCACTTTTACAGATGATTTTTTGAGTGCCATTTATGTGTATTTTCCGAGGAGTAAGAACAAAGCAGTTGAAGCCACAAAGCAGTTCTTAGCAGATACAGCAGTTTATGCTAGAGTCAAAGCCATTGTCTAAGATCAGACAATGGCACAGAGTTCGTCTCTGAAGAGTTCCAGTCACTACTCAGAGACAATGCTATTAAGAATGAGAGATCTGCACCTTACTCCCCCCATCAGAATGGGACTGCGGAGAGGAACTAGCAGACATTGTTTGAAATGGTGCGCTGTATGTTGATAGAATCAGGTCTGCCAAAGGAGTTGTGCCCTTATGCAGCTCGGACAGCTGCAGTCGTAAGAAACAGGTGTTATTGTAAGAGAACGGGGAAACACCATATTTTCTTTTTACTGGGAAGAGACCGAAGCTGTCAAAAATGAAAAAGCTTGGTTCAGATTGTGCAGTGTATGAACAAAACAAGAAAAGGCTTGACCCGAAGGGCGAAAAGGGAATTTTTGTTGGTTTTGATTGCCATTCACCAGCGTACATGATTTTTTTCATAGTCAAACAAAGTTCAAAAGCAAAGGCTGGTCCAGTTTATAACAAGAGAAAAGACTGAGAGTCAGACACAGACTGACACAGACCAAGCAGAGGACCACTACATGGAGTGGGTACCCACACTAACTTAACTGACAGAAACACAGACACAAAGAGAAGAAACAGATACAGTAAGGAAGAAAACACAAAACCAGACATTATCAAAGACACTGACACACAGACTCCACTTTCAACTGGTAGAGCTAGAAAGAAGAATAAGTAATTGGAGGACTATGAGTGTACTGTACGTGACCGTGAGTTGACTATTGACTACTGTTACAGGGCTATGGTTGGACTGCCACAAACCTTTAAAGAGGCTCTGGCATCACCATCAGCAGAGAAATGGAAAAAGGCCATGAGAGATGAGATGGCGACATTTAAAGAAACTAACACTTTCTCCCTTGTGCCATTACCAGAGGTTAGACAGACATTGGGGGGAAGGTGGGTGTATGCTCTTAAAGAAGATGACACAGGGAAACAGACTTACAAAGCCAGGTATGTGGCAAAAGGATACAGTCAGGTGGAAGGACTTGACTATTCTGAGACCGTTTCTCAGACAGCTGACTTGACCTCACTGCGTGTTTTGATGCAACTGGCTGCACAGCATGACCTGACGCTACATCAAATGGACATTAAAGCAGCATACTTGCATGCACCTATTGATTGTGAAATATACATGGACCAACCAGAAGGTTTTCAGACTAAATCAAAAAATGGTCTACAATTGGTGTGCAAGTTAAACAAATCTATCTACGGACTTAAACAGTCTGGTAGGAATTGGAATCTCGTGCTTCATGATTTTCTACTTGAGAACAATTTTGTGCAGAGTCAGACTGATCACTGTATTTACACTAAACTATCTGAGGAGGAAAATGTCATCCTGTTAGTGTGGGTTGATGACATAGTTGTGGCTGAAAGCAATGAGGTGTGTTTACAGAAGGTCAAGGAGAAACTAAAAAGTAAATCCAAAATAAAAGACCTTGGGCAACTTGCTCATTTTCTAGGAGTTGATTTCTCACAGGAAAAGGATTCTGTCTGAATGAATCAAACCAGGTACATTCTCCAAATTTTGGAAAGGTTTGAAATGTCTGAATGCAAATCAAAGACAACTCCCAATCAAATGTGATCTAACTCCAGAAGGGACCAAAACGGATCACAGAAAATACAGGGGCATGCTAGGAAGCCTTATCTATATAATGACCTGAACTAGGCCTGACATGAGTTGGATTGTAAGCAGGCGGTCTCCATACATGTCTGACCCCAGGGAAAAACACATGACAACACTAAAACATGTGTACATATACTTACAAGGAACTAAGGATTATGGACTGTGTTATAATAAATGTGACACTAAACTTGAACTTATGGGTTACTCCGATGCCGAATGGGCTAACGACCTGGAGGACAGGGGGAGCACTACAGGCTATTGCTTTAGCCTTAGCCAAAATGGTGCCATTGTGTCATGGAAAACAAAGAAACAGCAAACTGTTGCTCTGTCAACATTGTGAAGCTGAATACATGGCATTATCCGCCACCATTCAAGAAGCGCTTCACCTCTCACAACTTCTGAAGGACATGGACCCCAATTTTGAACCAACAACCAAACTGTTCAAGGACAACCTAGGGACTATACGCCTAGCAAGGAACCCTGTAAATCACCAGTAATGACGTGTTCACAAACTGCTACAAGAGTCAAGATCGAAAAGTTTAGTTTTTATATGTTTGGTAATTAGTACTAATGTTATGAGAAAGTGTGTGACTTCATCGAGTGGGGATCTTGAACTACGATAAATATCACTGCATGTTTTTGTTTGAGGAACTATTTTGTGCAGCGCAAAGTTACATGCCTGTATAAATAAAGGCGGAGCCACCTGTCCCGGCCTCTTCATGCGTGTCAGGATTCATGGCTGCCGGAGAGTTAAAAGCGCCTCCAGTCTCGTTTGTCAATGTGAAATAGATAATATTCTGGAGAACACAGGTGGGAGCTTTCGTGCAGCTCTGGAGCAGTCCGCTGCAGGAGATTCAACAAGTACACTACAAAAGAGTCAATCATCTGATTCTGTAGAACTACAGTATGTACATAATGATGTAACGTTCAAGCTTCAAAAACCCCCGCCTTGTAAAAAAATATTAAACTGTACCCTGTAAAGTTTGCAGCGGGGCTGATAGCTTCGCTAATGTGGGTGCTAATGTGCTTTGAAAATAGTAAACACATTGCTGTGGTTCTCTGTTCCACAAAGAAGAAACAGCGGTTGCCATGGATACGCAACGCTACTCTGAGGTGTCCTGTGACTTCTACCTCCTGAGCTTTATTTAAACTCGAGCAGATACAGAATAACAAAAACTGTGTTGTATTAAATGTTATGAAAGGGTATGATTTATTAACGGGGGACTGTTGTATGCAGAGTGTTTGTTTTGGTAATGAGATAATAAAAAGAGACAACGTGTCACATGAAGAGAAGGCTAAAAATGAATGTTATTGTATTGGAGTGTAAAGATTGTTGGGTGTCATGCATAGTAAAACACGACTATCTTTTAGACATATGTCGAGAGTATTTTCTGAAGGCTGTTAAAAAAACAAGATTATAAGGTAGTTTTGATATAGACTGGCACTACAATGGGGATGCTAAACATATTTTTTAACAACCCAGCTGTTACGACACTGTAGTGTAGCAAGGAAATGAGAGCCAAGCTGCTAATTAACTGGCTGCATTAGAGAGCTGCCAAACAGCATGGAGGTCACTTCTGCTCACAGCCCTCTCACTCATAGTGAGTAACTTCTCACACAATATTTCCCACTTCCCATGAGTCTTAGGAGCTGAAGGCGGGGCTAACCCCCATGTCGCCACACTGCACCTACCTAAGAGGGTTAAGTGTCCCCACAACCCTCACATAGCTGAAAACTCATGCTCACAATTTTGGGTTCCAACCATCACCGTAACAGTCTTCCTCCCAGCTAGCTGGGTTCGCAGGGACCCAAGATTCCCCACTTTCCATGAGTCTTAGAAGCTGAAGGCGGCGCTAACCCTCAGGTCGCCACTATATAGCGGGGAAAATAAGTATTGAACACGTCAACATTTCTCTCAAAAAACATATTTCTAATCGAGCTATTGACACGAAATTTTCACCAGATGTCGGCATCAACCCAAGTAATGCACACATAGAAAGAAATCCAAACATTTATGTCCATAAATGAAGTTATGTGTAATAAAGTGAAATGGCACAGGGAATAAGTATTGAACACATGAAGAAAAGGAGGGGTAAAAAGGTCTGGCATGCCAAGAAAGCAACTGGAGTTTGTCAGTATTCAGAAGGTTAACCTGCCCCTTATTAGTGCAAAGTATTATCAGCTGGTATAGTCCTGATTGATGCCTTTTAAAAAGGTTTCTCACCAGCAAGGTGTTAGACAAGAAGCATTGCATGATGGGTTGAGCATGATGCATGATGGGATGAGCTGTCCAAAGACCTACGCAACCTTATTGTTGCAAAACACACTGAAGGCATTGGTTACAGGCGCATTTCTAAACTTCTGAAAGTTCCAGTGAGTACCATCGGGGCCATCATCCGGAAGTGGAAAGAACACAGCATTACCATAAACCTACAGCTATGCAAAGCCCTGCATGGCTGTTGCAAAAGTCTTTTTTACTTACCTTATGTTCTTCCATTAGCGAAATGACCTCCTCCGGTAAGCCTTGAGCACGCAAAACGACACTTACAGACGTCAATTTTGATGGTTAGACTCCTGCAGCTTCTCGGACTCTGCAGTGCTGAAGGATGTGGCTCAAACGCTCTAGTAGCGCATAATTCTAAGGTTAAAGTCTGATTTCTGAGAAAAAAAGTCAGAATTTTCTATGCCCTTTTTTTTTCTCCATGGCCCTAATCCTCTTCCGTTTAAACAAGGGTTGTGTAAATTGCAAATATTTGGTGCTTTTATTTTTAGTCCACGAAAAAGTCCAGAAACCACATAAGTAAAAGCCATGTTGATTTTTTGATTAAGGTTTCCAATTTTTTTCATCTGATTAATCCTGTGAAGCCTGTTTCTTTTACTATGCTGCATACCAAAGACTGATGTGTTTTATTCATTGTTTTAAAAACTCAAATAACACACCAGATAACGTAAACAAAGATTGTGTCAGTATTAGAATATTTTGAATTTTCCAAAGCAATTAATAGTTGTAATTTTTTGTATAACTTTTCTGTTTTTTTGTTGTTGCTAATTTTGGAAACCAAATAAAAAGCAGATGGGTAAAACATGTAATCTTTTTGTTGACTGGTGCTATTTAAACCCATCAGCCTCATAGTTATTCAATCATGGCCTTCTTTATAAATGTAATTTTTTGTTGTTTATTTTGGCCTCAGTCTTTTGAATTTGAGCTTTGCTGAACTCTCAGCTGAGTTAGGAATGACTGAAATTGGATGTTTACAAGTCCTCCTCAGTTTTTGTGGTTTTTGGAAATAATGGGACAGACTCTACGCTTTCTACTCGGGATATAGCATCAACACAAAAATATGAGAGCACAGCAAGTTTTTTAGATGATTAAAAGATAACTTGGTTGTCAAATGTTCCTATGTGGCCAGTTTTCCATGTTCCCCCTGCAGTGTACCCTAATATTAGCCGGTTTGGGAGTCTCTTCTCTATAATTGAAAACACAAAAAAAACCATGATATTAGTATGTGAGGCCACCTTAAGTTAAATAGTTAAAATATATGTTTTATTAATAGTAATTGAAAAATAATCAAAATATCTTTTATATTTGTTTTTGAATGACTTTACGGAGCAGAGACACTTGAAACATGGTCTCATTGTAAAATCCGCTTGGAGTAAACTGTAGTTGAGCTTCACCAGACTCTCAGTAATGATCCCAGTCTGTCTTCACATCCACTCTACAGATGTTCTGCAGGCAACAACTTGCTGTCCTCTCACAAAGCTCCTGCTCTGTTGTGTTTATATTGAAATTAGTTAATTAGCCCGGGAGCATAATGACGGCTGTTGCCCAGCAACTTCAGCACTGTGAAAACCCCATGAGAGCTAAACAAATAACAGAGACACATGTAAGTGTTATGCATGTTCCAATTGCAAGCATATGCATCAAATCAACATTTAGAAAAAAAAACGACCAAAAGCAGGATGAGGGAGCGTGTGTCTGAATTAAAATCCTCAAAGAAAACTTCTGACAGAATTATTGATGAATCAGAATAAAACAGCAAGAAAGAAAATATCAAACAAAAAAATATCATTCTTCCTCAGAGTTTGTGCATGTGGAGATGCATGTCTGCGTGAAAGCATTTGCCTTCATGTTTACAACTATATGAGGAGTAAATAGCAATGAGAACTTTTATTCAAATGTCTAACCGGCCGCTAAATTATTGATGCTCAGTGTATGTGCACATGTATGGTTCTATCACAATAACAGGGACTGCTGATAGAACAACTTTTATGTTTTGGTATCTTTAACATGTTCCCTTAGCATTGTTCTGATGATGGAGCACATTTTTAACGAAAATTAAGATTAAACTGCATTTCTGATTATTTTTTTATTCAAATTCTTTTTGATCAGGAGCAGACGACAAAAAGAAAAAGCTTGTTGTTGTTTCGTACAAACTACAACTGGCCACAAGATTCGTGCTCTGCTCCATTCTGATGCAGTCAATCACAGACAAATAGATCCATGGACCTCTTTGTTAACCTCGTCCGAGCTGGCCACAAACTACACGCCTTGATAACTCCAATGTTGCTAGTTATTTTTGTTGCACTGGTAAAATTTAGGCTGGGGGTGTGTGGGCTGCAAGCTAGCGGAAGAGGGTGTAAACAGATGGGTGATGGAAAGTCGGGGTGGGGTTGCTACACGCCAATAGTCCCGTCCACAACTCAGAGCCAAATTTCTATTGAACTACTGCTGCTCTGCAGAAACTGTCTTAGAAAACCACACAGGATAAAAAACTATATCATCATGATGAAAAGACCCCTGGGAACACTTTTACAATAGATCAAAAGATGATTGGAGTTGGACTTTTACAGCTAATATAGTAATGTCCTTAAGTGGTTCTGCAGAGTTTTTTGCCTCACAACCAAATGTTTTTTTATATCCATCAGGGATTAATCTGGTGGAAAAACAAAGCAGAGCAAGCTAAACATACCATCATGTCACATTTTATACAGTGGATGAAGGCCTTGGAGAATTTAGAAAAACATAAAGGTTCAGTATTATTGTATCTTCCAGTTCCAATTTCAACCCTTGTGCTATCTTAGATGACCACACCCTTACATTGACGTGTTCTCCCTACCATAACAAAGGTAGATAAAGGTGGAAAGATTTCATGTAACCCATGGACACCAGTGAAGATCACAAATCATTGAAAAAAAAGGTTCAAGCGCACTGTCTTGTGGGTCTAGATGACCCAACTCCGAATGGTAAAGTGCCTAGGATAATACAAGGGTTACCATTGAGTTTAAAGTGAGCCTAAATCTTGGATTTTTCACAAAAATTCTTAGTATTTTGTGGAAATGTGGATGCAGTTGTTAGCACTGTTGCCTTGCAGGTTTGAATACAGCTGGACCTTTTCTGTGAGGAGTTTGCTTGCTTTCTCCATGCATGTAAAGGTTTTCTCTGGGCACTCTGGCTTCTTTCAAAAATATGCTTCTAGTTGGTGTCTCTGAATTGCCCCTAGGTGTGCATGGGGGTGTAAATGTATGAGTTGGTTGCCCCTTTACCAGATTGATGACCTGTTCAGGGTGTTCACTGCCTTCGCCCAACAGCATACATGCCTCCTACAGCATACAGTGAGCCCAAAAAGGGATTCAGTAG
Source organism: Oryzias sinensis (assembly GCA_037389245.1). Classification (NCBI taxonomy): domain Eukaryota; kingdom Metazoa; phylum Chordata; class Actinopteri; order Beloniformes; family Adrianichthyidae; genus Oryzias; species Oryzias sinensis. Next base: position 17,850,285 of record CM074490.1, read on the forward strand.
GTTCTAAAGATGGATGGATTTCAAAAATCTACTGATTAAATCGGCAAAAGTTACAAGAGATAAGTTTAGAAAGACAAAAAAAGTATTCTGAGCAGAACTTTACAAAAAAGCGACTGTGAAACCTCTTCAAATCATATTACATCACTTGGAGAATTTGTTCTCCAGTGCTTTCTGAAGTATAAGCTGTTCTTAGTTTTAGCACTTGAGATTGTCCTAATTGGTCTCTTTGGAAACTATGACCACTGTGGGTGTTTTGTTCTAGCACATTACACACAAGTGGGTAGTTTCCTGCCCAGCCTCAGTGCCTTTTACACTGATACTAATTTTCTCTATCTGCCAGCTTTTATTTATACTCTTGTAAAGGTTTTGATCCTACCTCAACAGAGGGGTTTTTGGTTTGAATCTCAGTCTGGGTTACTTTGAGTCACAGGTGGCCTTGATCAATTCCCAGCCTCAAACAGTTCAGAAGCACACATAGGAATGATTGATGATTTCTTGTTACAGTGTGTCCTGCTTTCTCTTAATTGCCTTCATGCATGCACTGAGGTGGAAGTGCTGCCTGCCCAGGATGACCCCACCTATTACTTGATTCCTGGCAACGCAGATTAAAGACGACAAAGTTTGGATGATTTATCTCTATGAATAATTTAAAATCGAGTTGTCCTTGTAATCTTTCAAAGAGGTGTTGTCATAGTTTATTGACACCTTCATCAAATTTTCTTCAAAACAATCTATTGTTCAAACTGTAATGTCTTTCAATATTGCTGACCCACCACTTCGAATTGTTAACCTATTCGTCAATATCTATTGCACGGCAAAAGACAAAAGTTCAACTGAGGTCAAGCAATGGAAACCTGTTGTGTGGGTGCTATCTTTGGAGATGTGTGGCAAAAACTCAGCTTTGCTCCTTTATTATTTTCTACAAAGCTTGAATAATTCTTAATGCTGGCATCTCAAAGAATTGAGACATAAACCAGAACCAAATATAAATATGTAATAAACAAAATTAGCTTATTTGAACATGTTTGAATTTCCACCTACAGGAGTTTACAGTGCTGTGTTCCAAGCAGGGACGTAGAAAACATCGCGATTTTCAAAGGAGTTGTCATGGTTTGGGTTTCTTTGGCTTAATTTTTTCTTCCTTTTTGTTTCTGTAATGTTTGAGTTCTGTTTCCTGTTTTATTTTGAAAGGTTTACTGTTATGTCATGGTTTTGAGTTTTACTTCCCTGGTCCCAATCTCTCCTGATCATGTTCACCTGTATCTTGTCAGTCCTGTTTGTATTTAAGTCTTGTCTCTGCCTTCCTTTTGTGCTGGTCCATACCGTCTTCTGCCCTGACCGTCTTCTGCCCTGACCGTCTTCTGCCCTGTTTACCTGGTTAGTCCACTATAAGTTTTTGTTTTGTTTCCCTGCTTAGCCTTTTGTTTAAGAATAAACTCCTTATCCTGGAACTGTGTGCCCGCCGTCTCTGCATTTTGGGTCCTTCATGCTCATTAGCCATTAGCCTCTTACCTGAGAGCAGTGGCCCAATCTAAAGACTCTTCTTTATCCTTTAGAGCAGTGTTTTTCAACCGGTGTGCTGTGGGAAAATACCCATTTTCACTGATCTAAAACCATTTACCATCTCCAGGATATCAGATCTGTGTTCATTCAAACAGGCCCTGAGAAAACACCGACTAGTTAGGAATATGAAGGATCATAAAAGACTTTGTTCTTTGTGTTCATTTGATTCAATTAAAGACATTTTGATAAGAATGACGATACCGTGATTTAGCCGCACGTTCAGCTCTGTTTTTGGAAAAGTCCCGCCCTTTCAACTGTCTCTTCCAATCATTCTGGGACCCCTAATCATACGTCATCAGTGGTTAAAGTTCTCACTTCCTTGATCAGATTTGGCTCATGATGTCTCTGTTTCAACAAAAATAACAGCTAAAGCTCGTCTTTAGCGGTGTAGCTTTCCGTGGGATCCGGTATCAGACTGTGGAAAAAGTCATCAAAATAATGACGCTCAGAGTCTGTCTGGCATCGACGTCAGTTTTTGCACTACATCTCCCATGATGCATTGTGTTAAAGTGACAGCATCTCTGCGCTACAATGAGTTTTCCCTGTTAAACGTCTTGAAACCACAAAAAACACACATCAGTTTTTAAATCTTCTTGATGAAATCAGAGGTCAACAGTTTAGTTCTCCTTCAAGGTTTGTGTTTATTAACAGCCAAACATCCCAGAGTTTGGTCCAAGTCATCTTTCTAACTGAAACACTTTTCTAATAACGTCTGGATTCACTTTCAGACGTCAGTAACTTTTGACAAATTAAAAGTTAAGCTTAAATGGAAGAAAAAAAAACATTTGAGAAACAGGATTGAGGTGAAGTGGTCAACAGACACAATTAAACTAAACTGAAAGAATTGAATCATCTAAAAAGAAAAAAATTATTTAAGTTTTCAAAGACTTCATGTTTGATTAAGACAAAAGAGAAACTAAAACTTCAACATTTTTACTTTCTGTGTAGCTTCAGAAAACATAAATATAATGGTTTTTGTGTGTGGAACATATTGTGATCATATTCTTCAAAAATTACAGTTGCCTTCCTTTGCACCAACATATAAAAAAATATAAAAAAAATAAATCACTGTTTAGAATTTGTTTTTTTGTGAGGTTACATAAAATTGCTTGTTGTTTTTTCCTCCAGTTTATTAACGACCAGTTTATTTCAACTACTAGAGTAAAATTTAAAATAATTTAGTTGAAAATTATTACTGAAAACTAACTGAACTTTTCTTAAAACTTTTAGAAAAAACAGCTGCAACTTCCAGCTTTTTCTGCAACAATTATCACAAAAATGCATATGAGATTGTGGAGGGACTGTACATCAATAGACACTATAGAGTTTCTCCCTTTTTAATTTTTGGATGCTGGTGTGCCGCGGGATTTTTGTCAAGGATAAAGTGTGCCTTGGCTCAAAAAAGGTTGGAAAAACACTGCTTTAGAGTTTCTAATTGGGAAAAAAACATCTTTTAGTATAGAGAGCGAAAATTTCTCCCAAATGTGAAAGCAAGCACAGCAATCATTAGCTAATGTTGGTCTTTTGTTCTCTTCCTTACCACAAATCGATGTCTCTGTAATGGTGGTTTTTTCTTCTAGTCCAGTCCTTTCTTGGTCTCTCTGATGTGTATCAGCCTCCTTATAATCATGAGGCTTTGGTCTGTCATGTGTATTCACATATTTCAAATCCTTAACATCAAACAGTCGTGTGTCGATCTATATTTCTCTTTCAAATGCTCTTTAACTGCAAAATCCAGCTGCCAGTGTGGACCCCTGTTCTGCCTCCAGGGACCACAGGAGGAACATCAGGTAACACTGAAGGAGACTGAAGCTTTTGATCAGACAGTAAACTCATTAGGGTAATGGGCAATAAATCAAATGAGGCGCAGGGCTGTTTTCTGCTGTTGTGCGTCGGCTGATTGTTTGCCGCATAAAGCGAAGCCCCATCTTGCTTGGAAGCATTTTCATATCAGTTAGATGTTAAGACACTGGATGAGCGCTCCAGCTTTACAGGAGACGGTGGATCAGTCTGTCTAAACTTAGTAGCTGTGTCCAGGATTTCCTGAAAATCTGCTATTATATATTGGCTTCATTTCTGAGGCAAACCATCAGGATTTTAAGTGGGTTAACTTTTATTTGGAAAGCAAATATGTTTCTGCTTTTCAATATTGGACACTGTTTCTCTTTTACATGCATACAAAGCTGATTTTAGTACCAGATTTATTGCATAAGTTTGGAACTGAGAAGCTGTGGAGCATGTGTTAGTCTTTATTGTTGTATTTTACTATTTCCTCATTTGTATTTCCCAGTTTTCACATCAAAATGACTGTATAAAGACAGAAAAGTGTGAGAAAAACTAAATCTGATTTTACCGTCTCCTGCTGTGTTATCCTTATTCCAATTCTTGTCCAACTTGTTTTACCACCAACTAAAAAGTGTAAGATTTAAAAATATAACCACAATAAAACAAATCTTTCCACTGGCATGCTTCTCTGAGACTTATTTTCAATTCAGGCATGTATTTTTTTATGTTTCACATGATTATGGACCCACACTGAACTCCTTGACAAAAATGATGGGCTCTGGCTCAGGCTCTTTTCACCTACAGACACTGTCTTTTACATGTGAATATGCTGTCACTGAATGTACCATGATTACGGAGATGACCACCTTTCACCTTGTATTAGAATTCTCATTGTTGCTCACTATGCTGAAAAAAGGGCAGGACTTTTTTCCAATAGACATTCATTATCCCAAACAACTCTGAAGAAAAGGTGAATCATTGGTTGTTGGATTGCTGTATTGAAGACGGTAAGGCACACCAGCTGTTTTTAGTCTTTTTTGAGATTTGTTTTACAAATTGTGCATTTCAGGAGCAGGAAAGGATGCAGGTGTTTTTTGAGTTTATGCAGTGTTTTGTGGTCTTATAATGTCCTCCTGCTCATCATCTGTTTGCAAAGTTTGACCACAGTTGTTCACAAAAACTATGTAAAGTGATTTATTTGTCCAGCATAGCAGAGGTAAAATCATCTAGGAATTGCTGTACCCCCTAAGGGTCTTTAAACTTTGGGTTCAAGAAGTGGATAAAGGGAACCAAGGAATTATCGCAGAGTTCACCCCAATGAAACTCTAAAGCCTGCCATGGTCTTAATGAGGTTTGCCATGATTATCAAGATGCTAACATTTTTACTAGAATGGAATCATTCTGAATGCGTCAGAGTACATAGAAAGGTTGTAAAGGAGGGCATAGTTTTTTACATGCCATCCATCCTTTATTCTTGCTTTATCCTTGCTGTGCACGGTTGCTGGAGCCTGTTCCAGCTACTCCATGGTAAAAGCTTGGTATGCCAAAAAGTACTTATTATAAAGCAGTGGATGTACGTATTGTTTAATTAATTCTGCATGTCACAAGACTTTATTTATCTGTGTTTGTCTAAACCAGCATAAAGTAGAAGCAAATTTCTGTGTGTGATGAAAACAGTTCAGGTCAAGCATTCTTTGTCTCATGTTTGTTACCTGGTTATGACTAATTTAAACTCCAATCAAGAATTTAGTTTTATTTTTTATATCAGCAGTGTGTTGGTGAAGGCTCTCTTTCCCCTTTGGTGTCAGCAGTTCTACAAGTAGGTCAGCGCTGATGCCTTCACAGTAAATTTTCTTCAGATATGTACATGGTATTTAAAGTCCCACTCCAACAGTCTATTGTAAAAGTGTTCTCAGTGGTCTTTCAATCATGATTATGCTGTCCTTAGCAGAAACAAAGTTCCTGCAGAGCAGCAGTAGTTTAGTAGAAATTCACCTTTGAGTTGTGAATGGGACCGTTGGTGGGCAGCAACCCCGCCCCATTTCTCCTCACCCATATGTCAGTGCTCTGTTTACACTCTCTTCCACTATCTTGCAACCCCCAACACCTCCAACCTAACATTACCAGTGCAACAAAAATGGCGAGAAAAATCAAAGCTATCCAGTTATTCCAGTTCTGAGCCAGATACCGACTGATACGAGGAAAACAAGGACATTCATAGATCCAGTTGTCTACAAGTGGATGCATCAGGATGGAGCAGAGCAGGGAGCTTGTGGCTGTAGTTTCTTCGTAACAACTGCAATCTCTTTCAAATGGCATTTTTTTGTCTTCTCCTGATTCACAACAATTTGAACAAAGAAATACTTAGAAATGCAGTTTTAATCTTAATTTGCTTCATATGTCCTCTATGATGAGAAAACACTAAAACACGAATTTCATTGGAATACATCCTCAACACGCTCATACAATCACTTTCTAAAAATGTTTGTTTTAGAGCTCATTCCATTGCATTCCGTCCAAGTTTACCCTTAGTGCATCTACACCTACAGTAAACAGAAATTGAGGTACATTCAATTATTCCCTCTCACGGGACAAGCCTTTCATCTACTTAAAACATGAAGAGATGCCATTAAACTGGATTCTGAAAGACATGGAGGACATTTATTTCTGATAAGCACCACTTCTTGAGTTGATTACAGCACTTTATAATTTTTGTGACTGGAGCAACAGTGTTTGTTCCACACAGCAAAGCCCAGTACAGCCTTCTGTGGGTATAATCCTTTTTGCCAATTCTTGCTTCCTAGTGAAGAAAAGTCCTTTGAGATGGCAACGTTTATACATTTGCGGAGATGACTGTCATTTAAAAGTCAAACTACTTATTGATAGAACATCTGCAGGTGTCGTCTGGTCTTTTGACCACTTTTAAAGAGAGCTCTTTATCCTTCAAATCAACGTTTCGGAAATAATATATAGTATCTTGTCTAAACAAACACAAGGTCACATAAAATGACTTACCCCTCTTTGTTACTGTTTTGCAATTTTCCTTAACTGCCTAATGTAAGTTTAACTTATTTCAACTTTATTTGTTGTAGTGGTTAGCTGTGTCACCTGACAACAAGAAGACTCTGGTTCAAATCCTGACTGGGTCTTTTCTGTGTTGTGTTTGCTTCTTCTACCCATGCATAGGTTTTTACAGGTACGCCTGCGTCCTCCCACAGTCCAAACAATATCTTTCATAGGTTAATTCAGAATCATCCCTGCCTTCACGTAATATTGACTGGGATATACTCCAGCAGCCCTGTGACCCCAAAGGGAATATAGTGGGTTTGGAAAATGGATGGATGATTTTTTTTTGTTCAGATGGTAAATAAATCTCAATGTTTGGTATTAAATTAAATCTTAACAGCTGCTGCACTTGTGTTAGAGGAAAAAACTGGACCGTTAAACATCTCTCTGCTGACGATAGGAATAATTTAAGACTGCTTAACAAATTGATTGGTTAATGAAAAAGCTGTGAAACAAGAGTAAGAGTTTAGGATGTGTGACTTCCAGCAATTAACCCAAAAACATCCATTTCAGAGCACTAATCAACAACAAATGATGTAAACTAGAGTGGAAAAAACACTTGGAAGCAGCAGATTTTTGTTTTAGCAGAAATCACACCCAACCCTGCATGTTTTAACTGTTTTCGCAACTCAATTCAATCTATTTAGCTTTTCAATCAAACACCCTTTATTTCTGAAAGTCCATGTCACGTTTAGTGGTTTCCCTTTAAAACAGAAATAGACAGACTTCCTGCCTGGTTTCAAAACATTTTTGCCATCTTTGTAGATTGTGTTTTTATTGAGGACAGAATGAGGTGAGGTCTTGGGATTGACAGGTGTTAATTGCCTTCCTTATTAGTTCCACCCATTTTCCCTATTTTCAAAAAAGCAGAGTTTTAGTAAGATCACAGAACAAGAAAACATCTTGGTATTGACTCAAAACAAACAAGTGTTTCGTTTTATTGTAACCCTTGTGCTATGTTAAAGGACCCCACCCTTACATTGACGTGTTCTCCCTACCATGACAAAGGTGGAAAGATTTCATGTAATCCATGGACACCAGTGAGGATCACAAATCATTGAAAAAAAAGGTTCAGCGCACTGTCTAGTGGGTCTAGATGACCCAACTCCCAATGTTAAAGTGCCTATGTTAGCACAAGGGTTACATGCCAAAAAGAGTTGTATAAAAGTAAATGTACACTTGCAGAAAAAATATGGTTAGACATATTAGTTAGTAGTGCCTGTTTCAAGGAAACACTGTTTGATATTTCTTTATATAAATCAAATAAAAATTCCAGAAATGTTTATTTAAAGAAAATGACATACATTTTAATCTGTGTTGTTCAAAGAAAAATCCTTTCAGCAAAAGAAATCATAGGATTTGAGAATTACCGGTTCCTTCCAACATATTCCACTATCGCTTAATCCATCTTTAAGTCACCTAAATAAGAGTCTGATTGCACTAACATTTGTTACTTTTTGTGTGTATTAGCTGTGTTGTTTCCTTAATAGTATTACTTTGGTAAACAGCTACTCACAAGATCTGAAGGATGATTACCACAAAAGCATCAGTCTTGCCAGGCTGGAAGCTATGTTGCCAAGCCACAATGATTCACAAAGTTAAGTGTGTTTTATTGGTAGCCATGGGCAGAAATTAGATTTAATTACAGTCAAAAAACGAGCTCTTAAGGACATTATTGTAAGTGTTTCTATAGCAAATCAGATCGGAACTGGAGGGGAATTTCTTTTGTTTTATTTGAGGAAATAAAAATAAAAAAGCTTTCTTCTGGTCTGATACTTTTGTTAGAAAAAATGATCAACAAATCTAAAAATAGAAGTGTTTGACTTTCTTAGTTGGCTTTACTGCGTTAAATCAATGTCATTTACAACCCTTGAAGCAAATTGTGTATCTTTTAAAGTGTTATTTAGGTTTAACTGTTCCAGTGAAATGAACCCTCTAAAGGAGCATGACTAGCTGGTAAAGACGTCTGCAACACTCTGAACTTAAATAAAGTTGACTGAGCCAAAAGGACATTTGTCTCAACAAAAATATATAATTTTTCCACAACTTGATGTTTCAGTGTTTAACAAATAGCCCATGGGCTGAAACTGTGCTTCCATCCATCCATCCATCCATCCATCCATCCATCCATCCATCCATCCATCCATCCATCCATGTGAAAAAACTCGGTGATGGATAAATGTTTTTAAAAAGGGCCCAAACAGATACTCTGGTGACCAAAGTGCAGCCCCATAAGATTTAGTGAAATGTATCAAAAACCAAAGTTAGACAGGGTTTTTTTCTCTTTCAGCCTCTAATTTTACAACAAAGACAAGAGAGGAAAAAAATATCAAATACAGCAGGTTGGAATACTAGAATGTTTTACCAACACTAAAAAAAGGATATTAAATCAGAGGCAGACAATGGTAATCAAAGAAGATCCAGAAACAGAAGCACACAGCTTGGCAGGGAGTCTAGCAGAGAGTGAAGCAAAAGAGGCTCTGGACAGGGGTTTAAAAGCTCTCATACATCATCTCATTACCTCTGCTTTGTGCAGATTTGTGTAGCTGTACATAGTGACTTGTGGGTTTTCATTCTATTTTCTGTGCGTTGTCATAGTTTTGCACTGCGGCGTGTGTGTATGCATCTCATGCGTCAGTGGATTCCTGACAGATGCTATTATTTGCATGTAAATGTTTCCCTGTTGAATTTACAGCTGCCATCCATCACTGAGGGTTTGAACTGTCCTTCTGCCGACCAAAGTCTGCTTTAAATGTGTGCTGATACTCAGACTAGCTGCAGTGCGTACCCCAATGAACCAGAGCGTGCACGTTGTTCCAACACGGAGAGAAAAGATGGCTGCACAAATGAAAGAGAGCACAGTTCAGTCAAGAACAGAGGTCGATAGCAAACTACAGAGAAACAGCTGACTCTGCAGATGAGACTCTTGGCAAACAGTCCAGCAGTTTCAAGATGAATTTACTCCACCCTTCAAGTAGGAGAAATAAGCAGAAGTGGGACGAAGTTCTTTAAGTCATACAAATGATGCAAGTCCATTGAACCCTTCAACTCAACTGAAGTCTCAAAACCATGATAGGAGAGGCTGACTAGCCTTTTTGATCTTTGAATGTTTATAAAATCATTTGATCTTTTTGAGAGTTAAGAGTTTTAGGTTTTCAAAGATTTTTAGTTCTGAAAAGGCCCAGTCCAATCATTCTGATCTATTGTAAAAGTGTTCCCAGTAGTCTTTTTAATTATGATGATGCTGTTGTTAGCCATAAATTTGAAAACTGTGTTGTTTTCTAGGACATAGTTTCTGCAGAGCAGCAGTAAACAATCCGAATCTCTTCTTTGGGTTGTAGGCAGGACTGTTGGCACGGAAATAACCACTTATTTCCCATGATGCCTTTGTTTACACCACGGGGTGTCAAACTCATTTTGGTTCGGGGGCAACATTCAACCCGTCTGATCTCAAGTGGGCCGGACCAGTAGCGTAAAGGCAAAATAAAGCTTTATTCTTGTTTTTTTTTACCCAAATGGAAAACATGCCTCAGCCAACATGGTAGCCTTATCATTTCTTATTACACATTCATTCACAGAGGCCAATGGATCTTAAATAAAATTAATTTCACTTTAAAAAATATTGGTTTATTCAATTTTATACAGACTGAATATTTTAAATCTGACATGAAGCAATCCTGATAGACAATTCAAGAGGGGCTACAGAAAAAAATTAAACATCTTCCTATAATGTAAACGTCCAAACGATGTCAAAATTACACTAAATTAAACTTGCAAACATTTATGAACATAAAAGTTTGGAGTTAACCTCCTTTCTCTCCTGAAACTTCAGTCTATGATATCAGGATTTAAATCCTGTGCAGAAACACATTTACTGTCATTCAAGTGTGCAAACACAATGAAATGTCCATTATTATTATCATTCATTATTATAAGAATTCGTTCCTGGTTTCTGCCTGAATTTTAGGCAACAGCTGCCTTTTTTCTCCTGACCTTGATGGAGCGCCATCAGTGACCAAAATTACTTTTATGGGACCAGTTCACTCCAACATCATCCAGCACAGTAACTAGAGCTTTTAATTCATGTCATCAGTTGTTGTTGTGTCCATCATAGAAGAAACTCCACTGTGATGGTTCTCTTCTTCATCACCCCTAATAAATATGCACAGCTGTACATATTCTGTGATGTTGGTGCTTTCATCAATAGTGACTGAAAATACAATAATGACTGATTCCTTCATAGGCTGCCCATGTTTCCTCAGAGATGCTGGATCTGGAGTCGTGAATCCTGACAGACCCATGTTTAAGGCTTCCACTGCTTTTTGGGGCACAAGACTTCTGTAGCCTTCAGCATTTGCAATAAGTTCACCATCAGAAAAATGGATTGATGTTGTCAACGTGTTTGCAATAGTAGCTAGGTGTCACTGCTCCATCACTGACGCCACGGTTGCAGTAAATCCACAGATGGTTATTTATCACTCCAGCCATTAGCTATAAATCTTTTTTTTCTTAACTACAAATGGTGAAACTTTTCTTTGTGGAGATTCTCATAGTGGTGCTGAATGTTATATTCTTGGAGAACCAGTTGATGACACACCAAGCATGCAGGTTTTCATTCAGCTCTGTGAACAAATAAAACACTTTCCATTTTCCTGAAAAGCTCAGGACTTCACTTCAACCTTTTTTTTTCTTTTTGACAACATTTTGGTCATTAGGTGTCACTACTGATCATCCTTCAGTGGTGAGGCTCACAGGGAACCAAACTACTGCCTACCCAGACACAGAGCTATTAGGTTTCGTTTTTGACACATGCAGAGTTATGTTGTTTCACTTGTTAGGCTTTTTCCTTTGTTTCCTAGTGGCAGAATTCATGATTTCGGGTTATTTCTTCAAAATCAAACTCGCCACAGAATGGACTAGAAAGTTGCTTTTTACACATCCTGTGATTTTACTCTTCATGTGTACGGATTCTAACAAATCTGAGTGGAATGGATACGGCCCGCCGGTCAGTATAAGCTGATTAACTTCTGGTTTACACTATCTCGCGCTATCTTACAACCCCTCACAACATCAAGCTCATATTAGCGGTGCCACAAAAATGGCGAGCATTGGAGCTAACCAGATGTACAGTTTTGAGCCAGATGCCAGCTCAGCTGAGGAAAACAAAGATGTTAATGTTTCTGTTTGTCTGCAAACAGATGCATGGAGAAGAGCTGGGAGAAGTTTGTGTGTCACAAATAAGAGCTTTTTCAAATGGCATTTTTCATCTGATTCACCAAAACTTGAATAAAGAAATTCTCAGAAATGCAGTTTTATTCTTAAATTGTTTTATGTGTGTCCTCTATCATGTCAAAAACGCTACAAGAACATTTTAAAAATACCAAAAATCAGACTTTTATTGCAGTGGGTCTTTAATGACTTAGACGGGTGCTGCAGTTATTTGGGCTGTCTGAGTCCAAGGAGGGTCGTTGGCAGGGGAGATATGGTGTTTCCTGCAAATCCCTTGAAGTTTGTGCAGCAACCTAAAGGGACGCTATGAATATGGAATGTATGATTGTCGTATGTGTGGTAAATGGTATCATGAAGTATCAGTAAGGATAATGTAAATTACACCCACTTATTTTGTACGTGTGAAACTGTGGTACTTGTGTCACCTTCTAGTCATTAGTAAGATGCGCACACTGACTAATCATAATAAATGCTGTACGCACACAAATTGTCTAATTTTCTAAGTTCTAACAGTCAGGCTGCAGGATAAAATCATGCAATAGGTGCACAATGGACAGCCATTACACCTGGAAGGTGCACTTATCACTTGAACAGTTCTAATGGGCCCCTTGGACAGTGCACACGCCAGCAACTCACCTACCCTTATACATATCCATGCATGCTGTTTAAGTGTTTATTACACTCTTTTGCTCACACAATTCATGCCCATAGCAGGCTCTACCAAGTGGTCTAGGATCTTTAAATTTCGTACGGACCACCTGCGTGCCCCACACAGGTTTGCCCACATTTTGCCCGCAGACAGCCCACATCCATCCGTGAGGGCAGTTTTGACTAAGGTATTGACTGAGTTTTAATGTTTTTTACCCGTCAATTTTTTCATTAAGTCAACACTGTTTTCCCAAACTAACATTCAGAAAGCTTATTAAATAAAAAAATAAAAAATACAATTAAATTAGGTCCAGAGGCCCTCAAACTTTCATATTGAACCATCCACGATGCTATCATATATGCTACCAAAATAACCTTTAAAGACATCCTAACAAACCTCAACAACCTTTTAAATTTTTGAGCTAATCCAAAAGTCACCAGCTTTCACCAAAACCTCTATTTAAGAACCACCAATGTAGAAGTTTTTGCTAAGTTTGTAGTATTAAACTTTATTTTCTATGAACTATTGAATCAAATGTGTAACAATATAAACATAAATTTCTATTACATCAGTTGCAATAGAAAAATTTACTCCAAAACTACATTATGTCTAAATGTTTCAAAACTTCACAAGTTACAGGAAATTTTACATTAAGCAAACTCTGTTTTTGAGAGTAGCTAGCAGTGTTTTGAGATAAAAAGTTTGAACTTTTTCTCTGTTGTTGAGTACTACTTCATTACAGTCAAGTTATACGTTGTAGGGAATCACCGGGACTCTACTTATGACACAAAAAAGGTATGTTATTGTCACATGTTGATATGCATTTATTTTCATTATATGTCTCATCAAGCATTTCAGAGGTAAACATGCATCAAATATTTTCCTCCCAAGGACAAAGCCTACCTATCTCCTTAGCAACGGAACAAGAGACAGATGATGTAGTTCTACTTGTGTGTTGTCAACATGAAGCACAGGTTTATTGTTAGTTATTGCAGAAACCCTGTGCTTTCAGATAAACACTAAAAAAAGCAAAATTATTATTTATAGTTCATATGTGGTCTGACAGTCTGCTGGAGATCTGGGCAGCTGATAGATGTGGGGTTTTTTCATTTTGATTTGGTCATTTCACACATGAGCATGTTTTTGTGCTTTTGTTGTCATGTGGTAAAAAAAGAGCTTTTAGGGTTTACAGTAATAAAGTCAAAGAAATTGTATTAACTTAGGATTTAGTGCTCCTGTTGATGAAGGGTGATGGGTTTGTAGCCACTTTGCTGGTTTCACCCCTGTCTTTTAGAAGTGTCGTAATGGCTCTTATACATATATATATATATATATATATATATATATATATATATATATATATATATATATATATATATATATATATATATATATATATATATATATATAGAACCAAGTGAATGCATAATCGAAAGTAGAAAAGTACAATCAAAACCTGATCATCTCCGCTCTGTCTTGTAGCTGTTTTCTCTCCTGTTTGTTCCACTGTTCAGTAAACTGCCGCTTCTTTTCTTTTTTTGCTTGTGCAAGCAGATCAAGTCTGCCAAGAAAAAATGTGTGTGTTGTGCTTCCCATTATTCACACTCTCACGAATAATAATAAAAAAAAGTACACTTGTTACACAACGTGATGTCCTTATAATCTTTTTACAAGGTCAAATAGCTTTCCTGGGCGAACTGGACACACTCAAACTCCACTTCCCAGTCAGGCATTAATTTGCATGATTTAGATGCCTTAAGATCCACGTTTGCAGTCTCAAGTACTTAAATTGTTATTTATGAACCAAAGAAAAACCAGTTTGTGTGTCACCACAAACGAAACAGCAGCAAGAATACAGTCGGGACCTTCTTTGTTAGATCTGTCACTGTGTCCTGGAGGTAAAAACAAAGACAAACAAGTGAGCGTTGTTCAGACGCCTCAAAGCTCAAGTTCTAATAGTTGAATCTTGTGTCAGGTCTTAAGTCCCTGCCCGTAAGACTCAAGTACAACTTTCGTCTCAGGTCCAAGTCCCCAGCACTAATTTGATTTGACTAAACTAATAGAGGATGTTGCCATAGACTTCCTAAATATTACATGTATTTGTGTACATTTCCATTAATCTATGCAACTTTGTGAAAAATAATCGTCCTCAAGTTAGAATGGGATACATATGCTTTGGGAGGTCAACAGTAGACTAAAGGGATGTGCACAGTATTTTAGAGGGGCAGGGGCTCAAAGTCAAAAAAGGGCAGCAAAAAAACAATTTGTTTTGCCTTTTAAACTATAGAAATTAAGTAAAATTTTAAAATAAAGCACTAATAGATAACTACTCAGGTATATGACCTGTGTTAGTGAGAGTTATACAATTGTCATTTTTATGTTAACAAATGATTGTCAACATGAGTTTGTTAACTTTATCATAGACTTGTAGGACATCAAAGCAATAAAGCCACTGGAGGTTATTTATTTTTGCATTGTACTGCAGGCATAATCAACATGAAAAAAGTTCAATCCCCAGAATACTGAAATTTTTATAATATTTAATGATTCCATACTGTTGCTGTGAGGATTTGGTGGTGTAGTTCAGTTTTTCCAATGGTGTTTTGATCATGTTTTGTCCTCATCTAAGTATCAAAGTTATTGACACCAAGGTGAAGTATTGATACATGCTCGATACATTCTCTGTATTTTTTTTTCTTTAATATATACTGTATCGAGCATGAATTTACTTATGGAGTAGTTGCAAGCACGGTGTCTGTCTGCAGTGTTGCTAGATTGTTAAACAAATTTGCAAAAATCTGTTCGACGGAGCTGAAAAACCACGCAGTCCGTGTCCTGACATGGATAAAATAAAAAATATCTCGTTCCCACAAAATAACTGAGTTGTACGAACGAAACAATATCTTGTACATTCACATCCTGGTACTCTCTCCGTCCATCCTGCTGCAAAAGCCACTTTCCGCAGCTACTTCCGTGTCTCTGTGACCCACATTTGTTCAAGAGGGGAAAAATAAAAACAAGAATGATCGATTTATTATTGTCTCGATGAAAATAAGAAAATATCATAAGATTTAGACAAAGTCTAAGCTTGTTAGTTTCCACCTACCGGACAGAAGCCCTATGAGTCTATCACGGAGCTCTTTTTTGTTTGTCATGCCGGAATTCAGGCAGCTGGCTAGACGCTTTACATCCGAAGGCTATTAGGCTACATGCTACTATTATTTGTCCTGTTGTATTTGAATGCACCAATTACAGGGCCACGGTGATTGGTCGAGATGTATTATGATATGTGTGATGCATGATGGATAAGTACTAGCCTTCGATGTTATGACTGCTAAAGAGTACAGTATTATTCCTAAACTACAATATGTTCGCAGCTGGCTGTCCGAATCCCGGAATGACAAACAAATGAGCTCTGCAGCGGGCCGGAGCTCATAGAACACAGCTCAAAGCTTGAGCGAGCTATGTCCGGAGAATCGCTGCGGTAAACATACATTTTAGCTTTATAACATTTTGTATTGGGCCGAAAATCAGTAGTGCGTTCTTTTTTTTTTTTTTACACGCTATGTCTCCAGATGCTGATTGTTTGCTTTCTTGTATGTTTGATGGTAAGTCAGAAATGGAAAGAAATCTTAGACTTCAATGTCATGTGTAAGTCGCTAAGTCTGACTATTGATTTCCTTTGAACTTTGCTTTTTATGTAATTAAGAAGATCATTATCAGTAAATGGAAACTCTGGAATGATATGGACATTATTGAAGCGAGTCATCACCTCCATCCCACCTAATGGGGGACTGAAAAAAGGCAAAAAATCAGGGGTGGACTTACCATTAGGCCAAGGTAAGCGGGCTGAATACTTAATAAAAATGGGTAAAACAATTTTTACTTTCCAAATGACTGAAATAGCACAACTCCATAGAGTAGGCATCTTTTTTTCCTATGATTTTTGTGTTTATTTGCCTTTTATTGCAAAGGTAGTTTGCCATCTCGGGTGGGCGGAGTGTCCCTGCCCCAGGTGGAGGAGTTTAAATATCTGGGGGTCTTGTTCACGAGTGAGGGAAGACCGGAGCGTGAGATTGATAGGCGGATCGGAGCAGCGTCCGTAGTTATAGGCGGTTTTATCGGGTCCGTTGTGGTGAAGAGAGAGCTGAGCCAGAAAGCAAAGCTCTCACCACCGTCGATCTTTGTTCCAATACTCACCTATGGTCATGAGCTCTGGGTCATGACCGAAAGAACAAGGTCCCAAATACAAGCGGCTGAAATGAGCCTCTGTAGGTGGTTGGGTGCTCCTTAGAAATAGGGGGAGGAGAAGCTCTGTCACCCGCTGGAGAGCTCGGAGTAGAACCGCTTCTCCTCCACATCAAAGGAGCCAGTTGAGGTGGCTCAGGCATCTAGTCCGGGTGCCTCCTGGACACCTCCCTGGGGAGGTGTTCTGGCATGTCCCACTGGACACGCAGAGACGATGTCCGGCCGGCTGGCATGGGAACGCCTGGGACCCCCCAGAGGAGCTGGAGGAAGTGGCTGGGCGAAGTCTGGGCATCTCTAGGACTGCTGCCCCTGCGGGACCTGGTCCTGGATAAGCGGAGGAAGATGGATGGATGGATGGATGGATGTTTAGTAAAACCTGACAAATAAAAGAGAAGACAGAAGTTTGTGTAACAAATTATCTTCAAGACATTGAATGTGCTTCAAGTAAAAATAATGTATATACAATACATTTCTTTAACATCTAAATGTAACTTCTGTTTTTAAATGCTAATCAAAAAATTTGGATTCTTGACATTGAGGCTAAAACAAGACCAGTGAAGAAGTTATTTGATGGATGTTTGACCCTAGGGAAGGATAAAAAAAAAAGATTAATACAACAGCCGCAGAAGGTTATTGTTCACCTGCCCCCCCCCCAAAAAAAAAAAAAGAGCCACAAGCACTAGGCAAAAAAATTGTTTACAAAACAAACCATTTCAAATAGATAAATGAAGATGAGGAACAAGTCAAAGAAATAGAGTAACGCAAATGAAGTGTATGATTACTCTAAACTTTACTTCAGCAAGCTATCTCAGCCATTTCAACCTTACATTTAAGTCACTTTAGTCCCATCTATCATCTATCATTATCTTAAGACTTATTCATTCTTTACAACTAGGGGTAATGTAGGGTTGGGTGCCTAGCACAAGGACACAGTGACCGTCCTACTCAGGATTTGAACTCTTGACAAGTTGATTGGCAGCAGCTGTTTAATCCAATAGCCCACCCCCCTCTCCTCTGTCTAGCTTAAGCTTATGCCAGATAAAAGGAAAAATAGAATATTTGCTTCAACGTGATGTACGTTCTGTCCACTGATTTTAAGCAAATATTTAAAAAAGGAAGAAACACGACTTCCCCATAAAAACGAACTCGCTCTTTACAGCACATAAACTAAATGTAAGCATCTCCTCTGCCTCTGAGCTCTTTCCTGCTTTTGTGGTACTCCAGCTCTGTCAGTGCACATCTGTCACCGCTAATTATCTGCTCTTGGCAAAGACCACGCGAGAATGTCTATTCACTTCCTGATAGAGCTTCAGGCGAGCTGCTCAAGTAGTCAGGTTAATTTTAAGTGTATGATTTTAGGAAATCTGAGTTGGACAAAATTTGAATGTGACTCTGAAGTCTTTTACTGCCAAAATGAGAATGCAGCCTTCATGTCTGTTATCACCATGTGCATCCACCATTTAAATAAATATACTCCATTTGTCCTCAACGCCTTTTGTGTTCACAAAGTGTCCGCTTGTTTTTCTTTACACTCATAGTGAAGACAACCATGCAGAATATTGTAAGCTGTTTTTTTTTCCTGGAAAATTAAGCTTTTATTTACTCTCACTCCAGCACATCACCACCGCCCTCACACACGCATATGCATATACATGGAAAAATAGCGATTTAATATGTTGTGACATGTTAGAGTGGAGCTGAGAGACAGAGCTAGTGAAGCAAGGAATGTTTTTAATGTAACACCTACTCATTCACATCAAGAACAAGCAAGTCTAAGACAACAACTCTTCAGACATGTGCACATCCCAAAGTGAACACTGACTCATACACTCTATTCCATACAGAAAATAAAAGACTGCATTTCATTTTTGATCCTATAAAGTGGATCCAAGTAAACTTAGGCCAAGAAGTACAGATATGTGTTTTTGGTAAGCAAAAGTCATCCTTGGCAACTAATGTCATGATGATAGACAGCCTGTTTATTTCACTTACAAATGTGGCACATTAGTGAAGGACATACTTTTGTGTGACTTGTTCTAGTGAAAAATTAGTCAGAACTACACTGCTTTGCCCCTTTGCTTATGTTTTTTAGCCTCTGGTACCTGATGGGGGTGCCAATTAGGTCCCTGATTGGCAGCACCAGTGAGCATTAGCTCTGCTACAGGGAGCTGTAGGTGTGTGCTGCATGAATTATCATGCCAGGTCTGATTGAACTGGATGGATGTGACCCAACAGGGAGACATCAAAAGCTGGTATTACCACAAAGCTGTGGCAATGCTTAGAGCCTAGGCCCACCTACTAGTTGAAGTTCAATGTCAGTAAAAGGTTTAAAAATGAAAACTCATACACAACCTCCCTAGACATTTGTTTCCTCACCTTGCCAGTTTAATGTCAGGCATATTTGTACTTGTAGATCCTGCAGTGACATCTCCCGTGCGCCGTTGTCCACCATTATGGAGTCAAAGCTCACATTGTTTTGATATATCCAACAGGTAAAATTATCAACTTTGGAGTGAAGCTTCATTCACTCCATAGAAGAGACACTAGACGTCGGTTCTGATCTGTGGCAGACCTGCCGCTATTTATTTTGTCTTGCTGATTACATTAAGGGAACTCATTGAAGGCACAAAACATAGACATGAAAAAGATTCACGGGAGTGACCCTCTGTTTGACTCCCCCAACTTGACTCCCAAAATGACAGAGTGCATTCACGCAGGTGCTGTGACGTCACTTGCAAGGGGTCTATAGTACACCAGAACCAGGCGTGTGGAGGATATCATTTTTAGCAAGAATTCCAGATTTACCTTGGATGTGTCAGAGTCTATCTGCCTCTATACTATGGCTCTTTTACTTGTCTTTTTTTTTTTTTTAGCTCTGTGGGTCCTGGACACCTGCCTGACAAGTCACTAAAGGGGGCAGTGGTATTGTGAGAGAAATTGACACATTTTAGCCATGCAATCGTATTAATTAAAAGAGGTTATGAGTGGAGCCAGGAGCATCAAGCAACAAACCCCTATGTGGAGCTGTTGGCACAACAGATTAGATCTTCAGTGGAGTCAGTGTGATGATAAAATATTATTTGAGACCCATTTTTATCCTCTAAGATGTTAAAGTTGCATCAGAAGAATGTAGCTGATCAAACATTTCCTCCAGAATTTGATCTCTTGGTGTTGGTACCAAAGTGGCCAACACAACTACGTTTGTTGACTTTGGAATGCCATTTCACAGCCTAGTGTTCGGACTTTTGACCAGCATGAGGAGGAATACCCTTCATTTTAAGCTGAGTAAGGTTTTGCCCAAACGCCCCAAACTCATGCAATTCCAACGGCAAACAAGAGTCAAGCTCTTTGGTGCAAGTATTTCATGGGTAAAGACTACATGCAATCATCACCACAACAAAGACATGATCAACATTACTCAAAGATTTCCGTAGTTAATAAAAAAATAACAGATTAATAAAAATGTCTCCAAACTCGTTCCTATTTTCTCCAACAGACTAATAAAATAAGAACCACTGGCTGACAAAACTTTACCTTAAACAAATTTGAAACTAATTAAAATTCCAATAGCTTTGTAATGTTCCTGTGCACTTTCTGCTACAAGCTCAATGATCTATACGCTTCTTTTCAAATGGCATTTACTGCCCCAGACAATGAGAAAATCTTATTACTGATTATCAGGCTTTATACTTGCTTTGTAAAGTCACTCCCCATTCAATGGGGATCATTACTGTGGCAGTGTTGTCGCTGACGAGAGGCACTCATCGGTCAAATGAGCTGTTGTGCAGATTGAATGGAGGAACTGCTTTCAGAGTCAATAAGACACCTCTGGCTATGGAGACCGTCTGTAATAAGAATGGGTTGCTAAGCAGCCCTGTCCTCATTTCCCCGTTCTGGATGTATTTCAACTACAGTATTTTATCTTCTGCGTTTTAAACTGAGGTTTTAACTGATTTGATTCAATGTTGCTCCAATATGTCTGGATAATGTGGTATTCCCTAAATGAAAGTAATGTATGTTCTTATACTAACTCCCGTGAGAAAAGCCCCCTGTTAATGTCTGCGTGTTCATTGATGAGGAAGAAAGTGATCAAAAAACTTAATTGGAATTTATTTATTTTAATAAGAAGTTGGATCAGACTATACAAAGTACTCTGGATCTTCACTATGACCTGTAAAACAAGAAAAAACCCTGAAAAATGGACCTGACAGATATATACCCTGAGGCCCTATGTGGCTTCAGGCCAATGTTTGGTGGGGCAGATGAAACCCAGAGTGGTGATTAACACCTCAAATGGTTGTTCTTTACCAAACCTAAGTTCTGAATGGTCTATCTCTACTCTCCCTAGTCCTGCCAGCAAGATAATTTATAGTCTTGTTTTTCAGTGGATAAGAACTGGTTAGGTCCTGAAATCTTACCCAAATTGGTTTCAACTGGTATGCAGCTCCATGTGGGTCAATGTAACAATGACTTCCTTAATGTGTAAATTACAAATTAAAAAAGTGTACATAAAAGTATTAAAGAACCTTTATTTAGTATAAAACCCTTCCATCTCATCAGGTTCTGTTGGGTTTAAGTCTTCTAATCATCTGCACCAGCAATCTTAGTGGGTAACCCAGAAATATTTGGTGCTCTAAAAGCAACCACATGAACATACAAAGTGACACAAATAAAATCAAATTCCTGGTTATTTTGGTAAAGCCTGAAAACACTTAAGCATTTCTGAGAAAAAGCTGGATCAAAGAGATTGCAATTTGGCCCTTTTTAAGGGAGACAAGAGATAATCAGTGTGGCAAAAATAGTGAGACAGTCATGCAGGGCTCGACATAGCCATTTGTCCGCTGGCCCGGTCCTGTTTTTCGAGCAGTGCGGACCACAAGACTTTACTTTTCACTTGTCCGCTCGGGCCACTAAAATATCTAACGGTTTATATATTCTTCACCTTTTTCAATTAAGTAAATTTTGCGAAAACGTGTAGATTTACCTCGTCTTCATAATTTAGTTTTTCTGCTAGTCCTGTGTTCAGACTTCAAGGGTTTCTATGGGAAACCTTTGATCACTTCTCCTTCTCTCCCGCCTGCGCGCGCTCGGCTTTCACTGCCGAGCACCACGCGGCACGCGCTCACTACTTTTTTTTTTCAAACTTTATTGAATGTAACAATTCAATACAAAACAATGTTAAACAGCAACAACGAAGGAACAAGCCAGTGGGTTATTATTACATTTGATTATAAATTCGACACCGTCACTGAAGAGAGACTGAAGCATGTCAGAGATGTGGAAGACATGGCAGGAATAGATAGGAATATGTTGGATGGAGTAATGGGTATAATTAGTAGTATGGACAGCAAGATATTTAATGAATGCATTGAAGATGAAACTGCACTAAGCTTTAAGCTGAATGTCAAAGAATCAAAGGCAACTCCAAATACCTGAATCTCAGACTCAAATGCAGTAGAATGTTAAACTACTTAATTTTGTTTTTCTTTACAACACTGTAAGCAGTAAGTATTTCTAGTTAGCTGAATGATCTCAGTTAGACCTGCACAATATGAGGAAAACTCACGATATGCGATATCAGAGATTAAAATTGTGATAACGATATAATTTGCGGTATATAAACAAACAACAAAATAACCAAATAACCATTCCCAGTTTAAAAATTATACTCCAAATGACCCACGTTGACATAGGTTACAAACATCTAACATAACAGGGCTCCATCTGATTGGTCAACAATGTGAAGGCGTCCATCCGATTGGTCAAATGCATTGAGGGATTTATTTGATTCGTTAAATGGTTCAAGCTGCCATTAGATTGTTTTAACACATTTAAGGTTTATAATTTATTGCGATATTTGCCGTTAGAAGCACCATGAAAACTTCTGAACTAGTGTTACTACTACACTGCAGTGCTCTCTTCAAAACATCTGAAACAGACTAGAGCAGATTTAAGTTTGATATGGTCTATTTTCAGTCATTGAAAAGTGTAGAAATAAGTGATGTCACCAGAATGCACCAAATTGCACCATATTAAAAGTTTCCGGAGGGGCATGCCCCCGGACCCCCCTAAAGTTGCAAGCACCTGCGGAGCGGCGGGTCCCGCTATGCGCGGTGTCGGGCCAGTAACTTTCAGGCAGGGCCAGTAAGTTTCAAAAACTACTGGCCCTGTGGGCCAGTGCAAATTTCTGGGCTATGTCAACCCCTGTCATGTACATAATGGATGTCTCTGGCTGTTCCTGTATTAATTGTGAGGGAAAATATTTGTTAAAGTCAATATTTACATTAGAAAAAAATAGAAAAATAAAGTATATGATCCAGAATGAAAATAAAAACTACAATCAAAACCAAATTTTTAATCTACAAATAAAAGCATAAAAATGTGAAACCAAGACAATTAGACAAGTAATGCTTTAGTCTGACTGTTCAATTAAATAAGAAAAAGAAATCCATTCTGTGAAGTCAACACGCATAAAGTTAGTTATATAAAATGTAATGTGTTTTAGATTTTGTTTTAGATCAGCAAAGGGAATGCGACCCCCCCCTCATTCTAATTTGACATCCTTGAAAGTTTAAAGTCACAACAAAATCCCTCAAAACCAAATTCCTTTAAAGCCATCATGATTTAAACAAAGAATTACATTGTTTTTAAAGGATTTTTTTTTTAAATCTCCAAATCATGAGTTTGTCAGAAACAGAGGTTTTTCTTTCTGCAAAATTTGGCCCGACAGGAAATAGTTTGACATCTATCAGCTTAATTCACTGTGTTGCTGTCTCTTTGTGAAATCTATAAATGGTTCTGTAAACTTTAATAGCTTTTCAGAAAATTAAATTGGATTATTACCCAGTGAACATTTCATTAAACACTGTTAGTCACATAGTGCTTATGTTTATCTGATAACCAAAGTTTTCCAAGACCCACTTCTATGAAAATTGTGTTTTTGGTGTTATTAACATGTTGTTGTAGCATTTTCTCCTGATGGAGGACATAACATTAAGATTAAAATTGCAGTTCTTAGTATTTCTCTATTTAAATCGTTGTGAATCTGGGGCAGACGAGAAAATGCTGCTGGAAAAAGGTTGTACCTGACGCTAGTGCTACAGTCTGGGGGCCACAAGCTCCCTGCTCGGCTCAATTCAGATGCATTCACTTGCAGACAAATAGAACCTTGATCCTCAGCCTGTCAGCCTATACCTGCCTGCTATGAGGATTTTTGTGAAGACCTCAGTCCAAAAGGCTTTGCTTCATTCCTGTGGTATGCCTTGCATTGTGCCATTGTTCCTGGCGCAGAAGGACTTTGTGGCAAAGAGCCGCAGTCACGTGACCAATAATGTCTGAAGTTTCAAATATCATTGCTCCTACAGAGGATCAATATCCTTTTGAAACGTTTCATTAGTGAGGAAGGAGAGATTTGTAGAGTTCGATCTTTTTCCAGACAGCTTTCAAGCGAGCCACAAATTTTGTTCAGAGATAAAGGGGGTTTATTTACACCAAATGAGGAAAATCAGTTTATGTTCTCTTAAATGAAAGGTACTTTTTTCCCCCAACACTCTTAAATGTGTCGATTGTTTATAAGCGGGAGCTATGTTTTGGTAAAACCTCATCCATGTTTAGACAGGAATTGATTCATTTTATTGAACTACAATGGAATCAGCAATTGTTTTTAATGAAAAAAAACATCAGCAGATTAAAATGACCACTCTGTCAAGCCTGAACTTTTATTCTTGACACAGAATCAAACGTGTCAGAACTTCAGTTATGCTCCCGAGAAATTTTGTATGGATTAACCTTCCAACTCTTCAGTTTTATCATTAACTTTCATTTCCTACTAATATGGTGATGTCTTAAACAAGCAAGCAGCATTTACAAAATATTTTTCAGCTAAAATATTTATGTGGAGAGCATAATTATCTATATGTTTGATTGAAAATAGTCTTTTTGAAACCTCCGATTCACAATTGGCTGCACATCATTGGATTTTCACAATGTCTGACATGAAGGATATCCATGCAAATGCAAATGTGGAGGGTCAGAGTAGTACCAATAGCTTCAGAACTACATTTAGATTTTTCAACTCTGCCGTTCATGAGATTCATGCCGACCCTTCGGCAGGCTTGAGTCAGGTTTTTTAGGTCAACTGGAGAAGCTAAATTGCCCCAAGCTGTCAGAGCAAGTGTGATTCACTATCTGTCTATATACTCTATTGCCACAGGCTGTCATTGATTGGTCTCACTGTTATCCAATATGAGTGTGTCAAACTGCAGATTCCTAGATATGAAGAGAAAAGACATTCATTAAGAGTGCAGTGTTCCCTCAGTGCAGACAACCTTTGACTGAGAGGAAAATTGAAGGATAACCATCAGTGGAAGCCAAAAGATTTATTTTTTTCTTATTTCTTTTGCTATATATCATGTAAATGAAGTTAAAACAGCAGTATTCTCAGGTTACGGCCTCCTGGAGGAGCATTTCCCACCTTAAGTGATCAAAGCTAATATGATGTTATGAAACAACAACTCAAAGTAGCTGCAGAGGTCCTTTTTTGCAGTCATTTCCTACAATAGTGTTAGAGTACACTTGGGGCAAGACTGATAATAACCTTTCTAGAATTTGTCATGACCAACTTTCTATGGAACACATCAGTTTCACAACATGAAAAGTAATTTCTTGTAAACTGAAATACAATTTTTATTACTTTTATTCTTGAAAACAACACACAAGTCTTCGATGGCATAATCCAATACAGTACCCTCAGCTGGTGTCGCTGGGTTTTAACAAGACTCTGGTGGACCTCTAATTATCCTGGAAGAATGTGTCAAATAGTTGTTGCTGAAGAATGCTGGGAGATTTTTCAGTTCTTTTGCTTTTAAGGAAACTGTTTCACCTGCTATTGCTCTGAATTGTAGACACAAATAATCTACCATGAGATGATGGATCACAGAGAAAACCTTTACATCAAAGCGAAAGCAGCAGGTAAATTTGCGTGACACCACCCCCCCATCTTGTTTTTTCTAAAAGCTAGGCATCATAGAATTGACACAATTATTTAATCTAAAACGACAAAAAGATTCTTGATAAAAAACAATATGCAATTTAAAATGATTTTATTTCTGCAATTATCTACCGTTTGTTTAAATCAGGATCTCAGCCAATGTCATACACCAGAGTGTGAGTAATTCAATATCTGCATTCAACCCATCCGTTTGCACCTTTTCTCCGCAACAAAATCAGCTGATTCAGGTTGATTGTGCAAATACTTCACTACAGTAAAGTGTTGCAATCAGTGCAAAGCTGCTTTTCCCCACTTGAATTATGCTAATTGCATAAACGGTTAAAGAGTTACTGTAGTCAAGAGACTGTGAACACTGGGGCTAAATGTCTGGTTTGATGGGTTAAAGGAGCATTTTTTTGTCACCTTAACCCCCCCAACCCTATGCCACTGGGCACAGACACATCTATTAGATATCTAAATTATTGCTATTTCAATGTTTACAGCTAGATAGACATAATGCATCTGATAGACATTCATTTATACAGGTCAATTGCACATTGCCATTTTGATCTTCAGCAGACAACCCTCACATAGCTAATTGTTTTGGTGTCCCATCATGCCTTGGGTGATGTCAACAAGCTATTTGGGTAGTTTCTTTTTTTACTGGGCACTTGATGTCTATTAGATAACTACTAAACATCTATTGTAGATGTCTACTGGACACCTCAGATTACTCTACTTTTTACTTTTATAGATATCTACCAATATTGTTTTAAAGGATATCTGCATATACAGTTCTCCTACACATCTACCTTTAGACATCTAATCTTTGGATATTTTTAGGTGTCTACTCAAGTACCTTTTTAATCATTTACAATAAACAGTGCAATTTTACATCCATCCATTCATATCAAACTCTACTGAAGGAATTTTGACGGACAAAACCACAACCCTCACATGTGGCCAGTGTAATATAGGCAAAAATACAATAGCTTTAAGTGCATCTATTGCAGAAATGACTTTGGCTCTGCCACCCAGGCCAGGGCCATCAGGACCGCCACGGGGGCCCCCAAAGCATGAGGGGGATAGAGAGTGAAGCTCCAGCCAAACCAGGAGAGCAGCCCCCCCACCGCGCCGGGAGGGCGCAACGCGGGACCCACCCCAGCAAAGCACCTACAGCCCCAGACAAGCACTTCATCACCACCCAGGAGTTCTGGACATCCCCCCACCCCAACACCAGGTACAAGTCAGGACCCCCCCCCCAAGGGAGACCCGCCTTGCGCTCCAGGCAGCCGCCCACGGTTGGTCCAGGAGAGAGCAAGGCAGGGGCCAGCCAGCCCCGCCCAGGAGTAGGACACCCAGGGCAAGAGGAGGTCCACAAGAAGTGTTGTAAACATGGCCCAACCAGATTCGCCCACAGTTGGAAATTTGGCGAGGCCAAGCGCTCAGGGGCAGGGACCAGAACCCACACCACAGGGACTCGGACACCCCCAGGCTCAGATGTAATATGATCCCCGGCTCTTGTTCTTGCCAGAGAACTCAGGGATTCCTCTCCCTGTGTGAAGAGAGGGCTGCCGGCCCCAGGAAGCTATCATCCAGGGAACACAGCCGCCGTTGCCAAGGGCCCAGTACCCCCTACCAGGGATGGGGTAGGGGACAGATGGTCCGAGGTCCCACCTTCCTTGTGAAATGCATGTGTGTGTGTGTGTTTGTGAGGGTGTGTGCATGTATGTGTGTTTGGGCAAGCTATGTTAGATGTTCAGAAAACAAGGAAGAATTATATTTTAGGAGTTGGGGGACATTGTGTCTTGAAGCAATCAATCTCATAATCTCTCACCTCATAGTGAAAGTTGAGTTTTTCTAAAGCAGCAAGGATGCTTGAAGCTTGTTCTGTATACACTGTGTAGTTTTCTATAAATAAAAAGATTGTTTTGATGATCAACTTTTTATTTGTATTGGTCATTTCTGTACTTAACTGGTTTGTACTCATTGTTTGTCAATAAAGGTTTATTGAAACTTAAAGTTGTTCTTTCTCACTTGTGACAATGAGTTAGTTCTTATAACATTTTTTGAATGAAACTATATAATATCCTAGCACAGCACAGATTCTGTGCCTTTCTGAAACAAGTGAACAGGTTAATGTCATGGAGTAACAGGTAAAGACGCAGGCACAGGGAAGAAGAAGACAGTTTGACAGTTGAATACATTCAAATAGAGTATAATAGCAAAAAATCATCCCTCAAAACTGGGGAAAAAGGCTAAAACAATCTAACTTGAAGCAGAGCTCAGAAACTATCCTATCACAGAATGGTGCAAAACTCCAAAAAGGGCACCATCCAAAACAGACCAGCCCTAAAATCTTAGAAAGGTTCCCATTAAATAAATGAAACACAATTAACTGAGAACAGACAGCGGTCCACGGCTCCAAGGAGAACCACGGGTGGTGAGCGGAATCCCCGTGAGGAGCCACATCCAACCTGCACAGGAAAAAAGAGAGAGCTCAAAGACAAACCAACAAGACAAAAAACAAATAACAGGAAATATCAACTGACAAAACACGTCAGTCTAAGCTCAAAGCCCTGGCCAACACAGCAGCTGCAAAGGTTCATTGCAGAAGACCACTTAGGTCAATAGTTGATACAAATATGGTGCACATTTTTGACTAATTGCTCATGCTATAGTCTAAGGACTATGGGATTTTCACACCAACATCTTAAACTAAGAAAATGATGTTTACACCTATCATCTCAAACAGTGTATGCCAATAGAGTAGGGGTGTGACGATTCATTTGAACAATGATTGGATTCATATAATTTGAGGTTTTGATGCGATTCATAGTTAGATCTGATCCACTGACTTAAAATGGATCCTGAACAACTTTAGCCAAAACTTCAACCAGTGTGACTCAGAGATAAATACCTGGTACGGAACAGTGCAGGTGAAGTTTTACAGATTCTTTGTATTTCTTGTAAAATAATCAATTATAAAGGAAATATGTGCACAAACAAGTAAACAATAATTAATGGCAAATCCATTCACATCTTAGTTTCCTAAAGTTCAGCCCACTGTTGTTTTTCCACATGAAAATAATCCAAAGGGATCATTATTAGAACATTCTAGCACACTGCATGGTCACGTCTTTACCATAATTAAAAGTGTTTCCACATATTGGACTGGAATGACGTTTTACTCACTTTTTGCTGCCATCACACGTGTGTCATAGTTTTTATGGACAGAATTTCAGCACAGCTAAATCTGAGGCCATGGTTCTTGACCGGAGAAATGTAGCTTGCCATCTCTCGGTGGGTGGGGTGTCCCTGCTCCAGGTGGAGGAGTTTAAATATCTGAGGGTATTGTTCACGAGTGAGGGAAGACCGGAGTGTGAGATCGACAGGCGGATCGGAGCGGCGTCCGTAGTTATGCGGTCGCTGTATCGGTCCGTTGTGGTGAAGAGAGAGCTGGGCCGAAAAGCAAAGCTCTTAAATTACCGGTCGATCTTCGTTCCAATACTCACCTATGGTCATGAGCTCTGGATCATGACCGGAAGAACGAGGTCCCGAATACAAGCGGCTGAAATGAGCTTCCTCCATATGGTGGCTGGGCGCTCCCTTAGAGATAGGGTGAGAAGCTCGGTCACCCGCGGACAGCTCGGAGTAGAACCGCTGCTCCTCCACACCGAAAGGAGCAAGTTGAGGTGGCTCGGCACCTAGTCCGGATGCCTCCGGGACGCCTCCCCGGGGAAGACCCAGGACACGCTGGAGAGACTACGTCTCTCGGCTGGCTTGGGAACGCCTCGGGGACCCCCAGAGGAGCTGGAGGAAGTGGCTGGGGCGAGGGAAGTCTGGGCATCTCTTCTTAGACTGCGGAGGAAGATGGATGGATGGATGGATGGATGGATTCAGTCAATTTTCAGAACTTTATTCTTGTTATTTTTTCAGTGGAGTTGCTTTTTTCACAAAAAGCAGACTATTTGTTCCATGGTGCGGCATGTTGTCACAATAACATCACAACACGCATCTTAGCCACCTGAACCGGCACCGACCTTGACTTCTGCAGCAAAGGAAAGTTATATATATGCTGAACGTTACCATAGGTTAAAAAAAGCATGAGTTCAGAGAGAAAGTTCACTTCTTTCTGTTTGTTTTTGTCCAAATGATGAAGCTAAAGTTTGTTTTAAAGAAGCCAGCGCAGTGAAACAGAAAATTTAAACTATGTGACCGGAACTTCTTTTTTAGGTGTGCATTATCACTGTGGATTATCACTTTTTAATCCACACCCAGCAACCAATCAGAATCGACCATTCACCCGGACCATAGCATAAAGTAAAATAAACTTACCATGTCTCAATCCAAATGGTATTTTCGATCTATATAATTTATATGATGGAACCTGATTTATTTGATTTTGATACAATTTTATAATGGTATAGGTCGATTCGATTAACAATTTGCCTCAGACAGATTGATCTGGTTGGATCGTAGGAATATAAATCTATTCATTGATTAAGTCGATTAATCATTACACCCCTATAATAAAGGGAATTCATTTGATAATGGTAGTTTTGCCTTCAGTCCTACAGCCATCAGACTGTACAACTCAATCATCACTCTGTGTCTGGTGTGTAGTCGGGTCCTTTTGTTCATTTGGTTGTGTTTGAACTTTTTTTTTCTACTGATTTATTTATTGATTGATTTTTAACAGTTTTATCAGCTTCTGGACACACATTTTCCTTAGAAATGAATAACATTTCCATTCTATTCTGTACTTTGTAAAACCGGGGATGAGTGTGTTTGTGTGACTGCGATTCTCTGTGGGGTCTTGGATTATTCAATGGGAAAAGCAAACACATTAGACAGCTAAATAAAAAAAAGTCTTTGCTGATTGTTTTTCTGCTTCTGACACACTCAAGAGCACATGGACACCCCTATAAAAGACTTCAGAAAACGAAACAGCCTCCCCATAGAGTCTGTGGGAAAGAGGAAAGTATGAAAGAACGAATTGGTAGACAGCGGAAGTTAGAAGAAGCAATGGAGGAAATCTGAGGTGCAGAGGGATTGTCTTAAATGCGAAAAGAATGTTGGAGCAGTGAAGTTAAAACAGATTAGATAAGGAAAAGAAAGACAAAGGAAATGTTTTTTTTGTTAGATCATCCCCTCATGGTATTTTGTCACCAGAGGGGGGCAATAGAATATTTCCACTCCATGTTGCTGCACATAAACTCAAGCAATGCCACCTGGCAGTACCATCAAGCACAGGTGTGATTTGTGTGTGCATGTGTCTTTTTGTGTGTGAAAGGTGTGGGCAATAAATTGAACAATGGAGTACTATCATTGATCTCTACAGTAAAGGAAAAGCAATCTTATCTGGGCTTGGCTCTGAGTCAACGCGTGTGTATTGAAAAGTCTGTGCTGGGGTCAGAAAACAGAACGGAAGATTCGATGGGCTTCGCCTTGTAGATATATTACCTCAAAAATCCATTGATTGCAGGTTATAATTGTAGTAATGAAACAGTGCCGCTGACCGCACAGAGGGAACACGCCTGTCAGGACGCCGCAAGTCTCAGGTCAGATTTACCAGAAGCTGTAAAAATTGCTTTCCAGTGAGGTAGCCCATGACATTTTTCAATCTGTAGAAAGGAGAAATACAGCGTTTGACTCACAGAAAAACTCATATGGGTGAGTGGAGTGTCAGCAACTCAGGGGATTTATAATGCACTGTGTCAAACGGAGGGACCTTTTAATATTAAAAGATCACTAAAAACACATTTTATGAGCACTTGCACTCACTGACAGCCTCAAATCCTGAAAGACAGTGCAGTATTTAGATGTCTGCCTGCAGACTCACTCAGTTCACACCATTTCTGACATCTACTGGACATTTTTTTCCTTTTTAAAATGGTATCCACAGACCAGAGCAACGCAGAGAAATGTACAACGTTTTTAACATTCATTATAAGTAGTCAGCTCCAGAAGGCCTAAGTGATGGAATAAACCAAGGTTAGTTCAAGATAATTTGTTGCGGATGTGATAAATTGGTTTGCCAATACTGCAGTTGGACAAACCAGCAGCCAAAAAAAAAAAAAAGAAATCTTCTCATTGATTTTACAGCATATGGCTTTGTAATATATCACAAATTAGAAATTGTCCAGTCACATAAAGCAGATAAATCTCTCAATAATGATGAGTTTAGATGAAGAACAGTCTACATCCAAGAGTGTGTGTTTGTGTAGAAAAGAAGAGAGGTTTGGATGTGTTTGTGTGTCTATGTCCATTATTCCAATAGAGCCTGCCAAGGATCGTTTTTTCTTTCAAATGAGAGATTGTTGGTTCAATACCCAACTTTGCACAGTCAGTGTGAAAGCTTCATTTTTTGCTGCTCAACTTTGTTTTACATTTAATGTACTTTATCACAGCTTGCGACAGTACAGCAAAAAATACAATGTTACTAACAGTATCAAACCACATGAAAAGAAAGTCAGTACAATGTAATAAGAACATCACCACTTTGATCTTTTTCTTTTTTGGGGAAAAATAATTTAGCTTCATGAAAATAGGAAAAGAAAGCCCATTGATTGTTTTTGATGAAGCACAATTTTCTTTACATGTTTAGTAGAACTCTGCCCTGCTTCTTGTTTGATCAAAGTCTGAGATTTTGGTTTAAAAGATTTTCCTGCACTTTGCTTGAAGTCAAGCCTCATAAATTTCAACTATGGCAGTAGCTATGTATTCACCTAAATCGCTATCAGTCCAGGTAGTTGCTTCCCCAGCATTCATGTTTCTCCTGTGCCTGTTTCTGTCTACCTGTGTTCTGACCTTGTTTTTGCTTTTATCCAAGATATTGCTCTTCCTACCTCGTGATTCTAATCAGTTTTTTGATTCCTTGAGATTATGGACCATGGATTCCTTGCTAAAATCATGGGTGAAGTTTTTGCACATAACCTTTTATTTGTCTTGACTTACAACTGATCTTGATCTGTGGAAGAAGGAGATCTCAACTCATAAGAACCCACATCTCCACACCACCAAGAGGAGCTCTTATTATCTGTGTAACAAGGGTGCCAATACCGATTTCGCTGTATTTCCTTTCCTACCTGCTGCGTGTTTACCATGTGCCTTGAGTCATGTGATCACAACCAACCAATAGGCTAGCTTTATAAACCGCTATCCCTGAAAGCTATAGAAACCCGTGAGAGGAGAGCCGGATTATATTGCTACTAGGAGCCAACTATCAGTCCAAACTTTTACGCAAATGAGCTGCGTGTTTGACGAAATTGACGAAATTGGCCATATCTTGATGGTGAGTTAAGCCAGAACCTGAATGAAATTAAGCATTGGAGCCTTTCAAGGAACTTCCTCCACCCCCTGTAGCCTACAAACACTAGCCTTTAC
This sequence comes from Oryzias sinensis, assembly GCA_037389245.1. Taxonomy (NCBI): domain Eukaryota; kingdom Metazoa; phylum Chordata; class Actinopteri; order Beloniformes; family Adrianichthyidae; genus Oryzias; species Oryzias sinensis. Next base: position 17,883,203 of record CM074490.1, read on the forward strand.
ACTCCTTTTACAACCCAGTGCCTTCTTCATAACTTTCACTCACTACCTTCACTGGACACTCACCTATGGATGTTGATGGGTTGTATGGATTATGCATGAGCTGCTGTTCCACCCTGATTTCTATACTCCAGAAAGGAACTCAATTAAGGAATGATTCTTTTGAACAAGTGAACTTTGTAAATACCAGATTTTTTAGATTTCCTGTTATGTATTTTGTTACATGTTTTGTTTGTTTTGTGTGTCTGATACAAGGTACCTACCAAAAGTAAATCTTGCAGTCTCTGCTTCCTCTCTCCTTGAGCTGTACCTAATCTTCTGAGTTAGTCCATTATACTTACCAATATATATTTATGCTCGTATTGGGTTACACTCAATCACGGGTTGTGATTATACCCCTTAAAGTAATATATATATATATATATGCTACAAAAATAGAGGTGCGCTAGCTAGGAGAGAGATTTGGCAGAACTGTTGGTATAGTGAAGTATCATTGTATCATCAAAGTACAACACAAACATGGATGCTGCTGGGAAATTTGGCATTAAGATTCCCAATGCAGTGGTCATTGACGGTTTCACTAAGACAGAAACAGAGAGAGAGATACTTGGTTTTTTGAGCAAGTATGGTCCAATTTCAAAGACTCAAGTTATTGATAAGCCTAAAGAAACTAATTGTTGAATTTAGTTCAGGTTCTACAATTGCTGCGCTCCGTAATATGTTGCTGTACACTTATGTTAGCGAAGATAAAACTGTCACTCATGAAATCTCAGAACTAGCAACTCTTTGCGCTGCTCAAGTTTTAAAAACGATTAGTTACCTGCATGAACTTAAAACTGTTTCAATATTTACCGGCAAAAATTATGCATAAGTTCTTAAGGATGTGATGTCCTGCTTGGCTACTCAGTAGTGAAGCTAAGATCCCAGCCCCCTTAAGTTGATGAAAGTGAGAAATCTTCAGCTGCGTTCTCTACTGGAGTGCCAACATCTGCCGCTGGTCCTAATTCAAATGAACCGCCTCTACCTATTCCACCAGAACCAAGAGCTCAGTTTTCTTCACACATGCCTGATTTTAATCTACCTGAAGTTCAACGCTATGTGGTTGAGCACATCGTTAAAATTAAATAGACTCAGAGACTGAGAGTATTTTCCGGTCGGCTGCTCCGCCCACAAAAAGAAGCAGACTTTGAAACATAGTGGTCTAGTGTTGATCTGATGATGAATGATCCTGCTGTCTCAAATCTGCAAAGAACAAGAAACATTTTTGGAAGTCGAATGCCTCCAGCTGCAGATATGGTATAACATCTCAACCCAGAAGCACCTCCAGCAGTTTATATTCACATTCCCGAGGTGGCATATGGCACAGTCCAAGATGGTGAAGAGCTCTACGCAAAATTCATGGATACATTCCAGAATTTTACTTGAGATATTAATCTGCAGCAACAGCTTTAAGAACCCATCTTTAAAGTCAGACAAAAGTGAAGCACAGTACACACCGGGCATGTGTGGCATATTCAACAATGCGCTGAATGTGTCTTTTCTTTACACGCTTTTAACATACAGTTTTTACACTGGTCTGGTGCTACCCGATACTAGCGCATGTACTCACAGTTGGAAGAGGCGTGGTGTTGTTCCCTGTTGCCCACCTCTGTTCAGTCTCTCCTGTAAAGGTGATCTCTGTGTGTGTTCTTCTTTACCTGTGTAGATTCTCAGTCATCCATACGGACCAATATCTACTTTTTGACTTGCACCACCCACTTCAACACAAATTGGCTGTCATCATAGGGAGTACCCAAAACTACGGAAAGGGCCAAGAAGGAGAAATTACAGGTCAGGAACATGCTAAAGGTTTGCAGATACCCCAGGTGGGCCTTCATATATCCAGGTCCTATGTTTAGGAGAATATGTTCTCTGCTTCTTCTGTCCCAGTCTCTCAGTTTCATGAACCCTGTTTGCTTTATTCCTAAACACTACAACCGCAACTCATTCCTTTGCAGAACTATTATAATACCGTGAAAAATCCATTTCTTGATTCAGCCAACTTCCGTCACCCAGAATTAACCAAGGTGGCATTTGATCTTCCTTTTATTCACTGAGTTGTGCCGCTGCATGGGGAACTGCTTTGTGGGTGAGATGGTGGGAGATGTTTACCTTTAACATTTCCAGGGAGATATAAAGTATTTGCTTAAAGACCAAACCCCCACCAGCCCCTATGCATCCATTTCTCTCTTACAGACCTGATTCTAAAAACATGAAAGCTGACGGTTTTTCCACCATGATAACCCTAGTCCATCTAACCCTGACTACATTCTGTCTCCTAGTGTTCATTTACCAACTGCAACTTGACACCAAAGTAAATAAGAATAAAAGCCAAAGGACTTTGCATCTCCATTATCTTGATTTGATGGTAAACTGTTTGTACCACCAGTCTAAGTTTTGCAATTGTGCCGGCATACCTCCTAACTTTGTTTTTTTTTTTTCCCCGGGCTGAAAACATCCTATATGTTTTGTCAAGCAAAGGTTCTGGTGCTGGGCGGCAGAGTGGCATAGTGGTTACCACTCTTGCCTCACAGCAAGTAGCCCTGGTTTAAACCCCAGCTAGGATCTTCTGTGTGGAGTTTGCAGGGATCTTTTGTGTGGAGTTTGCAGGTTCTACTTGTGCATGCTTGTTTTCTTCCTCTCACAGCTCACAGTCAAAAGACATGCTTCAAAGGGTAAATTAGTATCTCTAAGTTTTCCTAGGTCTGTGTGTGTGTGTGTGTGTGTGTGTGTGTGTGTGTGTGTGTGTGTGTGTGTGCGTGCGTGCGTGCGTGCGTGCGTGCGTGCGTGCGTGCGTGTGTGTGTGTGTGTGTGTGTGTGTCAGTGACGTGCGGTGAGGTTAATGGCTGGTGAGGCACTGACGTCATCAGTCAGATTTGCAAACATATGAACCATACTGAGTTACTTATTCACCATTTGATTGACAACAGTTAACGTGTTTTGTTTAAAATATCATTTCAACATGTTTTTTTCATATACAAACTGCAGCATAGAAAAAAGCACAAAACCTTATTATCGTCTTACCTTTACTTGTAAAGAAAGTCCATAACGCCGCTCCTTCTGAAGAAGATGACTTGCTGCTTGCTATCACTTATTCTATTATTTTTTAGCGTCATAATCTCAGGGCTCACCGGCGCCCCCTAACATGAGGCACGAGAACTGCTGGCCTCACCCAGCGGCTTTTCTGCCGGCGTTTAGCGCTCAGCACAAGAAACACGTCCCTCACATACAGTTATTTATAAAAACAAACACTGTACATCATATACATCTGCTAAATTATGTAAACTCAGCTCATATAGTACAAGTGATTGAACCGACACACAGAGAGACAGCAGTACCGTCTGACTGCATAGGTATTGCGCAATCCAAGGTGAGGCTCAGCGGGCTGGTGCCTCATCGCACGTCACTTCTTAGTATCTGAACGGCAAATGCGGAAATTCAGCGATTTTGAAAAGAAAAAACACCCAAAAATGGTACATTTAAATGGAAAATGACTGCAAAGCACAAAATACTGATTAAATATAATAATTGAATTTATTTTTGCTCTTTTCTTCCCATAATGACAGGTGAGGCACAGCCTCACCTGCCTCTCCTGACTGCACGTCACTGGTGTGTGTGGTTGTGTGGCCCTGCAACAGACCGGCAAACTGTATAGCCAAATGATTTAGCGGGATGGATAGAGGTTCTGGTGGCCGGAACTTGGGAAGGATATGGAAAGTCATAAGATCATGTCAGGTTTTATTATTCGGAACCCCACCAAACTTCTTCATATTTTAGCGGTTCCCTTGATATCCCATATTTCTATGTCATCACTGATCTGTAGTTGACAGTTTTTCTAAAGTGGTGGATTTGGCTCCCTTCTGCCATGTTGCCCACCGCCCAAGAGACTGTGGAGACCCTCCTTCACTAAGGGTTTTGCTTATTGTCAGGGTCCGCTCGGCAGAGATTGAGCCACAGGACAAAAAGATCTTCAAATCAGGGGTTTTTATTTTACTCAACACAAAAAGACAAGGGCTCAAATTAAATGGGGTCAACTTGACAAAAATGTAACTGAGAGAATCAATAACAAAAGCTCAGACCAACTGAACTCAAACTGACCCCCCAATAGGAAACATTAGGGAGATTTTTATACTGGCTGATCAGACCAATGACACAATAATGAGGGGAGCACAAATACAAAACATTCAAAACCTAAATATTAACTAAAGTAGTAAATTACTAGTAATTTAACGCTTTAACAGAGAAACTGAACTTATACCTCAGAGCAAGTTTAACATATTCCAAAAAATACAAACAATAGTCCAACATAAGAATACACTTTGTCTTGTCAAGGTGCCTCTGTCAGCTTCTACCCCTCCCCTCTCTGCTTGGCCACTGATTCATCACAGCTGCGTCCACTCTACTCATCAACTGACCAGACCTTCTTAAGGAGCTCCAGGATCATCACTCATCGCCAGTTCGTTAACCCTGATGGTGCTAGTCTAGTCTTACCTCAGTGTTCATGCCAAGTGTCTTAGTCATTGTTTCACGTGTCTCAATCCTGTGTCCAGGACTCTCATGCCCACGAGTGGACGCCCCCAAATCAGCTACAACCGAGCAGAACTTCAACCGAAGCTACCAACCTCTCCACAGAGCTTCATCCAAACGCCAAGCTTCAAGCCCGAGCCATAGCCAAACCTCCAGCCACATCTCGAGCCACAGCCGAACCTCCAGCCACGTCAAGAGCCGCAGCCGAAGCTTCCCTCTCATCGCGTGCCACCGCCGAACCACAAGTCATGCTCCGGAAACCTCGACGGCTCTCCTACCACGCCGCCCTACTGCCTCAACTAAACCACTTTACCTCTGGAAAGAAATAAATTCCATTGCTTACCTTCATCTTCTTCCTGTCCTCCTTCCGGGTTCCAGCATCTGGGTCTGCCTAGTGTAGTTTGTCATGACATGTCTTCCCCCTCCATCTCCTCCAGATGGAAGTTGTCCATGATCCTCCCTTTCCACGTCATCAGGAGCGTCTTCAGCTCCTCCCACTGCCACATCATCAGGAAGTTTCCCAGCTCCTGCCTCTGCCCCAGCATCAGGCCTCAGACAAAACTCAAAAGAATAGAATTACTCAAAACAAAATTAACTAAATGTGTGCGCAAGTCATTAAGTTAATTTTGTTATGTAATGTGTGAAATAAAATGAAATGGTTTATTTAAGAGAGAAATAACAAATGAACTTAACTTAACTATGGGGCAGTGGGTTCTGCCCTCACACGTATCAAACCATGACACCCAGTTCTGATTTGGATCAAATTTTGCTAACTTCTTTGGGCCTGTTAGCCTTTCAGTTGGTTTTCACTCACAGTCCAATCTAAAAGAAACACCATTAACCTGCTTCTTTATCCTCTGTTTTCCACACTCCAGTTTGTCTGGCCTCACAGTGTAGCATCTGCCAAAGGGCTTTCTCGATTTCAAGTGGTCTGGAGATACCAGGCGTTTTATTTAAGGACTAACCATGTCCAACCCTGCTTAATTCCTGATACTCAGAATTCTAATGACAAAATGGGAACATGAGACCCAACGATACAGAAGATTTAAAAAGTTCTATCTCGGCCGTACCACCCACTGACTTGCTCATGCCACACCACATTATTGCAGTATTCCAGGCAAAGAGCAAGAATTTTGGACGGTTCTTTGTTGGTGAAACTAAAGAAATTTCTCACTGACTCGTTGTATTATGATTTTTTTAAAGAGAATGTGTGATGTTGTCCAAAATACATTAGTGTTCATCTTCAGCTACAGTGGTTCCAGAGCCATTTTTTTTCCCCTTATTCGGTGTCTTATATTACCCATTGCAACATGTCAGCTCAAAATATGTCTGCATAAAAAGATGTATTTTCTGTGTACACAGCATATCAGAACATTCAAATAGTTTCTGCGGACACTCAATGACCCAAGCTTCCTCAGGAAGTACATTTTACAGCTGCAGTTAGTGCAACAAATAGATGACATTTTGCCATGAATGTCAGCATCAGTATGAATTCACACTGTTTTTGACAGCTTTTGCTTCAATTAGGTGACTTGTAGTAAACTTGCAGTGGAAATCATTCCTGGTATATGTGACTGGAAGTCATACAAAAATAAATGTTATCATGCCGTTATGAATTATGCTTATTTTGCTGTTTCAGTTTTCTGTAGAAATAAAAAAACGTTGGTGAGTCAAGACATATGAATATTTTGGATGATTCATTAAAGGTGACCAACTTGTCATATGCAACATGAGCCATTTCTTTAACAGAATTCAGGACCTGTCAATCAAAAAACCATGCGATATGTGCATTCTAAATTGTGCAAACAAAGTAAACCAACTTTGAATGAACATATTTGCTTACTTGTAGACCTCTTTTAAGTGTCAAGAAATCTTGGTTCATTTAATATTCTTTATTAAAGATTACCTTTCTTGGTAATGCTTTCTTTTACAGTACAGTACTTACAGTGTACTTAAGTGGTATTTACATGGTACTTATTGTATGACTACTGGGTACTTACAGGGTATTTACATGGTACTTTTTATGAGACTAACTGGGTACTTACATGGTCCTTTTTGGTATCTATTCCGTACTTACATAGTACTTGTTGTGTATTTATGTGGTACTATTTGGTTCATACTCATGTGGTACCTACTGGGTATTTATAATATACTAAGTTGATGTTCACATGTTCTGCAAAGGTGTCTTTTGTGGTACTTACCACATGTAAGAACAAGGTAAGTACAAATAAAGTACCTTGAATTTAAGTTTGCAATCATTGTATGTTTCATGGTATTTACCATGAATTTACCAAAGAAACTACCCCTTAAGTACACTGAAACTGGACTGTAAAGGAAAGTCAGCCCTATTTCCACTCAACTACATGGTATATATAATATATATATATATATATATATATATATATATATATATATATATATATATATTGTGCTTTCATTAATAGTGACCGAAAATACACTAAATGACTGGATTTCCAAGTCTCCTCAGAGATGTTGGATCTGTAATCATAATCCTTGACAGGCTGCTTTTTGGGAACAAGACTTCTGCAGCCTTCGTGTATTTTCTTCAACAGGTTCTGAAGCATCTGAAAATGGTTTGGATGTTTGCTCCAACTGCCTGCAATCAGGTGTCTGTCACTGCTCCATCACTAATCAGCCTACACTGCAGTAAAATGCAGACGCTATTTTTTCAGTCCCAGCTTTTTAGTGGGGTAACTCTTTCTTAACTGCAAATGGTGAACTTTCTCAATGTCTCATTGTCCCATAGTTGTGCTGAATGTTATATTCTTTTTGAGCACTGCCACCTGTTGATACATAACAAGTAATGCAGCAGTTTTGTTTCTAATTCGTAAAACAAATAAAACTTTGTCCATTTTTTTCATGGAAAACCAGCACTTCACTTCAACCCTTTTTTTTTTTCTTTTGACAACATTTTGGTCATCACTAGTGTGTCACTAATGATCATTCTTATAACACCCTAACACCAGGGCTTATGGGAACCAAACTACATCTTATTCCAGACACAGAGCCATTAGGGTTTCACTTCTTGCAGGAAAAAGATATGCATTTTCACCTGTTTTGCTCAGCCTTGCTCCCCCTAGTGGCGGAATTGCGAATTTCGGTTATTCTTTAAAAAATCATGACTCGCCACAGGAATGGACTAGGAAACGCTTGTTTTTAAACATTCTTATAATTTTTACTCTTCATGAGTAGGCCAGATTGAACCATCTGGCGATCCTTCATCCAATACAAAAAAAAAGGTCAATAACGTGCAGGGCTTAAAAAAAAGAAAATTAGTTACCAGTAATGCCGGCATTATTGAAGTGTTACAGCAGTTGTGAAACCATGATCATAAGCCAAAGGTAAGTCACTGGTAAGCTTATTTTTGACAGACTCTTTGGGAAACATAGATATAAAACATAAATACTGGTTTATCTGAAAAAACAAAGAGAGAGATTCAATGGCTACTTCAAGGCTCTCCTCGGAAATGCAATTTTTCACCTTTGGGAGTACCGGAGTGTTAACAAAATTCGGAAAAGCGCTTGAATTTGCAGTTTTGCTCGCCCTGACCTAGTCAACAAGAACACACACTCTGCGTGAATTCAGTATTAAAAGTAAATATTTAGCCTTGTTGTTAAACATCTTTTACCACCATTATATCAAAACAAGTCTATGTTTGGAACACAGTTAATTTTAAAAGAATGTTAAGTTGTGAATAATTTATCATGTTAATTAATGAGGAAAATTGCTGCTTGACTGACTGATTGATTTCAAGCACTGCAGTCAAAGCAATAAAGAATTCACACAGATTTATCAAGCTGATTGCAGAAAATGATGAATTGATATATATATATATATATATATATATATATATATATATATATATATATATATATATATATATATATATATATATATATATATATATATATATAGGAAGGAATAATAAGATGGCCAAAGGAAGAGGTACAGACCACGGATGTTAAGACACGAAGTCTCTGATCTTGCATGGAGGGTTCCATCCCAAATCCAGCAATCTTGAGACTGTATGCTAGCCGCAAGGAAGGAGGCCGAGGACTAGTGAGCGTAGAAGCCACTATCCAGGATGAAACATCTAAGATGCATGAGTACATCAAGCTCAAGGCCCCAACTGACAGTGTGCTCAGTGAATGTCTCAGGCAATGGAGAGTAGAGGATACAGTGCTGGAGGACAGATCCTCATGGGAGGACAAACCCCTGCATGGGATGTACCACCGGACCATAACTGAAGTGGTTGATATCAAGAAGTCCTACCAATGGCTAGAGAGGGCTGGCCTACAGGACAAGCACTGAAAGTCAGCTGATCCCAGCAGCTCAGAACAAGCCCTGAGCACCAGAGCAATAGAGGCTCAGATCTACCACACCAGACAAGACCCAAGGTGTAGGCTGTGCAAAGAGGCACCTGAAACAATCCAGCACATAACTGCAGGGTGTAAGATGCTGGCAGGTAAAGCATACATGGAGCGCCACAATCAAGTGGCTGGAATAATATACAGGAACATGTGTGCAGAATATGGACTGGAAACCCCAAGGTCAAAATGGGAAACACCTCCGAAGGTGGTAGAGAATGAGAGGGCAAAGATCCTGTGGGACTTCCAGATCCAGACTGATAGGATGGTAATGGCGAACCAACCAGACATTGTAGTGGTGGATAAAGAACAGAGGAAAGCCGTTGTGGTGGATGTGGCAGTGCCAAGCGATGGGAACATCAGGAAGAAGGAACAAGAGAAACTGGAGAAATACCAGGGACTCAGAGAAGAACTGGAGAAAGCCTGGAAAATGAAGGTGACAGTGGTGCCTGTGGTAATTGGAGCACTCGGGGCAGTAACCCCCAAGCTGGAGGAGTGGCTACAACAGATACCTGGAAAGATCTCAGACATCTCAATCCAGAAAAGCGCAGTGCTAGGAACAGCTAAGATACTGTGCAGAACCCTCAAGCTCCCAGGCCTCTGGTAGAGGACCCGAGCTTGAGTGAGAAACCACCCACGAAAGGGCGAAAGGGGCAAGTTTATATATATATATATATAAGCTTAAAATTGTATTCTGAGTATTTCTTTATTGAAATTGTAGCGAATCAGGAGCAGACAAAAAACTGTAGTTGGAAAGTCCTTTCAGCTGTACTGTTAGCAAGCCACAAGCTCTCTGCTCTGCTCCAGCTCTACACAAGCTCTCTGCTCTGCTCCATTCTGATTAATCCACTTGCAGACAAGTAAATCTGTGATGGTGCCTCTGACAGATATCCTCCCCCTCCCCTCTCTGCCCTTCTCCTGACTCCACCAGCTGTTACCACTCCACTCATCAAGCCTCTGCTCTACATAAGGAGACCCAGCTCCAGTATTCAACGCCAGTTCGTTGCCCCTCATGGTGACTAAGCCTGGTCTAGTCTGCTCTAGTTTAAGCTCATCTTGTCATTGTGCTTCACTAATCTTATTCTCCTGCTTCAAGATTCATTACCCACGAGTGTCACCTGTGTTTGATGTCATCACGAACAGTTCCTGTGTTCCAGTGGAAGAACCAGTTACACTTACCGTGCTACTACCTCCAGCCACGTTAAGATCTCCAGTCACGCCACGTTAGAATCTCCAGCCATGCAGTACCAGTTCAAGCCAAGATCTTCGTGCCCGGTTCAAGTTCAGACCAGCCTTCCGACATCATCTTCAAGACTAGCCAGAAAATAAATTCCATACTTACCACTCCACTTACCTGTGTCGTCCTTCCGGGTTCCAGCATTTGGGTCTGTCTCGTATTCAGAACATGACAGAATCCATGAAAATCTTCAGCTAATGTTAGCTTGGAGGAGTTAAGGGATGTAAGCTAGTTGGAGGGAGTGTAAAAAACAGGATACTGGAAGATGAAGGTAAGGCTTAGTACACGCTAACAGTCCTGGCTGGAACTCGTTGGTGAAATTTCTATGAACTACTGCTGCTCCACAGGAACTATGTCCTAAAAAACAACATACATTTTTCAATTTAAGATAAAAACAGCATAATCATACTTTAAAGATCATTGGGACCGCTTTGAAAATAGACCAAAAGGTTATCAGAGGAATACAGTAGTTGGATTACTTTCCCAAAGTAACTGTGGCATCCCCGTAACAGTATAACTTACTTCACAGTTACATAAACATGTTTATTTAAAAAAAAGCTTTGCTTTGGTCAAATATTTTAAAGCTTTTATTCCATTTAACATTTCCCCATTCATATATGTAAATGTATTTGTAATATATCCATCCAAATATGTATTTGTATTTTCAGTATTATGACACTCACCAGACTGTTATTCCAGAAAACTGAGCAAGGAGGAAATTGTTTAATCCGATGGCTCCAGAAACAGAGGTTACTGGGAAGGAAAAAAAAGATGCTCTGCTTGCAGCAGCAGAATGAAACCCAGCACAACTAAGGATGGATATAGGTGGTAAGTTTGGAGTATTAATCCCATGTACATGTTGGAATTGACCATAGGAGCCGGTTTACCTCGTGCTGGTTTGCGGCGTCTTCCGTCCGTGAAACCAGGGTTCGAATCCGGGTTGCTCCCTGTTCCCTTCTCTTCCCTTCTCTACTTCTGTGCTGGTCCCAAGCCTGGTTGCTTTGAGAGGCCTTGTTCGCTGTGGCGACCCCTGATGGGAAAAGCCGAAAGAGAAACGAACATGTTGGAATTGACCACTAGATTGTATTAATTTTTTTAAAGATATTTAAAAATTAGAGAAACAATTTTTTTTGCTCTAACAAGCATTTTCAAAGTCAAATAATAAACTAAGAATTTGAATGTTAAATGTTGACATTTTCTAATATTTGACTTCTTTCTTTTTTTAATTCTTTGTAGAGTTTGTAATATTGTTTAACAAAATAATTTTAATGTTATTTACAAATTTGTGCAAAGGTAAAAGAGGTGATAACTTGTCTTGATTGAGTTTTGTAATTTTCACCATGTTTTAGGACCTGCTGAAAGGTAAACGACAGAGGTAGAACTATCAAGATCTTTGAGACATGGATCAGTGTTTTCCAGATCCCACATTCCATTGATATCATGGATGAAAATCATACACAGGTCAGATGGATTTTAAATTTTATACATATTAAATATATTTTCTTAGGTTGTGGTGCCACTTTTATCCTGCACTTTTCTTAGCATCTAAAACCATTGATGCAAAGAACAATCTTAGGTCTAAAACAGATCAAAGACAGAAAGACTGTGAAAGTGTAGAAAGGTCTGGTGATAACTTTAATGTTTTTTAAGATGGGACAGCATTCAGATACTTTTCTGGTAGCTCCTGTATTTTTTAACCAGCACCCTTGTTTTGGACACTGTTGGGCTGTTTCTATCATCAGGAGCTTGATCGTTAAACCCATGAGGAGATGGACCTGTTCAGGGAAAAACATGGATCTGAATCAAAGGCTTTAGAAAATCTGCTGAAAAAGATTTTTCTTCCTATTTTTTGAATTAAGATACATACATTTCAGCACTGGTCTGTTTTCATTAATTTGTTCTCTTTCCCCTTCTGATTAATAATAGTTGGATGAATCTTTGCATAAGGATGCAATGATACTGAATATTAAAGCTGAACCGTTCGAAATGCCCTCTGTGGTTCAAAATGCTGTAAGAATCCTATTTTTTTTTTTGGTAAATCGGTTTTATTAGTTTTTACAATACATGTACTGTACAAGTGTGTGTTGTCCATGGGAACATGTAGTTACTGGTCCCATCCAGAGTTCTAAGTCCCTGATTAAGTCAGCACTGTTAGCTAATGCTAAAAACAACAAAGAAACCCATGGGAGGCAGAGTTAAGAGCAGAAGTTCTGTTCTGTGAACGAGAGGCAGATATTTGAAAATGTGTCACTTACATACAAATCGGGGGGGGAGTAAATATCTCTGTTTTTTAATTTACGACGATTCTTTAAAAGCTGCATTTTGATTGGTCTCTCACAGGGATTGAGAAAGAGCTAGAAGACGGAGTTTGTGGAAATTTCTGACCATTACTGCCTGCTCCCGCAACGTATGTGTAACACTCCCGCCGGCTCCCGCAATATGTATGTCCACCTCCGCCCGCACCCGCAAAACTCTGAAATTTATTCCCGCACAATTATAGAGATGCATTATTTCTTGTCTTCTTCCGTCCCGCAGGAAAAAACAATAACAAGTATTTGTATTGAAATTATTAAAGAGATTTATGGGGTAGTTTGTTTCGTTTCCCTGGCCTGCACGTCAAATAAAAAAAAAAAGCAAATTGAGAAACTTTTCCAAATGTAAGACTTTCCTTGCTCAGTTTTTGTGCTGTAAATCCCCAACCTTTATTATTGCGCCACGGACCTGTTTGATGTCTGGCAAAATTCTCATGGACCGGTATATTATATGTGGCGGACACACACTGCAGCAACGCTACAATGGAGGCAGAGACATGTGCTAAGACGTACTCAGAGACGCAAAACATTGTACATCGCACAGGTGTGTTCATCCCCTCCCCTTCCCACACTCATGGTGCTAAAAAGAACTACCGGTAAACACAACAGGAAGAAATAACTATCGGTGAAACAACATAACTGCCAGATGAAAGGACCCATAGGCAAAAAGAAACACGTGACCGAGAAGCGCGAATTGGCCTGCGTCAAGAGTGACATAGACAGATGTAACAGAGAATCAGGCAACTTTCAGAATAAAACATTCCGAAATAAATAAAACGGAAGTAATGTGAGTTATTTTATTTTTTCTGTGCGGCCCGGTACCAAATGACCCACGGACTGGTACCAGTCTGCGGCCTGGAGGTTGGGGACCGCTGCTGTAAATACATTGTTTGAGGTTCTTTTCTATATCACCTATTGACATCTTCTCCATCATGTCGCAAAGCAACCTCCCTATCCCACAGTGTTTGTTTTTAGCCACCCATTCCCGCCCGCAGCAAAATTCAAACCGCCTGCTAACGTGAGATTTGCGTTGGGTCCCACGGGACCCAATCACTATGCAGCCCTCTACCATGTAGTTAGGTGGAAATAGGGTTGACTTTCTTTTACAGTCCAGTTTCATTGTACTTAAGGGGTGACTACCAAGTAATACACATGTGTACATACCCAGTATTTAGTACTGAAAGTACCATGTAGTTGAGTCGAAATAGGGCTGACTTTCTTTTACAGTCCAGTTTCATTGGGGTAGTTTCTGTGGTATATTTATGTTAAATACCATGAAACATACAATGACTGCAAACTTAAATTTAAGGTACTTTATTTGTACTTACCTTGTTCTTAAATGTGGCAAGTACCACAAAAGACACCTTTGCAGAACATGTAAATATCCGGTAAGTGTATTATAAATATACCCAGTAAGTACCACATGAGTATGAACCAAATAGTACCACATAAAGACATGGCAAGAACCATGTAAGTACTGAGGAGAAACCAAAAAGTACCATGTAAGTACCCAGTAAGTCTCATAAAAAGTACCATGTAAATACCCTGTAAGTACCCAGTAGTTACACAATAAGTACCATGTAAATACCACTTAAGTACACTGTACTGTACAAGTACTGTACTGTAAAAGAAAGCGTTACCGATCTATTTTGCCAAACTAAGACCACACCCTAAATTGTAGCTGTGAAATAGTAAAAATTGTCCTTTAAGATTCAACAACTTATGTTTTATGCGTAGGGAGGCTCCTCTATTATGTGTCCTGAGTCGGTTTTCAGGGACACACTTTGTCTGCTCACCTACTGGTGGTGGTTAGAAACCATCAATCCTGACACTTTTTCACAAACGAAATGTCCTACAGAGGAATGGTGAGGATTAACTGATGGCTATCATTTAAACAAACCTTGGAAAAAAAGGGTAGAAATACAATATTTTTTTCATTGCAGTTTTCAAATACCTTTTGAAAAATTGCCCATATGTAATAGATTTTTTCCATGCAGCAAAATAGCATTTTAATCTATATTTATTGTGACTAATAGTTTGTTGGTTTTCTTACAAAAATCCATCTGCTTAAGTACGTTTTCACCTTCACCTTGAATTTTTCACCTCTGTTATTTCAATGTGGTGACTATTGGCTGAACTTCAGCTGCATTGTTCTACTGTGAATTATGATGCACAAAAAGCTTTATAAGTAGTTGTAAAAGTGTCATCTGCCACTTGTAATAAGGATAAATAATATGATTAAGGGGTTTAAATAGCAAAAATGTAAACCATTAAATGAAATATCATTAAACTCAGTCGTATCGTTTTGCACCAATCTGGTCTAAGCTTTAAACACAGGTTACACAGGTTTTATAGTGCTGCTGTGGATCAGTGTATATTGTAAGAGCTTTTATTTCTTTAAATCTCCCAGATCTTTTGTGCTTGTGTGCTCTTATTATGTTAAGTGTGCTTTTGACACTGTATAAGCTATTAGAGTACCATAAAGGTTTGTTTTAAATGCCTTCGGATGGAAAGATGGCATGTACAGTAGACACAGACTCTGAATCATGTTCCTTAAAGTTCCCCTATTGCCAACGTTTAAAAAGAGCATGATACTTGTTTGCTCTGTTGGAAAGCAACTCATTGCAAGAGTAATGAATCATAGTGATAATAGTTTTTGTTTTAACTTAGTTGTGTAGGACATTACGATGCATTTGTTGTCATATTTTATTTGTATCCAAATGATGCGCCATCTTGCAAGCGCGCACTTCATTGAGCCAGTTTGTAATGAATTACTATTCCCTTTCTGAACGTAGCACCTTTTTGATCTCTGGGAACATAAACTAATCTCTCCTCTACTGGAGCACCAGCAGGGAAAGTCACATCAAAAGCAACTGACAACATACTTAGTCTATGCAGGTCAAGAGCTTGTTCCTGCTGTAGCCTCGCATTTTCTGTGAGAAACTGTCCCAACAAGTCCTCCAACTCCTGTAGCTGCCCTTTCCTGAACCGAACAAAAGACTGGCCAGGCTAGGGCCGCAAGCTCACAGGTTCTTCCAACTTTCCCCAAAAGTAAACCAAGCTCAGTTTACCTAAAAGAAAAAAAAAGAATAAGACAAAAATACCCTCTGAGCCAAAGAAAATTCACATTTTTAAAACTTGGAACATATTTTTGCTTTAGAATGTAAAAGATCCAGGTGATAATGCCACCTGTGGGAAGACCTAGGGGAGGGCGGGTTACTAAGTGGGCCTCAGAGATAAAGACCTCAACCCTGGGGGTTCCTGAAGCAGGCATCTCAAAAAGAGTCTCCAACAAGATCAACCAGGCACAGAGAATCGCCAAAAAACGCAAACATACCAATCTGCAGCATCTGTCACCTGCAGTGAGAGGAGAAATGAGGGGAAATAAACAGCAGGAGGGATACTTAACAGAGATCACCGCAAGGCAGCCGAGACTGCATCACCTGTGCTGCAACAGAAACTGAGGCTTCAAAAAAAGTAGTCAGTTTGGGGTTCTGACAAGTCAAAGGGCATAATACCATATGTGGTTGAATGAACAGATGCTACAGTATGTTTCGTTAATCAGTTGTCAGAGAACTGCCCTTTTCAATCCTCAGCTACGATGTGCTTTTTATATTTAGAACCTAAAATTGTTATCTGAAAGCTGACTGGACAAAAGTTTGGTTTTCAGAGGATTTCGGTATGAATTTAAAACTAAAAGACAATACCCTTAAATAAAGTTGCATAATCTCTATTTTTTCCATTAAATTCAGTGAAATATGACATTAAAAAGGAAAAAAATGGATGGAAATAAAAAAATGAATAGTGAACCTTAATTTCTATTCAAATTTATTCTTAACAGCTGTAAATTGTAATCTTTACACTAGTTTATGAACTTCATTTAAATCATCAATAGTCAAAATAAAGGAAATCCATTTGTCACAGAACTTTTGTAGAAAAGAAAAAATGTGAAAATTGTACACCTGCTCCCCCCCTGCAAAAGAGTGCATACGCTTTTTTCCCTGCTCCTGGCGCTTCCTGCTTTATTTGCTTTTTAACCATTTAATTAATAATTTTTAATTATTTTACCTCATCCACACATCCTGGAATATCAGACTGGTCATCCTTTTTTGTGACTTCCACCTATACAAATCAGTATATTTACAGTTCTGTACGTCTGACAAGCCAGCAACATGTCCGGAAGAGGAAGAAAAACAAACTCCCACTGTTAACGCTGTCGGATCTATGAACAAGAAATAAAAGAGCTACAAACACGGATATTTACTTTGGAAACTGAAAATGGACTTCACAAGACCCTTCCAGTAACATTGGGTGGTAAGAAGCCCACTCTTACTACAAATGAGAAGAATAACAGTGACATAGACCAGAGTGATGTTGTGTCCTTTCCGAAACTTTGTGCGGAGGAACTCTGTGTAAAGCCAAAGCGTAAAGATAACAGAACATCCGAAATAAAGCTCACAAACAGATTTTTACCCCTAACACAATGTGAAGTTAAAGAACAAAGTGATATTGGTACGACATCCGCCTGAACACTGATGATGGCAAAGTCTCTGTTTTAATCCTGCTAGACCTGAGCGCTGCCTTTGATACTGTTGATCATGGGATCCTTTTCCACAGACTCCAAGACTGGGTTGGCATCTCTGGATCTACTCTAAGTTGGCTCAAGTCTTATCTAGAAGACAAGAAATACTTTGTTGAAATTGGGAGTTGTGTCTCAGACTACATGGCCTTGACTTGTGGTGTGCCCCAGGGATCGATCCTGGGACCTCTTCTGTTCAACCTCTACATGCTGCCACTAGGCCAGTTAATACGCAGTAATAACATATCTTATCACAACTATGCAGATGATACTCAGATCTATGTGTCACTGACAACAGGTGAATATGGGCCGGTGGATTCACTCAGCCACTGCCTCCAACAGATCAGTGCGTGGATGCAGAACAACTTTCTCCAGCTAAACTCAAACAAAACCGAAGTTATTATTTTTGGCCCACAGAAACAAAGAGAAAGTGTCAGCAGCTGCCTTCATTCTCTGTCTCTTAAACCCTCAAATCAAGTCAGAAATCTAGGGGTAATCATGGACTCTGACCTAAACTTAAACAGCCATATCAAGTCAGTAACATCAGCGGCATTTTACCATCTGAAAAACATTGCCAAAATCAAAAACATAGTGTCAAAGCCAGACCTGGAGATACTTATTCAAGCACTTGTCTCCAGTAGGTTAGACTACTGTAACGGCCTGCTCACCGGCCTCTCCAAACGAGCTGTAAAACAGCTTCAGTACATCCAGAATGCTGCTGCTCGAGTCCTGACCAGAACCAGGAAGTATGATCACATTAATCCTGTGCTCAGGTCTCTGCACTGGCTCCCTGTACCTCAAAGAATAGACATTAAAGCAGCTTTGCTTGTGTACAAGTCTCTCCATGGCCGAGTACCAAAGTACATCTCTGACATGTTAGTGCCATATGAACCATCTCGTACTCTGAGGACCTCAGGGGCCGGCCTCCTGTTGATTCCCAGAGTCAGAACTAAACAAGGGGAATCAGCGTTTCAATATTCTGCAGCTAAAATCTGGAGCAGCGTCCCTGAAGGCATAAGACAGGCCTCTTCTGTGTTCATGTTCAAATCTAGACTTAAAACATTTCTGTTTAGCCGTGTATATGACTGAAAGGTCCTATCTGCACTTTTCTTTCCTTTCCTTCCTTTCTTTTTAAATCAATTTTCAAATTTTTCCTTTTCTTTTAAAGTAAGTTTTATGTTGATTATTTCTATGATATATTGTGATTTTAATGCATTTTTCTGTTTTGTGAAGCACCTTGAATTACTCTGTGTACGAATTGTGCTATACAAATAAACTTGCCTTGCCTTGCCTTCTTTTCATTGTATTTCTTTACTTTATGATTTTCTTTGTGTTTCATTTTTCTTTTCTTGTTTTTAATATTTTACCGTAGACCTCCATATTTCATGTTTGCTTGCCTTTCTTACCTTTGTTCATCTTGTTTTTGCTCCTTGATAGTGTTTCACACAATCATTGCCACACATTCATGTGTCACATCATTTATTAACTTCTTTCTTTCTTTTTTTAGGTTTACTTTGTTTAAAGCCAGGTGCGTGCCTTTCACATCTTTAAACCTTTTCCACCATCAGCAGATTTTTCTTAGGCTTTTTTCATGATCAGATCTTGGTTTTGTTTGCAACAACAGTGAATAGAATTTTTGTTTAAATGCTACTGCAATCATAATTGTTTTTTAATGTTTTTTATTTTAATGTTAGTAGAATAACTGAAGGAAGATATTGACTTGCACAAGGTCATCTGTTGCATATATCTTTCTTTTTCACTTATTCAACAGAAACTGACTTTAAAATGTATTCAACTAGTTTACAGCATCTCTTTAAAATCTTTGTTGTTAAATTTGCTAAAAAAAAAAAGAAACAGGAACACAATCAGGAACAATGTCGTAATCTAGAGTTGCTCTAAAATAATCATACTTTGAAATAAGTTATTTTACAAGTAAAATTATTTGCAGCTATTTTTTTTACAATATAACTGACTTTCAGGTTTCTGAAAAGGAAGTTGGAATACATGAAACCTTTTCTCATCTCATTCACAACAGACCTTCGTCCTGGAAAATGAAAGGAATTTTTGCAATCTTACACAGTGCTGTTTTTGAAATATGTGTAGCAGGTAGTGAAATAACCCTCAAGCTTGCAACTGGCCTAAAGATACATGATGCACTAAAGCAGAGGTAGGATGTGCGTTTTTAAGACTGCGGGCGCCTGAAGATAAAAATACAAAAAAAAATCTTTGAGGAGGCATTTCATTTTGATGCAAGACATACAACGCCAAAGACATTAATACTAAGAATCTTCAACTAATAGGAAGGGGATTTTTTTTTTTTTCTAAGCATTATACATTTTGTGTCTCAATCCTGAAGCACTAAAAGTGATGTCTGCCTCCCTGCCTGTGAACAACCTAACAATAAGATTTTGACGATTGCGTCAAAGTTTGAACAACAACTCCAGTTTTGTCGGAATTTCGCCATACTGTCTTGATTTCTCTTCATTTCTGTGCACAAGACCACTTTCTTCCCATCCCCGAGTGCCTGTGACACGTTGCTGTCACCTCCAGCGATAGTTACCTCCTCACCTCAAATTTAATCATCAGTGTATTTTTAAAGTGCTATCTTTTTTTTTTGTCTTTCCCGTGCTTCAGAGACCTTCATCTGCACGACTGGTCACTCAAACGCTTACCAACATCTTTCAACTCTAATTGCACTCCCTCCCGAACCACAGGCCATCCATCTTACTTCTTCACCGGCCACACACTTTACCCAGCCTATCTGTGCAGTCTCCACTGTCATTACCCAAGCCAGCCTCCCACCTGCTCTGCCACCACATCACTCGTCGCCTGCTTATTATGCTCCAAAAATCCTCAACTTCAGCTGGCCTTGTTCCCAAGTCATGTCAAAAGTTTGGGCTAAACTTTTTCAGGAGTCTTCCTGACTTGCTGTGATATGCATGTATTGAGTTTAGTGATAAACTTAAAAGACGTCCCTCTCCAGAAGCAAAAAAATAGATAATATAAATTTATTTAGCATGCTGCTGTTGCTGTGTCCTGTCTGCCCCCCCCCCCCCCCACACACACACACACAAGCTCCTCTTATAGAGGTAAATCTCAAATTGTGTGTCCCATTATCTGCTGCTGTGCATCACACAGACGCAAAGGCAAACAAACATTCTCGCACACTTTGCAGAAGCCTGGGGATGGCCTGAAGCAGCTTCAATTAACAGCAGCACCTATCACACAAAACTAGCAGAGTCTTCTGTTCTGTAAAATATGAGCGACTTTACAAAGAAACCGCCCCAAAATGTGTCGTTTTCTGGGGAATCTTTGCCCTCAAGGAACATGGAAGTGAGGAAACGCAAACATATACTTTACACGGGCATGTGCGCATGACAGATGTCTGTCTTAACCTTTTCTCTTTGCTGCCACCCTCATCACTCTAACCTCTGCAGTAATGAACATTTTGCCCAGGAGAGTAAACACACAGTCGAGGAAAGACGCACACACATGGTAACACACACACGTTTGAAAACAAAGATGAACACCCACTGTCTAATGGATGAGTGAGAGTGGGTAGATAAGAAGAAGAATGCTGGTGGGGAGGAAATAGAGGGTTAGATTTGGAGACAGGGAAAAGACAGAGAGAAGATGAAGTATGTTGGAAATCAGCAACAGAAAACATGAGGGCGGAGGGTGGCACACGGTGTGTTGAGGGGTGAAAATGAAAGGGAAGTTGAAGCAGGGAGAGTGTTAAAGTGGGAGGGTGGCTAAGCAGCATAATGGAAAGAAAGGCTGCTATAAGAGAGACAAGAGCTTCTGTAGCTAATTCACCTGAATTGAAAAGTAACAAGTCGGAGAACGGAAGAAGCCATAAGAAAAACGGGAGGAACCGCCTTGAGTGGCACAATGAATAATAGAGGGACAGAAGGTGCATAAGGAATTAAGTTGCAAAAAGAATGGAGTGACGGGGGGAGGTGGAGAAAAGATGAGTTGAATCAGAATGAATAAAACAGAGCAAAGGCATCTGTCATCCCACCTGTTCTTTAAAAGTGCAAAATGGAGAGATGAAATGAAGAGAATATGAAAGGAGACTTAACATAAAGGAGCTGCTTAGAAAAGATTCAAATTCGATTCAGCGAAAGAAACGCGGAACCGCTGCTGCACGTGGGCGACAAATTTAATTAGGTGAGATTATGAAAAGGGAAGGTGGTAACAATCTTCTCTCATCTTCCTTTTTCAATGCTGCGCTTTTCTTGTTCCAGAAACCGGGTAAAAACATTGTCTCTTGCCGCCCAACCAATCAACTTCAGTCTGTTCCATGCATATGTCTTCACTGGAGAAACCTGAAAGTCAATAAATCACTTTTTAAACTTGGAAATTAGGGGTGTAATCGACTAAATCAATGAATTGATTGATATTCCTGTGATACAACCAGATCAATCTGACGCAAGTTGTTGATTAAATCGAATCGAATTGAATCGAATCGACCTTTACCATTATAAAATTGTTCCTAAATGAAATAAATTGATTATATAATATCGGAAAATACCATTTGGATTGTAGCATGGTAGGTTTATTTTACTTAAGCGTACAAATGATCACATCCATCACAGCAGAGAGCACAAATGTGATGACAGCAAAAAATGATCGGTCCATCATTCCAGTCCAATGTCTGGAAAGGCTTTGAATTTAGCAAAGACGTGTGACCATACAGTGTGCTAGAATGTTCTAATAATGTTCCCTTTAGATTATTTGGATGTGGAAAAACAACGGTGGGCTGACCTTTAGGAAACTAAAATGGGAATTAATTTGTCATTAATTCTTGTTTGTTTGTGCATATATTTAATTTTACACTTGATTATCTTACAAATAATATCAAGAATCTGGAAATCTTCACCTGCACCCAGGTGTTCATCTTTAAGTCACACTGGTTGAAGTTGTGGCTAAAGACGTCCTGGATCGATTTTAGGTCAATAAATCAGATTTTGGTTCAAAATGAACAAAAGTAGACTGTGAATCAGATCAACAACTACAAATTATGATATCAATCAATTCTCAGTTCTAGAAGAAAAAAATGCAATTTTTGCTTTAAACAATCTAACCATACTTCTATTTTGTTCTTTTTCCTACATTTTGGTCCATTCGTTTTCAGCAAACTCCAACCAATTTTGACCATTCATCTTTAAAAATGTTCCGTTCATAGAGGACATTGTTTCTTTCTTCAGCAATTTTAGCTTTTACAGCAAAGTGGCAGCATTTAGCATTTATATTCCAATAGCACCAAATAATCCCAACTGGATTGATACGCTTTATATAAGTGATGCACAAATGAACAGATTACTCAGAAATCATTTTCTGTGTGAATTCGATTCCAGGAAGATAATTGGGAGATTTGGGATGAACCTCCTTTAATGGATGACAACTCCAGCAGAACCAAAATCATCTCTTTTTTTCTTAGCAGGGACAAAGGTCTAAAACCTTCCAAAGTTTTGTGAGTACTTCTGCTTAAGATTTATGCTTTTTCTTTGGTCAGTTGCTTTTAAATGCATAACGTGAAAGTCAGATCCCGCTGAAATGTCTGTGTTTTCTCTGTATGCGAGTTATTCATTTTACCTTTATTAGAAGGGTAAAAATGACCCCAGAAGCTACAGCAAAAATCTATCATTTTCTTTAAAAAAATAATTTCACTTTGGAATTCATTTACTGAAGTTTTTTTAATTTCATTTGAATATGAATTCAGCGTTCATCAATTCTTCCAGCATTCATGAAGCTTTAGGAATACGTGGTCAGCAAAAGCAGATTCTTTGGTCTCTCATCAGAAAAGGTTTAAAGTGACATTCAGTTATTTAAATGTATTTGTACTTTTAGTGAATCGTGTGGAGGAAAAGAAATAACTAGGAAAAACGTTGAAGAGCAGCTTGTGACATATTTAATTTTCTGGCATTTTCTTTCTTTCTTTTTTTTTTTTTTTTTGCCCTACATAAAATTTTTGAAAAGTACAGCACTCTGTGAAGAAGAAGGCATTGAGAAGAAAATAATTAAGTTATCTGCAAATCATTCCAGTGAAATGAAACTGGAAGGACCTCAGTGCACTCTGGAATAAAAAAAAAGGTCATTTTCACGTTAGAAATGGCCTAACTATGTTACTGTGTATGCTTCCAAATAAACCAAATGCTTTCACAGTATTTCAATATGTGACAGACAGAAATAAAGGTGCAATGTTAAGTGAGCTGCTATAAAGCCATTAGATGGATTTCTAACAGACCCACTTGAGGTCAAAGGTCAGCAGGGGGGTGATTATCTTTGAGCTAGCTTGACCTCCCTGGGTGGTGATTCCCTTAAAATGCAGGCTGTCTTTTTTTCTCTTCTTCTGCAGTGACATTCTTAAGGCCTGAGAAGAAACATGGGAGTGGGTCAGAATTTCAGTGCAACACAATCCTCAATCACCGCTTCTTTACCGCCTCCACCTGTATTTAAAGATGACAGAATTAAAACCTGACATGATTCCTCGCCTGAACTATGTCTTATTAGGAACCTGTTGGCCCTTTTCTGGGACATGGCATTTCTAATGAATGAAGACATTATGGCTGTAATATAGAGGATTAATCTCACTCAGAGCAGGAAATGAGGGTCACACCAAAGAAGACCCGTGTTTTTTACCTGAGTTCTTGTGCCCCGTTTTAGTGTCGAGGAGCTCCTTTATGTTTTTCAGCTCACACTGAAAGGTGACATTTAGCTTGACGCACATGAGAAAAGCCACAGAGGCAGTTATGCAGCTGCTCATTCGAAGGCCTGATGGTGGTCTACTGATGGGTGGGTGTAAAATACCTTTTTGCAAAGAAAAAGTGCATGTGTGTTGCACTCTGAGCCTTGGTGACTTTTTTTTATTTTTAAATCTAAGACTTTGTAGTGTCAGGAGTAGAGGTCTAAGGGAGAGATAGTGAAAACAGATGATAGTGAGGCTTTGGAACTGGTGTCACTCTTCTTGAAACTGAAGCATTTAAAGTACTGTGTGAGAATGTGTGTTAAATATTTGTCACGGGGCCAATGATGTTCAAAGCTTTGAACATATGACAGATTTGAGTGATTTGGTGCCATTCTGGACTATATAAGATGCATTATTATGCATCAAATTGGGGTTGTAGGGAGATAGATTTGGAGAGTGAGTAAAAGTATTTTTAAAATAAAATAAAACAGATGTAGGAATGAGGGCAAATAACTTGCCAGCTTCCCTGCTTGTAATTGTGACGTAGAAGCTACTAAACTGCTACAGCCCTGGTGTGTCCGTCACTCTTTGTACATGTTTTGTATCTGTTTGTGCATGTGAGTGTGGATGGTTGGGGTGAATGAGTCTAGAAGTTAACCTTCTGTAGGTGTCTGAGCTGAGACCTGCAGGTGATTGTGGATCTGCCATTCCATACCTGATCCTCATGACGCCATCTGCTGTGGACCAATGACTGAGGATCCACTACTGTTTAAAAGAGCAGTTTCTCCTTGTAAAGTTGCTTTAGTTGTCTACCAGATATCGCCATCATTGAAGCTTTAAACCTTTTTTGAAACAAGCGTTAGAAAAGCTTTAGTGCTTTGTGAGGCTTCATTATCCCACCTCTAGGAAGAGAGAAAGTGCAGGAGACTGAGCTTCATGGGAAACACTAAGTCTGAATAAAAACACCTAACCCTTTTACAGCGGCGCTTCAGCCCCAGTTTTTGAATTCTTTTGACTATCATAATTCTTTAACCATTGACACACGTCTGAAGCAGAGAAAACCAGCCTTGCACTGATATGCAGTAATGCACAGCAGTGAAGTCCTTGCATAATCAACGTAAATCTGCTGAATCTGGTGTGGAGAAAAGCGGCTATATATCGTTATGCAACACTTTTCATTCATAAAATGTTGCATAACAGTGCAAAGCAAATAAGAAAAGACACTTCTCTCGGTGTGAAAATCCACTGATACAGTGATTGTGTACGGTAAACGGTAAAAGATTTTCAATATGTCAAAGAGCATGTGTTTGTTATTTAGCTGTTGTCAGTTATTTCTCTGATGTTGAAGGGTGAAACCTGAACTAATACATGAAATAACAAATTCTCCAAAATGCTGTGCTGAAGACATAAGAATGTGACAACAGAAAACTGTTGATTGATAATTAATGGTAACAGAAACAGTTGAATGATTTGAGACTTGAACCTGGTGTTCTGTGACTGGGAAGAAACAGGTGACTTATGATGACAAATTAGACAAAAAAGAAACAAATCCTCACATGTAATGCAACTGAATCTTCTGTGGTTCTCTCTTGATATCCTAATGTGATATCAAGGCCTGCTTCAGAAGACTGCTGTTTTGGCAATAATCAGATTTTTTTTACACTTTTTTTTTGTGTTAAACAATATCCAGCAATCTGCAACAGACTGGCGACCTGTCCAGGATGTCCCCTGCCTCTGGCCACCAGTGGCCGGGATAGGCTCCGGCAGCCCCGAGACCCCGAAAGGGAAAAAACAGTTTCGAAGATGAATGAATGCATGGATATCTAGTATCTGCTGTGAACGCTTTTAAGTAGGATTGCATTTTTATGATCATCAAAACAAAAGATTGAGAGTCAAAAGAAAAACTAAAGGCTGCCTAACACGTGATTTATGTGTATTGCTCTTCTTCCTGAGAGTGAGATGAAAAGGAATGTATGTAGGTGAATTCGATTCTGCCTTAGACAGCTAGATCTAGTTGAATCAATTCATGGATTCATTGATTAATCATCACACCCCCAATATCTAATATTTAGCCAAGTTTTGCAAGATTAACAATGCCAAGTTGTATAATAATAATGTTGGATAATCCATGAGCACTCGATTTTGTTACTTGATAACTTGATCTGCAATTCGTAGCAATAATATCTGGATTTAATAAAATCTGTATTACAAATGCATGACATTTCTGTTACATGATGTTTGTTTCATGTTACTGTTTTCTAAAGATAATCAATAAGCACGATATTTTTTACTTGAAAGGAATCTAGCTGATCAGATCAGGATTACAAAAACTATGTAAAACCATAAAATTGATTCACTCAGTAGGGGTGGGATTATATAAGATCAATTGTTGTAAAGGTATTAAAACAAGCTCTATTTGACATTAGTTAATGGTCACTTTATTTAATTAAGCAAATGTGACTTAACTTTGTCTTTGCTTTTGTACATTTTTTTGTACCTATGCACGTAAGGATTTTAAAAAATCTGTTATTTTATTGTATTTACAATTAATGCTTGATATAAACCAAATCAATCAATCAATCAGTCAGTCAAACAGACTATGGAAATTTTACAGCTTTCCACTAACTGTTTATCATGTTTATTTGTGTCACACCTTCCTATAACTATTAGCTGGGTTTTTTTTCAGTTTGTTTTTCTCATCAGTTAACTAACTTTAAAACGTAGTCTATTATTTTCAACAATTGTAAGAACTCTGAGTTCTTTTTCTTTTCACAGTTAGAGGGGATAAGCTTCTCATCTCATCTGCTCTGTCTTCATGTTCTTCCCGCTGCAGTTCTATCCATAAAAACTGAATTTACCACATCTAATCAGTGTAGTCGAAACTCCTGAGTTCAGTTTAAATGCCTCTGTTTAATTTGTCTGTGTTTAGCTTCACTTGCACATATGCACAAGCAGATTTTAATACAACCGCTTTCTCTTTATTTATTTCATACTGTACATTGAGCAGTTGCATCATTTCTCTGTTATTTTCTTTTGTATTGATGCAATTCTTGGTCAGAGTCATTATTCATCACAGAAACACAATAGTTTCATAATACATAGTTTTTTGTGTTTCATGTTTGAGAAAGTATGTGCTCTGGAAATTCAATTCAGAAAAAATTGAACAAAGCTGCAGTAATTAATTAAAGGCCTTTTGTTTGCCAAGTTTGTTGAACTGGAGAAATGTCATTTTCTGGTTTCATTTTTACCGTTTTTGCAACAGATTCTTTATCCTCATCATGATCCGCAAACTAGACCTTGTTCTGCTGGCATATTTGTTCTTTCCTTACATTTCTTTTTTTTATAAACTAAACTTTTTTTCTTCTGCCACTTCCCTACGAACAGACTGTTGAGTCTTTACACCCTGCTAACCTTTTCCTTCAACAAATCTACGTGTCTGAATGAGGTGATGTTTGTTCATTGAACAACACTTAATGAGTAATAGACAAATGTGACAAGCCATCTAAGTTGACTCATTAGCTGCTGCAGTAATGGTATAGTCTTCCCCTTGTTTAAGGCTTTACACTCACAGCCTATCTGCAACACGTCTGAGGTAATGGGTCTCTTTTTCACTTACTGCATGCAAAAGGATTGGCTGTGAAAGGAAATCTCATATAACGTGTTTAAAGTATAATAATATAGTATTATAATCATTTTCTGACAAAGAGCCAAAGAATACCTGCAGCGATGAGGCTTTACCTCTGAACATCCAATTTGCTGAGGTAATTCTGATCAAAAGGTAGAGGTGGCTGCAACTCGTCCGCTAAATTGATTGGTTAGGGGTTCAACTCTCAGGCTTGGAAGTCATTGGGCCGGCAGAACGCTGTTAGTTTCTTTGGATGAAATACTTAATGTAAATGTGATGCAAACCTGTGCAAATTCAATGGAACACCAAGCAGAGAAATACTCTAACCGAAGCACAAGCCTCAAAATCAGTATGGATTACCAATCACGCTCTCAGAAGTTAATGCTAATTTTTTATTGGGCTTCCTCGCTTTTCTATGATAGTGCTAACCACTCTAGTGTGCATTCCTCCGTGCTCATCATCAAGTGATTTTTAAGACCCACTCCAATGAAAATTGTGATTTTGGCGTTTTTAACGTGTTCTTGTAGCATTTTTCACATGTTGGAGTACATAAAGAAAATTAAGATTAAAACTACTTCTCTGAGTATGTCTTTATTCGATTTGTGGTGAATAAAGAGCAGACACAAAAATGCCATTTTAAAAGGCTTGTAGTTATACAAACAAATTATAACGGGCAGGTCAAAAGATCCCTGCTCCACTCCATTCTGATGCATCCACTTACATACAAATAGTGAGATCCATGTATGTCTTTGTTTTCCTCGTCTGAGATGGGATCTGGCTCAAAACTGTACAGCTGGATAGCTCCAGTTTTGTTCTCCATCTTTGTTGCACAGCTAATGTTGGCTTGGGGTAGTGAAGGGCTGTATGCTAGTGGAAGAGAATGATGATGGGATGGGAGCTCTGGCACACTCAACATTCCAGCCCACTACTCTGAGGTCACTTTCTCATGAAGTGTTGCCGCTCTGCAGAAACTATGTCTATAAAATGACACAGGATTTTTTATCTTTGGCTACAGAAAGCATAATCATTATTGAAAGACCAATGGGAATGCTTTTACGATAGTTCAAATGATGATCAGAGTGGGTCCGGAGTGTAAAAAAAAGCATAATAAAGAAAACAGAAATCTTACATATGTCATATTGGAGGACAAGTAGCACTTTTAGGAGAAATTTATTTAACAAAATACAGAAATAAAAACATACATTTTATCATTAAAATGGACTAGATAACAGACTGAATATGCACACTTCAGTACTGCAACACATGCTTATTTAGCTTCATAAAACATATGAGGAACTGAATAAGTGTCAAATATTTTAGTACAACAAGTAAATGATTATTCAGATAACCATGGCATAAAGAACATGCAAATAAGTCAGCTAATATCCCTTCAAATCACTAAAAACATTGAATTCTTCATCCCGTTTGTCACTTTGTAAAAATTCCCCCAAGCTCGGTATAAAGCTGTGTTCCCACCATCGTAAGCAACACTCATTCAAGCGACCACTTCCAATGAAAAGTCTATGTAAACGTGCTTATATGCTTGTTTTGGGCTTCCACATTCACAGCTCACGTTCAGACGTCGCTATGTACGTTTTACGTTTTTGAGCTCCACGTAGAAAAAATGCGTACACATAATGTGCATCGAAAGTTAAACCAGTTGAACCAAATCTTTCAGATATCGGAATAGAACTGTGTAAAAAAAGCCTGAAAGAAGATTTACCACACTTACCATTGCAGCTGTAGGTACATGCGCTAGAATCGGGTAGCGACAGCCCAGTGTAAACATTAAATGCTAAAAGCACATTCAAGAACGTCCAGCCCATTCTTGAACGTGCATAAACTGCCAGGTGTGTACGTATGCATTTCTGTCAGGAGCAAATACAGATGCACATACCTACAATACTTTCTAGTGGTTGTGGTTATATATTTTTTCCTTTTAGAAGTTGCATCTGAGTGTAAGTCACACCTTTGGCAAAAATATCAAAGAAAAAACTCAACTTTTACTAATGTAAAATTTAATTTGGCTAACTTTTGCTTTTACCATTGCAAACATTCCTCATTCATGTTGAGTTATTTATTGCTTTGGAACATGGACCCCAGCCAACACACCCAGAAATATGCTCCCACTCCTCCCCCCAAGCCCAGAAATCCTTACCTCCAGGAGCTCCAGCACTAAAAGAGCCTCTGGGCTGATGGCACCAGCAGAGCAGGAATGCTCTACGCCTCGTCTCCTTTAAGATGAGATCAAAGAAGACACAAGAAAACAGGATCTTCAGTGTCATGATTGTCAATGTGTAAGAGTGTCACACAAATATTAATTGGCAGTGATATTTCAAGATTGTATTCAGCTTTGTATCACAGTGCCTTGATGCATAAAAAAGTTCAAATTGTGTAATTTTTTTCAGCTTAAATATCAACTTAAGGCTTTTAAAGTTTAAAAGTGACTAAGGGGCCCTTCATCATAAAAGCATATTTTTATGTCTGCTGGGAGTACAAGAGAGCATGAGGGTTACACATTCAACTACATTAATAGTTCAGTCCTGGCTGAAGCTTTCCCATGTGGTCTGAAATGATCTTTATCATATCAAACAGAGCTCTGCCTCTACCAGGGATATCTTGCTCAACCCCACAGTGCTCACTTCTAAATTATTCACATTAATGCAACTTAGGCCAAAGTTCAAAAATTCATGCAGAAGACAGATTCTGAAAATCAGAGATTCCGTATTAAGTTGGTACATTTTTTTGTCTTTGCCTTCACTTTGCACACGGTTTGCAGGGACTTTCCGGCTTCAGCGTTTTCAGCTCAATGTGAAGCATTCAGTTAACAAGCTGAACTCTAAAGTTTAACTGTGAAATTGAGCAGATGAGACAATGCAGATGATTGAACATGGCGCTATAATCGGGCCACTTCTGCACTGCCGTCAGTAGTTAGAGTGACTATATGAGAGGTGATGGAACAGAAGCACTTAAGTTAATTAAGCGACCTTATCTGCAGTCCCTACACTGGGAAAAAAAGGGACGTTTGTAAAGACGATTGCCACGTAATTACCCTTTATCACTGCGCACAGAGGTTAGAAATTCTTTAATGAAGAGCAGTTTTCCTAAGGAGGGAACTTCCCCATAAACGATGGGTTCAGATATGTGAGTGTGAGCATACATCTGATGAAAATGGCCATTTTGAAAAAGTAATCATTGCCCTCCTGTATCGCCTTATTCCTAAATCAAAAACCACGTTTCAACATAACATCTGTTCCATCTTCCTCTTACATACATGCAGAAAACAAGCTTCTGGTTCTCCTCAGTGCTCTGCCTGACAAATCAATGTAAACATGACTGAACAATGATCTAATTTTAAACTTTGTAGGCCATGTTCATACGTGCATCTGCGTGCGGATGAGCTGTAACCCTTTGAGATAAAATGAAAGCACTTTTACACGTTACTGTATCCTTCATTGTGATTCCCATCTCTGCGTGCTTTAAATGAAAAGACAAATTATATCCCAATGAAAGTGACAATTTATGAAAGATTATGACACATTTGCCTCACAGCTGCCTCAGATTTTTCATCCGCACACGGTCTCCACTGTCGCAGAGGGGGTGTGTGGAGATTTGCATATCTAGTACGAGTTATTATCAGGGAATGATTTTGCTGGGGAGTAATTGTGCCTTGCATTTCTGCTTGTAGCTGCTGATATTGAAGGAGTCGTATCGCGTCGTTTACTCAAAAAGTGACAGAGATTCATGAGGAAAACGTCAAAAAAATTAATGTCTGATCTGCAATGTTTCACATTTTAAAAACAGAACTGAACACAGAATTACGAATTTTCCAAATACCTCTGATCATAGATCTGTAATATGTCAGTTTTTGAAAGGTAATCACCTCAGACGCTGAGGTGATTTTTATTTATCTGCCCCCTCCTAAGTGCAGCTCCAGGTTGAGGATCTCAGAAAAATAACTAAAGAAAACAACAAAAATAAACATGTAAACTCTGTGAGGACAAAAAGCTGCTGGGATTTGTTAGGTTCCATCTCTATCCTCCACACCCCCCTTCTGCACTGCTTTTTTGGGGGGGGGATTTTATTGTGTCCCAAAAGAATACCCCCCCCCACACACACACACACACACACACACTCTTCTGTGCTTTCCTTTAGCAATATTGCTTTGAATCTCATGTATGAGTGAACAACAGGTACCGGTAACTAAGGCGGCCTGTTTATTTGATAAAAGGATTGTGTGGAGGTGATTTGTGCCTTTGAACGTAACTGCGGGGAATCTTTGGGGACACAAAGCTCCCGTTTTCAGATTTTTTTTCTTTTTTACCCTGTTTGCTTCGGGAGTTGCAGTGCAGGCACCATAAGCAGCACTTAAATCAACAAAGTTGAAGAGGCTAAGGCAGGTGGAAGCACTGTGCTCTCAGGCTTGCACAGACAATTGCAGGTTTGCATCCCTTTAAACCTTAGCAAAGTGTTGATATTTTATATGTATTGAGGAAAATAAGCAACATTTCCCATAATGGCAGAACATTCTGACCCATTTTAGGGGTCTTGAACAACAATTTAGACCTCTTTTTACCAAAGAATGTAAAAGGATGGAGTATCTTTAGAAAAATGGTGCACCTACTTTTAGTAAAATCTAAATACATATTGGGCCAAATGTTTTGTGCGATCAGCACAATTGCGTAAAACATGAAAGGCAAAAAGAAAAATTGAGCTATAGGGAGTGTTATTTGAAATTGATGTTACATTTGCAAAACCTTAAAAGCCACAGAGCCCTTTTAAGACAAAGCTTTTTAAATGTAACCCCAACCACAGCTGTAAACAAGTGATAAATATAACATCAAAGGCTGTAAAGAAACTGTCAAACCCTTTTCAAACATCTGTGTTGGTGTGTCAGGTAAATGTGAGCTCTTTTCTTCCATTCATAGCAATAATAGCTTTCCTTCAAACTCACCAGGCACTTACTCTCTGCGGCAGAGAGCCGGCAGATTGATGACTCACATGGGTAAGTGGCTGAGAAGAGCTTCAGAAAGGCATCTGTGGGGGGAGAAGTCAGGCCAGAGGTTTGAAAGTGCAGGTCAAAAGACAAGATAACTGCAGGAACTATACCTCACAGGTAACCTGCATGCAAGCGGGGGGGACGGGGGACAAAATCCCCAGCTCCAACTAACCATGGACAAATCAGACAAGCAGAAGCTGAACGCTGGCTCAGTGCACTAGGTGGTTATCACTGACATGATGTGTCACAACAATACAAAGTTTCCTCTGGTTTCAAAGCCATTCAAATGTAAGAGGCTTATTGCCAAACAAGGGAATGTTTGAGCGCACAAAAGCATCAATTGCTTTTATCTGATTCCAATTGATAACTTTTTAAAATTTCGTTGACCTACTTTCAGGTTTGATGTAACACACTGTCACTGTTTTATTTAGGTGTTTCATTTTTGTGTTTGCAAATCAAACATGTGTGTGTGTAGCATAAAGATGTATTCATCCACCACAGTACAGACATACAAAGTATATTGTTAAAAAGCTTTGCTGACAGCACCTTGTATCATGCCAAAGGCTCCAAAAATGGGACGCAATGCCTCCCTGCTTGACAAACTGCATTAAGGGGTTGGATTTGGGGGTTAAACCACCAAATGGTTCCCCATTTGGTGTCTGCAGCTCACTGCTCCCCAGGGGATGGGTCAAATGCGGAGAACACATTTCACACACCTATGTGTCTGACAGCTAATGGGACTTTATCATTTATTAGGTGGTAATGTCAGTGGATTTTTGAAAAGAGGCGAATGTCATCCTCCTGAGTTACTGTATTTTTTGGAGTGTAAATGGCGCTCTTTTTAAATAGTTTGGCTGAAAGTGCAACTTAGGGTTTTTTCAGAATGGACTCAATTTGTTTGCTTAAAGTGAACCAGAGTTCATTTCCCCTGATAATCCCGAAGAAATTTTCAGTCTAAATACACCCAAGTGGACCCTGGAACCACTCTTGAACCAATCTTGGTTTGTTTCCATCGGACTGAGCTTCGGTTCCTCAGTCTGAACACAATATGTCCTCGGAAAGGAACTACTGCACCAAAATAGCCACTTTAGCCGACGAAAAAGAATGGAAATGAAGCAACCAATGAGCCGCGGTCAAATATAAAGCAACGATTGTCGTGTCATCAAACATCCAACTGTTTACTTGTTAGACCAGGGGTCGGGAACCTATGGCTCGCGAGCCATATATGGCTCTTTTGATGGTCACATGTGGCTCGCAGACAAATCCTTAATTATATATATTTTTTCATTAGACCAGTCCTTCTCGGGCGCGATGCGATGCCAGAGGCGCGCAGTAGTAGCGGTGCTTGGAGTGCTTGCAGTTTACTATTATCTATTATTCAACAGAGTTTGTACCACCCGGACACCTGTGAATTGCTGTGCCTAAAACTGCGCGCTCCCGTCTCTGAGGAGGGGCGCGCAGTTTCGGGGACGGGATGTGTGAGGAAGAAAGCCGGGGGGGGGGGGGTTGTGGGGACCGTCAGCAGGTGAATCACGCAGGGATGGTAAAAACGTAAACCCGCTGCCCGTCACTCACTGCAGTGTGTGAGTGTGTGTTTGGTTCCATGTCTGTCTCACATCTAAAGAACATTCAGACCTACGATCACATTTAAAGTCTCAACGCCTGCATGAAGCAGAAACTCACCACGTATCAACCAGACTAGACAATCAGCAAAACTACCACGAGAAATACTCATCATTCATTAGCAACAGCATAACAATGTTATTAAAAAGAATCCACAGACCTATTGTACTTTAAAAATGTTGAAATTACATCAAATGCACACAATCACTTGTATATTTAGTTTTAAACATATTGTCGCGGTCTGAGTTGGACTGGTGGCTGTTGGGCCGTGTTAAAAGTTCTGGAGTTCATGGAACGCATTGATCAAGCAGAAATCTGATTGGCCCTCAGTTCTGTTGCTCAGCCTGTTGTTAGGGAGTTTGGACCAATGGGGTTTAGCTATGGACCGAATAAGGGGAATGGGAGGGCGGGAGCGGGAGGGGGGGATTATAAAGTTGGGAGAAGTGCTCTCGTCTCGGCGGGAGAGAATGTGTTGCTGAGTTAATTGTACGGCGTTTGTTGCGGTCTACAGTAACCAGAATAAAGAACTTTAAAAGAGGTTAAGTCTCTGTGCCTCAGTGTGGGAAAGGGACGCTACATTATTGTATGGCTCTTTCGAAATTACATTTAAAAATATGTGGCGTTTATGGCTCTCTTGGCCAAAAAGGTTCCCGACCCCTGTGTTAGACCATTTATCACAGCTGAAAATGATTCTTACATGCCTTCTGTGTCTTGTTACGTGGCATGCACTGCTGTGACGTCATCCTAAAAGCGACCTTGTAGTTTCCTTAACAGTATTCTCTGAAAAACAATGCCAAAACACCACAACGATAAGAGACAGCAATTCATTGAAATGTGATCGAAAGAATGCAGGCTCGTTGAAAAAAAAACTTAACGTGACACATATTCATCACACTCTTTTCCCGACAATCTATTTGTCATAAACACTTAGCAGCCCACCTTTATACCTAACGTCTCATCAACACTGCAGTTACTATCATCCTCTGACACAGCATGTCTCCTTGCCAACCGCCTTGCAGCATTCCTCCGCTGTACCAAAGTAACAAGTAAAAAGTGTTGTTCCCGACTTTAAAAACTGATAATTGAAATACAACATTTTAATAAGTTAATTGTCCTAATAATAATTGTAAAGTGCAGCATGTCCGTCTTTTTCTAGTCGTTTTGCCCCACCCTCGTAGTTCCTGGTCAATGATTAACGAGATCTTTAGTCACGTGGTTTGTTTACAAGCAATGAAGCGGACTCAATGCGGAACTAAGGATTTTCCCAGTTAATACACCCTTACACGCAGGCGCAACTTATGGCATTTTTTTTTCAAATGAATAGCAACATTCACTAGAGGGCACTGTCGGTATATGTATCAGCATCTGCTACTGACAGAAGAAGAAGTGCCACTCAGTCTACGTGCATACCGGGCCTGTGTAAACTTGCATTCTGGAACGCACTTTTAGCATATGGTAATCGTACTGAACTGTAGCTACCCGCTACAAATGCATGTACACACAGTTGGAAGAGGCTTCGTGCAAATTGTCAAAGTGGTGCAAATCTCACAAATCTTGCTCCAGGCTTTTACTCTCACAGCTCCACCCCAATAAATGAAAGACTTTATGTCACACAATTCAAAAATGCACTTGGAAAAACTTGCTTAGAACACGAGAGTTTTGCCCTACACCCACATATACGCCCATTTACATAGACAGTCTGTTGAACACATGTTGCTAAGTCAGAAGTGACACAGAGGATGAAGAATTTAACAGATTTAGTGATTTGAAGTGATATAGTTTAGTTGACTTGTTGACATGTTCTTTATGCTATAGCTATCTCAACATAATTTAACACGTTGCGCTAATATACTGGACACTAAGTCAATTTTTCCTGTTTTTCAGCTAAATAAGCATCAATGTGTTATGGTAGGGAAGCGTGCACATGTTCACTCTATTATACTTATTCAGTGAAATGTCCGTTCTTGGTCCTGCATTTTACATAATTACTTTTTAAAAGTGAAACCGATACTCCAGTGCCACTTATATAAGATTTTTTCTTCTTTGTAATAATTTTTTTTTTGGCTGCTGCGACTTAAACTCTGGAGCGACTTATAGTTCATACGGTTATGTCATATGCCTACATAAACACTTTCATTTATGAAAATTTCCAGTATAAATTTGGAGTAAAATTATTTTGTTTAATGTAGCAGAGCTTTAAATACTAACAATCCAGGCGTCTATATGGGCCATGTAGTTAAATAGCTGTAATTATGAATTCCGTGTGTGGACAAACAAAAAATAAACAAACCTTGGACCATTGATAGGAATTTTAGCTACAAAACATCTTGCTATGTTATTATGTGAAGAAGGAGGTCTATTATGAACAGTAAGAATATAGAGAAGAAAAGGGCAGGTCAAAGAGAGAAAAACAAAAACGCCTGGAGGAAGAGTGATACTGATGATTTAAAAGAGGGAAAGAAGTGAAAGCGCCTTTAATCAGCAGGGAAAGATGGACTACAGTCACCTCTGTTCCATTACCACCCAGTTGCAGTAGAAGAAGAGAGTGCAGAGTGGGTCTCCACACATCCTTTTGCACACACTGAAGAGCCCAGTGGTGGTCACACTTGCTCAGTCCACTTATGTTCAGAGACAATTTTCATCCAGACTGCTCTTGTCTGAGTCCAGGCATCATGGGGGGAGGGAAGTTTGGGGACAGCGATAATCGTGAAATGATGAGGTGCGTGTGTGGGTGTCCAAGTCCGTGCTAAAGTGCAGTCAGCATTTGATCATCTTTTTCCAAAGTACATTGGAAGAATCTGCAGATAATACATTGTTTTCTTGATTGCTGTCCATTGTGATGAAAAGTTTTTTTTTATTCCTAGAATTCTGTGTGTACCAAGGCAGAGTCTCAATGTGAGTTTTTCTACAATATTTGATTCCCCTCCAACCAACTAACAATTGCAGCAACATTTCAGACTGACATTAGGATTTCAAAAGAACACAAAGTCTTCCAGCTGGGATTGATCCTCAGCCGCTGCCCTTGTTCCCGAGGTAGTCTAAAAACATCTCTTTTTGTCTGCTTCTCGAGAACCCTGCTGTCCTCCTATCAAACCGCTACTTCTTCTGAGACACTCAAATTATCAGCTGACTTTCACAAATCATTTGAAAGGCAGCTGCTAAAAAGACTGCACTGGTCACTAAATTAGGACACTTTTAGTTGGGACTTGTAAGAGTCTGTGTGAATGTACAGCAGCAAGAGGTTATAGTCTTGCAATTTATAATATTGTTACCATTATAATATGGTTAAAATACCTTTGAGTTTGACTTTGGATAAAAATGTTCATTCATCTGTCGAAGTTGCTACTGTTATCTCCAGTTTTTTAATGTTGACTGGCAAGTGCAGTGTTCACAAATTTTTGGGTTTATCAGCAGAACATCTGGTAAATTTCTCCGCATGGATCAATAAAGTTTTAGCATAATCTATTTTAGTGCATCATGAAGCTGTTAACTAAAAGAAGTAAGTATGTCCTTGAAGAATATTTGGAAAGTAGAATATAGATGACTAAGATGAAAGTATTTGGCTGTAAAAATTATATAGCTGTAAGATGGTTGAGAGGTTCAGACCCGGGAAGTGAGCGTAAATTAAACTTTTTAGAAATTGACACATGACTTCACATTAGTTTTAATATACAACCTTTCACCATCCATCCATCCATCCATCCGTCCGTCCGTCCGTCCATCCATCCATTTTTTTTCCAAACTCACAGATTGCCAGTCTGTTGCTGTGCCATACAACCACATGATCACACATTCACATCTAGAGACAATTTAACCAGTTAAAGCCTTATTCCTACAGTAGGTACCCTTACAGGTGGATCATGCCGGGCTGAATGTGGGTGAAAATTGGGCAAACCGGAATGGCGCATGCAGGTGGCCTGTATAAAATACTGTATCAAGGTCATTGACCGCTTCTGAGCCTGTAGAGTTCATGCACGTTGTTTCTAACCACTACATTCTAAAATTTCCCCACTCTACTAATTATCATTAAAAAAAATATCCATATGGTTATCCAACTATTTTGGCACTAACTTGTAGTCGTGAACATTGTAGTGTGTAGTTCCCCACACCTGCCTACTGTTGTGTCTACACACTAAAATTGAGTTTTACTACTTTTAGTGGTTTGGCAGACACGTTAATCTAAACCAAGTGGCGGACTGTGCACTACACATTTGGGACTTCAGTAGTGCTACGTCTGAATCGCAGAGGGAATGGGGTTTGATCGTTTAAGTGTTGGATGAGCGGCGAGAGCACGTGAAACAGGAGTGACAGGACAAATCACTTCTCTGGGGGTTGGGGGTGGGGGTTGGAGATGCTGTGGAGTCAAATGTAAATCAACTGTTGGTCATGAGATGGACTCCCCATGCAACGCAACAGAGACATCCTGCAGACAGACCAGTGTATATGTGGGGTAAAAAGGGCAGAGGGCGGATCAAGAGAATTAGTGTGAATAAGTTGAGTGCTCCACCTTCAGTGTTAAAAGTTCATTTAAATAAGGAGATATGGATTTAGACAGAACAGACCTGTGCCACAAATTGACACAGCAGAAAATGTACATTAGAGTTTTTAATCTTCATCTGTGTCTTAACTCTCTACATGTGTCATGAAACCACTTAAGGAGTGAGACCGTTAAGTACAAAAACTAAGATTCAGGTCTAAATTCAAATTCAAATTACCGTAATTTTATTTATATAGCAACTTTCATGTAAAAAAAACAAAAAAAAAACAGCTCAAGGTGCTGTACATAAAAACAAACAAGAATGCAGAAAACACCAATCTCCATTCATGCAAAAACAAAATTAAATAAGTCCCACACAATAAAATACACTAAAACAAACATAAGTAAAAGAGAAATGACTTAAGAAAAGAGCTAAAGAAGAAAGAAAGGCGCCCTCTGCTCTATCCTCCTGTTGGCCGGGGTGTCAGTACAAACACCTCAGCTAAGGGTGAAAAAACACTCATAAAAAGTCTAACTTTGCTAAGACATTAAACAAATAAACATATGTTTATATGAGTAAAAATTCTAGACTAAATAAATATGTATGTGATAAAATATCATAAAATAGAGTAAACATTGATATTGTATGAAATCTAATTAGAAGCTGAGTTAAATAGGTGTGTCTTTAATTTCTTTTTAAAAACATCAACAGTGGATGAGGCCCTCACATCCTCAGGTAGGCTGTTCCACAGACGAGGCCCGTAGTGTCTAAACGAGGCCTCGCCGTGGTTTTTTTGTCCTGACCCTGGGGACCTTCAGCAGGCCTAAGGACCTAAGAGCTCTGGGAGGTTCATAAGTTAAAAGCAAATCGGATATGAAAGAATGACTAAGACCATGGACACTTAAAAACTTTTAAAAGAATCTTAAAAACAACCCTGAAGCTGACAGGGAGCCAGTGCAGAGATTTTAGGATTGGTGTGCTGTGCTCCCTCTTCCTGGTTCTCGTTAAAAGGCGAGCAGCAGAGTTCAGGACTAGCTGCACGCCATTAAGAGTGGTTTTCTTCACACCAGAAAGGCATTACAATAATCTATTCTTGATGTAATAAAGGCTGGGCATATACAAGTAGAGATTGCTGTTCCTAGAGAGCTGAAGAGAAACAAAAAAGTATTGCTGTTGCAGTTAAAACAGCAACTTTTGAAGGGTGAAATTCTTCTCCTATTGTCAAAAACTTGACAACCTGCTGGTTGCAATGATGAAAAAAAAATCTTTTCACATTTAGAAGTTCAGCAGTTACTTGCATTCCAGTCGGAAAACAAGTTTTTGATTTCCAAGCTCAATATTCAGTTATATGGATGATTTTTTTTAATATATTCAGAACTTCATTTCACCTCAAAATGAAGCACAAGAGAGGTTCTGCATGTCAGCCTACAGCATCTAAGCTATTCACTGTTGTTTTCACTGTGTTATTAATTATTTTATTAGCTAAGACACGCTAGACTCTTATGCTCTAAATGAAAATTATATAATAATTCTTATTCAAGACATGTTTCCTCTTGTACTGCCAAGGACAAACCACCTAGATTTTTTTGTTTTGGCTGTTTTGGACTTAATTTTCATTTCATTGGTATAGGTTCATTAGAAGGTATTGATCTTAATCTAGTACTAAAAACAAATTCACTCAGTTTGTTTATAGCTTTAGTGGAAGTTTTTCTCATTTTTTCTTAAAACATTAAGCAGAAAATGATTATCTTGATCATTGATGGATGCTTTTCATACACAGTCAGTTGTTGGCAATATTTACTCTGTTGCTTCCCTTCTACATGTAAACAAATAGCAAACATAAAAGAAAATTAGCTTTGCCGGCAACATGATGGAAAAGGAAATATCCAGAATGACAAAGGATTTCATCATGGACTATTTTATTTATAAATGTATGTATTATTTGTGAGCAAATGATGACAAAGACTCAGAGGCTGAATGCGGAGAAGAAGACAAACAGAAGGTGCAAAGGAGATGCAGAGACTAGTCCCTTTAATCAGCATCCCACAAGCCAAACACGCACACCTCCTTGTTGAGTAGAGGAAGAAAAAGAGAAAAAGGATTCATTTTATGCGCTCTTTGTTTAATCAAGACTTAATCTTGATGTTTTTCTTTTCCTTTTTTACAGACAAAACAATGTTCCGTGTTGACCAACTTATAACCATTAAAGCCAACAAGATTGGCTTCTCTATTTTAAATTATTCAGAACCTCCTAAATAGAACTTTTTGTGTGGTTTACAAAGCAAGGAAATATGCTGCACATCTCAAAACATCTCACAGGTGTTGGTAGACCTTTATTATGTTCACACATGATCACTTCTGATCACAGACGTGCTTCGTTTCTTGGTGACATTCAAACTTTGTCAGCGACTTGAAGATCAGACTGAATATCATGCAGCTAGCTTTACGTCTTGTATAGTCATGCTCAAAATCCCAATCGAATACCTACGCAACTCCATACTTGTTAGCCAATGCCTCCGTTAGTTTTATTTCATGCTATTCATCCATCATTTCTAAAGCACTTTGAATAAAACCTTGTGCCTTAATATTTGCCATATAAATCAAGTTTTAATTGCCTAAGCTTAACATTGCAAGTTATGTTTGATTAGTTGTATTTAGTTTCCACCTTTGCCTTCAAGTGTGATGCAGTGCAATTCAACAGCACCATTAAGCTCAGTCTCAAAACTTAGAATAAAATTGAAACCATTCCAACACAGCTGAACATTGCATTTAATTTATTGTACTGATGTATTAAAAGTTATAAAATATGGGAAAGTTATTCTTCGGGAACATTTGCCAAACTAACTACTTAGTCCTCATATCTCCATCAAGCTTTCTCTCATAAAACTGATTAAATGTTATTGAAAAGGGCCTTTATAAAACACAATACTTGATTTACAGCACTGACTGTTGCAGTCTGTTCCTCGGCTGTGTTAAGCCCCCCACTGCAGTTGCTGCTTACTTCTCAGACTTTGTTTCCCCTCTTTTCACCCACAGCTTTTCTCTGACTCCAACTCCATCTTTTGTCTTTTTTTATTACTTTACTTAAATGATTATTTTTGTTCTTCAGTATAAAGTCTCCTTTTTGCATTAAAATTTTTTGCCCAAATCTTTCCTTTTTTGATTATGTTCTTAAAGTTGACCACTTTTTGTCTGCATTAAGATGGTTTGTGCTAAAGTTAAGAGGTTTTATTTAAACTTTACTTTACTATGATTGTTCCACTCCCTAAAAAAAATAAATTAAACTAACAGAAACTAACCTAAAATAAGTTATGTTAGGAATAATTAGAAACAGAATAGTTAGAAAACTCCCTTTTACTTTATTACACTAATGGTCTAAACTTGATTGACTAAGAATATTGTCTCATAACATTCCTCATCCTCCCTTTTCAACTTTGTGTGTGCTGGTGTATGTGCTCAGGCACATGTCTGTGATTACCTCAGAGAGATCTGACACTTGAAGCTCCCTGACCTTGGAGCTTCTCTCCAGCAGCAACCTGTGGGTGTGATTTTCACATCAGGGTCCATCGGATAATCTTCTGAATATGCAAATACAGGGTTTATATACCAAGCCCATTCCCTGTTTTCTTTGTTTGGACTTTGATGCAGCAACCTGTTCATCTGTCTGTAACCCTTCGTACAAATCTGTGCTTCTTGTGCGGAGTAAAACTACCACTAAAGATAAGTAACTGTCTCTGAGTCATTATTCATTTCTGTGTGCATGAAGCTGAAGGGAACGAACCATCCTAATTTACCTATTTTACAGTCCTGTTTAGAATCTTCAGTGTCCTCACAAGTTACAAAAGGAACTTAATGTGTGAACCTTACCTGTTCATTGGTGAGTTATATGCACATGCACTCATACGGGGGGTTGACCCGTATGGGTGTTGCAGCTTTTTGGGTTGGGGAGGGGGGGAAGAGAGGAGCGGCCGCATCTTAAAGCGAGCGCGGGTTTGTCTTCAGGTTCCCTTAAGGCGAGTGCAGCCACCTTACGGAACGTCATGAAAATGAAAAGTATCCTGAAATATTCGTAAGAATAATGTAAGTTACGTAACACTGTTGTACGGTGCTCTGGTGCCAAATTCTGGTCAGTGGTAAGGTGCACATACTGGTTCCTTACTGACCTCTCGCAAATGTTACAGGTGACACATAATGGAATTGAAAAAAGGAAAATTCCATCCGACACACTGGTGTTTCACCTATTCCCCCTTACGTTCCCCTTTGTATCACCCTTAAAGAGCCACTTAAAAAAAATGTTTCTTTATGTGTTTTTATCATGTTTTTGTGATTTCTTCTGATGGAGGAAATAGAAAATAAAAATTGGCATAAAATTGCATCTCTGCGTATTTCTTTTTTCAAATAGGGAATCAGCAGCAGACGAAAAACATTTTGTTTGAAAAAGATTATATTTGTGACATGGAAGCTACATTTGGCAGGCCACAAGCTTCCTGCTCTGCTCCATTCTGATGCACCATAACTCAGAGGTGAATGAACTCCTGCCATTCTGCACAAACATTGTCCTTGAAAACGACGAAGTTGTTTTTTTTTATTTTGGCTAAAAACAGCATGATCATATTTAAAAGACCACTGGGAACAATTTTACAATTGATCAAAAGAGGATCAGACTGGGACGTAAAGTATTCACCACAAAACTGTCACTCACAGCCTGCCTGTAGAAAAAATGTGCATGAACATTTTTGCTCCACGGGCGCACTGAGCGGTCTACAACGATACTTCCTGCAAGCCACCTGTGTGCATCGTACAGGTTTCTTCATTTCCCCCCACAGATAGCCCATCTCTAGCCATAAGAGCAGTTGTGACTAAAACTTTACCTGTGGTTTAAACTCCTTTTTTAAATTTTAAAAAGTTGTGTGATATATTCTCCTTGTCAACATTTGGAAAGCATAAACATCTAAATCCTGCTTAGTCTTTTAGCCTGAGGGCTGTTTTACAATTAACACATGAAAACATGTTTATAAAGCAGACCCTAAACAAATAACTGTAGACTCAAAGAAAACCGTTTTGAGGAAGGTCTTTAAGGTTGTCAAGTCTGACTGAGGTTTGGTTTACTTCAGACTTTTGATTTGATTTGATTTGAAATGGTTTATTTCAAGCAATCAAATAAGAATAATACACAAAAACAATACAATCATCAGTTATCTATTCATAAAATGACGAATCAAACCTAGGATAATTAGACATATTAATAAATATTGCTTGAAAGGGAGTGGAAGGAAGCAAACTTATATAATTCCACCCCGTTATACTGTGACCATTTTATTACATGATTTATCATTATCCAGTTCCTAGCTTTTATCAGACAGAATTAAGAATCCGGAAATATCAATAAAGAAAATGACAAAGATGAATAACTTAAATTATTAGACTTTCATTTGCAAACCATTGGCGTGTAAGACCACATTGCGGTATATCACAGCAAGTCGGTGACACCAATGTCTTCTTAGTTGCAACTACAATCTGACAGTGTAAAAAATA
Organism: Oryzias sinensis; assembly: GCA_037389245.1. Taxonomy (NCBI): domain Eukaryota; kingdom Metazoa; phylum Chordata; class Actinopteri; order Beloniformes; family Adrianichthyidae; genus Oryzias; species Oryzias sinensis. The sequence goes on from CM074490.1 coordinate 17,927,233, forward strand.
CAACTTCTGTTTTAGTTCTGCTGTGAAAGTGGCATTCTTCTGAATATTTTCCAAACATTATCACAAACAGAGCTCCAAAAAAGAAAGAAAAAGCAGAGGGCTCCGCCAAGGATCAAGTCGAGGAGGCTGCCAGTAGTTTTTTTTTTTTTTCTGGGAACAACAGTTTTCTCAAAAGGCCCTCTGAACCATTGTGTTCATTGTGTTGGTGATGTGTTTTGTTTACCAACTTTGATGAACATTGTTGAGGAAAAACAGCTTGGAAAGTGAGTCAAAACGAAGGTTAGGGTTTAGGAGGTCCTCAGCTAAAATTGGTTTAAGATGCTACAAGAAAAACAGTCTTGGCTGATTTTTTTTCAAACCTCACAATTCTCTGTTTGTTGCACAAGACTTGATAAATTCAAGCAAGTCTGAGACCAGAAAATGTATTTTTTTATTGTTTTTAATTATGGAAACCAAATTGTTTGTTGTTCATTGTAAGTAGAACATATTTTGACATTAAAATCTGAATTGAAGGTGAATTTTAAGTGACATTTTTCTGTCTCTGTTCCGAAAACATGCTGTGAGGATTGAACCCTTTACTCTGTTTTAGCTTTGTTGTTTTCTTGGTGCATGTTCTGTCAGGTACTGTGTTGTTGTTCTTTCCTCTTGCCACAGCCTCACCTGATTTAATTTGATCCATAACTGTCTTCAGTTATGCTACGTTCACAACTAGCATTTGTCACATGTTACTAAATTGCACTAAACATGGATTCTTGAACGCGTTTTTAGCATTCGGTTCTCTCACTGGACCGTCACTACCCAACACTAAAGGCCCGTACACACCGGGACGAATATTCGCCAGGCGTTATTCGCCAGCATTTTTCGCCACGTTTTTTGTGTTCACACCCAGGCGATTTTCGCTGACGATGAGCCGAGCCAACATGCAATTTCATTCCCTGACGTTAGATGGCGCTTAATATAAACAGAAATACTCCTGTACACAAGGTGGCGCTGTGCAACTTTACGCTTCTTAAAGTCGCTTTTCACTCAGAAGAAGAGAGCAAGTATTTACGCGATTGTCAGAATCATACAAAGAAAACATGAATATTTCAAGCACCAGTTGCTCCAACTGGTGCTTGGTTCGGGGATATTTTATAATGTCCGTCATTATTTCTTCGTGGCAGTGTAGACGCTACTCGGCGTCTATCTACTTCGCTGGTATGTGTGCGCAGAAAGGCAGTTTTGTGTTTGAGCGCCCCCAAGTTGTGTTTGACTGTAACTTCAGAAGCTCCAGACACGTGTGCAAAAGCGCCATTCTCATTGGTCGAATAGATTTCGACGCGACGCGTCGAAAAAAAAAAACGAACCCGAGGTGTTTTTTTTTTTTGACGCTTTAACGCGTGGCGTTTTTTCGCGTCGGTGTGCACACTCTCATTGGTGCCCTTTGTTTAGTCACGAGGCGTTAAACGTCGGCGAAAATCGCCGGCGAAATTCGTCCCGGTGTGTACGGGCCTTAAGGCACATCCACCAACTGAAGTTGGAAGAGGCTTAGTGAAAACAGTCTCATCAGTGCAAATGTCATGTATCTTGCTTCTTTCACTGCTCTATTCGGATATATGAAAGACTTGGTTCGCATTTCCATGAATTAAAAAGGACACTACCCCTACATCAGTTCAACTGTTTTCAACCCATGTTCAGTTTTGTAAATAGAGTCAGAAAACTGACTTTAAACCTTGCATAGGTTGCACCATGCCCGTGAACACGAGAGTTTTGAATGTGAAAGCCCAAAACATCCATTTACACGCGTTCACATAGACTTTTCAAATGGAAATGGTCGCTTGAACCTGCGTTGCAGATGCTGGTTTGAACGTAGCATTGGGCCAACCATCCTCAGTGTCTTTTAGTGTCTGTTTTTCAGTTCAACTCTGTCGGGTCATCTGCTTTGTTACCCTTTTTGGCTCATGTTTACTTTTGAAGTTCCTGCCACAACCTACTTCCAGCATTTTTTAGCCCTACACCACCAGCAAAAATATGATAGCACCAAAAGGAGATCACTGAGGAACCTAGAAGAGAGACGATTTTATCGGGCCATCTGGAAAAAGCTAAAACAAATCTACCGCCGGCTTCCAGTCTGAAGTCTGCAAATTTTCACTGAAGTTAGTACCGGTATGCTTTTATGAACTCAAAAAATGATCAACTCTAAAATGTGCACTTGTGTTTAGCCATTCCATGATCAGATATTTTCACAGTTATATAGTAATAACATTCATCACATAGTCTTTATGTGTAAATTATTTTATGAAATAATTTGTTGTATAAGTATTTTTTTAATTAGAAGAGTCCAAAGCCCTGATCATCACACTTCTACTACAAGAGTTAAGCCTGTCTCTATCAAGTTTGCTTTGCACTTGGATTTCCTCTGTTTGTTGACTTAATGCTGTTTGCAAAGCTTTATTGTGTTTATTAACAGGCTTTAATATGCAGCTCTTCAAAAAAAACACTCAGGATAGGCTGTTTCTCTGACTGACTTCAAGTAGATCAGCCCATTTCATACTAATGTTCTGCGTGAAGGGATTTACGTTGCTAGGTGATTTTCAGCTGAGTTTTTTTCATATGAATATTAAGACACAAGAGGATTTAAACTTAATTGTTTTTTTCCTCATGTCTATTAAAGAACAGTGTCCTTTCCTTTAGGTTTTTATACAGAGAACATCAGGGACTGTTTTCGACAGGATCCTAAATGAGCCACTAACTAAAGACTCTCACTACCTGGTGACAACATGGAGTTACATAATGAGGTTTGCTGGTCTTCATGAGTAAAGTGCCAAATTAAATAATTACAAGCTGAAACAAAGTTTTTTTCGTTATTAGTTCCTCTCCATGATTGCCAGCAGCTTGCCTGGGGTGTTCTTCATAAAAGAAAAATAAATAAACAAATAAAAATACAAGTTCCATGAATCCCATTTGTACCTGTGTGACTCAATCTCAAATAAACCCAAACCAAGGGGGACTACAAGCAGAGGCAGCAAAAAAGGCATGGACAATATGACTGGCTGATAAACAAAGAAAATATACCCAGCTTGGGAGAAAAGTGCTGCTGAAGTAAACAAGATGAGACAAGGTGGAGCTGTGGCCAAAAACAAAGAGAAATGATTTAAATTCAAAGTCCTTGCAGGCAAAACTTAGTTACTTACAACAGTAGAGCGACAATATCAAGTCTGCTTGGAGTAAAGATTGTGGCACAACCTAAAACAGAATAAAGTTTAAATCCCAGCTTTCTTTTCCTTTTTATTTTTTGTGAGTTTAGTTATTCTTGTAGCCATCTTCACATGTTAGTTCTGTTAGTTCTATTATTGACAGACATCGTTTGACAAGACACAAGCAATATTTTCGCTTAATTCTTTAACCGAGCATTGACATCATGAAAACAATTAATGCAAAACTTAAAAGCGTTTTCCACAGTTTGAGAGCCAAGCAATGACTTTTACCAAATTAAAATAAAAATGTATCCATCTATGACTGTTAAACATTTTCTTTGTCTCCAGTTGTGGCATGTTAACATCATGGAACCAGCTGGTGAAAAATGTTGGCTGAGAGTTTGTTGCTTCAGATCTCAGGATGAAAGCATCAAGGGAGTTTCTTCTTCAGCTTAACTTTTTTGAACTTGTACCCTTTTAAGACTCCGTAATCAGTTTCGACAGGAATGAAACAATCAGGAGAAGATTGGAGGAAAAAGACAGACAATCAGGAGATCTTTTGAGCAATTGCTGCTGCAGAAGAAAAAAGGGATCTTCATCCCAAGAAAATGGTAATGCCTGCAGAATGACCTTTCGTGGTACAAATAGTAATGTCTGCTTCTGCACATCAGTCTGTGATTATATTAAGGAGACACAAAGCACTGAGAAACCTAAGATCTAGGGAAGAGCTCTAAAAAGTGCTGTAAAAGATTGCTTGTGCACTTTTATAAGCACAATATGCTCTGTGAAAATGTGAATTCAGTTTTTTCCCCCTGCTAATTGGGACCAAGATTAAAACCAGGAAAATCCAGGAAAAACAGAAAGGCTGCATTTGCTGTGGATGATGGTGAGGGGATGAGGCAGATTGTCACTGAATCAGGATGCAGAAGATTAAAAGTTGGTATAGTGCTTTTGTACAAATAAAACTGACTAGTATTTGAGAATTGCTCAGTTTAATTAAAAAAAATAAAAATAAAAAAACCCAACAGGCACGACAAGAACATTGCCATATCTGTGTTCTGTCAGTGGTTATCTTTTATCCTGAAAAGTGGCAGTTAAACAGTTTCATTATTAAATTTGATTCCTAAATTCAACAATCTAAACCATTTTAAATTTTAGGATCAAACCACTATTAAAAGACAAAAAGTATGACTTAAAGTCCCACTCCAATCATCTTTTGATCTATTGTAAAAGCGTTCCCAGAGGTCCTATGACATTTTTAGCCAACACTTTAAAAACCTGTTGTTTCTGTAGAGTGGCAGCAGGTCGTTTGCCTCTGAGTTGTGTGTGGGACCGTTAGTGCAGAGTACCTGCCCCCATCCCAATCCCATCATCCATCTGTTTACGCTCTCTCCCGCTAGCTTACTGCCCCTCATATCCCCAACCTAACTTTACCAGTCCAACAAAAATAGTGAGCAATGTTGTAACTATCCCACTGTACAGTTTTCAGCCAGATACGATACCTGAAAACAAGGGCGTAACATGGATCTAGTCACCTGTCAGTCAATTCATCTGAATGAACAGACCAAAGAGCTTGTGGCTCGCCAACTGTAGCTGCTATGTCACATCTACAAGCTTTTTCCAATGGCATTTATTCGTGTGTTCCTGATTCACAATGATTTGATTAAAGACATACTCAGAAACACAATTTTAAGTGTAATTTTCTTCATATATTTCCTCCGTCATCAGAAAAATGCTACAAGAACATGTTAAACACACCAGAAACACAATTTTCATTGGAAAGGGTCTTTAAGGTCGAGAAATTATCTGGAAGCAAACCAAAGGAGCACTAAGATACAGAAAGAGCGCATTGTGTTTTTTGAAAACAGCAGCAATGGACACATTTACAGGAAGTCAATGACAGATGATTTAGCATGTCAGTTTTATTACAGCTCTTAAAAAAAGAATTTACATGAAACTTTTATAAACATTTCATATTTTTAAATTGAAATCCTGAGCTCTTTAATTTGCTTTTCACTTATTTTGTTGTTAATTCTTAATCTGTTGCTGGTTAGTTTTCTCACTTCATACTGGTCTTAAAATGAGCTTGTCTTACGTCCTCCAAATCCTCAACTTGTCTGTTAGACCCAATTCCCACTAGACTTTTTAAAGAAACTTTTCCCCTAATTAATGATTCCATGTTAACAATGATAAATACTTCTCTGGAAACGGGTTACGTGCCACAGTCTTTTAAATATGCAGTTGTTAAACCTCTTCTGAAAAAGCCCAGTTTGGATCCTCGCGTGTTGGCCAACTATAGACCAATATCAAACCTCCCCTTTATTTCTAAAATCCTAGAAAGAGTTGTAGTTAAGCAGCTTTACTGCCACCTTCAGGACAACAGCCACTTTGAAGACTTTCAGTCTGGGTTTAGACCTGACCACAGTACGGAAACTGCACTAGTTAGAGTCTCTAATGACTTGTTATTGGCCTCAGAAAAGGGACTACTTTCTATTCTGGTCCTGTTGGACCTCAGTGCAGCCTTTGACACTATCGACCACAGTATTTTACTCCATAGACTAGAGCAGGACATAGGGATCAGAGGATCTGCTCTCCAGTGGTTTAAATCCTATCTGTCCGATAGGTATCAGTTCGTTAATGTAAATGGACAGTACTCTCAGTGGACTCGAGTCCACTATGGAGTCCCACAGGGCTCAGTCTTAGGACCCATCCTGTTTACCCTTTATATGCTACCCCTAGGAAACATAATCAGGAAACACAGCATTAATTTTCACTGTTATGCCAATGATACGCAGTTGTATTTATCCATGAAACCTGACCAGAATGAGGATATAGAGAAACTGAACGCCTGCATCAGAGACATCAGGACCTGGATGACAATTAATTTCCCCCTTTTGAACCCAGAAAAAACTGAGGTCATTATACTAGGTCCTAAAAACCTCAGAGATGCTCTGTCTGCTCAGATAGTCTCCCTGGATGTCATAAGTATAGCCCCCAATTCCACAGTTAGAAACCGTGGGGTTCTATTTGACCAGAATTTATCATTCAAGGCTCACATATCTCAGGCGTGTAGAACTAACGTTTTCACCTGCGGAATATTGCTAAAATCGGAAATATACTTTCTAAGAGTGATGCTGAAAAACTCATCCATGCATTTGTTACGTCGAGGCTGGATTACTGTGACTTCTTAGCAGCGTGTCATAAGAGTTCCTTAAGAAGTCTCCAGCTTGCTCAGTCAGAACGCAGCAGCTAGATTGTTAGCTGGAACTAGCAGAAGAGATCACATCACTCCTGTGTTAGTTTCGCTCCATTGGCTCCCAGTTGATTCTAGAATCAAGTCCAAGATCCTCCTGTTAACCTATAAGGCCTTACATGGAAAGGCCCCGTCCTATATTAAGGACATCATAGTCCCTTACCATCCGATAAGAACACTTCGCATGCAAAATGCAGAACTGCTTGTGGTTCCTAGAATTAGTAAAAGTACAGTTGGAGGTGGAGCGTTTAGCCACCAAGCCCCTGTTTTATGGAATAAGCTCCCAGCTCATGTAAGAGAGGCCGACTCAGTTTCTACATTCAAAGTTAGACTGAAAACATTCCTCTTTGGACAGGCTTATTATCAGACTAGTTTTCAGAGGTTTTTTAACTTAATGTTAATGTGTTTAAATTAAACTTATTAACAATACCGTTTTGTTTTAAAAGGCTGCTAGAAGTTGAAGCTGGGGTAACTATGGTGCACTGGGGTTCTGTCCTCTTTTCTCATCTACTTCTACCCTTCATCTCCTCTAGTCTTGATCATCATTCATCATTTAGTTCTCCATGCCTCTGTTTGGTGCAGTGCGATTCATGTATTGTCCCTCTTTTCCTCTCCCCTCCTGGGGAGTGGGAGTGCTTCCAGACTCCAGTTGGCTCATCCGTGCTCCTGTTCCTGACCGTTAACCTCGCCTTTGCTCCCGCACCTACGCCTGGCTGTGGATCCTGCCTCTGGCTCGTCTCTGCTCTGTACCTGACCGAGTACCTCATCTCTGCTCCTGCTCCTACACCTGGCTGTGGTTCCTGTCTCAGGCTCGACTCGCGCCCCTGACTGTCCCCCCAACCAGCGCTGGATGAAGCTCGTCTGCTGGACTTTATATATGTAGTTGTAGATTTAGATAAGTTAATTCTTCTCTATGAGTTCTGGTAAATCGCCTGTCCGTCCTGGGGGAGGATCCCTCCTTCATGTGGGCACCCCTGAGGTTTCTTCGTTTTTTCCGGAATCCATTTTTTTAGGAGTTTTTCCTTACCGCGAAGGGGGGTCTAAGGGCAGGGATGCCAGTATAGCTTAGTCAGTTTGTTAGTTCATTTTAGTATTTTGCTATTGAACTCTTTGTATTCATGATCCTTTTGAGTTCATGTTTACTTCGAAGCCCATCGAGACGACTGTTGTTGCGATTTTGGGCTATACAAATAAAATTGAATTGAATTGAATTGAATTGAATTGTCTATGTTGCACATCTTTCTTTTGTAGATATTCTTTCAAACTTACATCCCAGTCTATAAAGGTGCATGATTTATAATAGGCTCAGGAACAAGCGTGCCATTAGTGATTTATTAGCAATTTATTTATTTATACATTTTCACCTATGCGAATTTACACACTAAAATCACTAAAAAACAAGTTTGCTATTGACTCACGGTTTTGCTTAACCACTTTCCCCTGACATTAGAAAAGAGGTAAGTCACTCCAGCTCTGGAAATTGGTTCCTCTGTGACTCAGGATAAAGTTCTACATAATAAAACTGGAAGCCAAGCCAATGTGAATCTCAGAGCTTTACAATCCTAACACAAGAAATCAAAACATAGAATCCCAGGAAGGCCTTGACAAACTATCTGATCCCAGCACATACATTATAAAACAACAAACTATGACATATGTACCTGCATTTTCTTCACATCTCAAAACCCAGTCATGTTTTAGTCCATAGAAAGTTGTCTATCATGAGCAGCATAGTATCTATGATACAACTTTAAATAGAACATAACAATAGAAGTAAAATTGTAATGTTAGCCTTAGTAACTACAGTGTGAATGTTTCATGATTAAGCAAGGATATCTCTATAACTTCTGCTGTTTTTTTTCTATTAAATAAACCTATTGTAACACCTGAGCAACAAAAGATATTTGCAGGGTATGTAGGAGGATCGTTCTGATGAACATTAGAATCAAATGACAAGATGAGCTTTTTCCATATGTGACAGAATTCTCCTTTCTTTTCCTCTTTAAATTCTGTTCCACGTATGTCTCTCGTCTTGTCCTTTCAATTCTGCAAGGACATGCTATCCCTGTGCTCAATTATTAATGGCAAAGTAGCAGAGGTTAATGCAGTAACTGATAAATGTTTGATGTTTACATTTCAGCAGGTATCAAATTACCTTCATGTACCATTTTAGCTGATTTTTCTGATGCTTGTCCCAAATGGGTGTTTATAATAAAATTGTCATTACTTGGTAAAATGGGTTAAATTGTGGCTCCTTTTGTTCAGTCAAAGAACATCTTTAAAAAAAACAACAACCTTACACTGCTGATGGCATAGCATTTGTGCAACAAATACATTTGATGTCAAAGGGTTGAGGATATTTGTTTCTCGATCTGGTCTCAAATAATCTGGGTTGTATGTGTGTTCAAACATTTAGTCACATCTTTGGTTTTTGATCTGAATTATTTATCCTTTAACTTAATATTATGAACTTCCAGAAGTTTATCTTTATTAATATTTCAGATAATGCTCACAACGTAAATTACATTAAATTAAAACATAAAAATAAAATCCTTCACATCAATCTATCATCTTTATTAATATTTAGCAGGAGTGGGTCGTGTATGTTCTGGTCAGAGAGACAGATCTCAGCTGCACTGCTTAAAAATCAATTAAGCCCAAAACATTTTTCTCACTTTGCATCACCCTCTCTCTTTTAATCTTTCTTTCATTTGCTTATGTATTCAAGATCTCTTCCTCAAACACAGAGGAACACGTGTCCTGCTGCTTTTCATTCGGGCTGTCTAATCAAGGGCTCGTGCACAGTCCAGAGGCACTGTTGTGCAGCAGTTGATAGAAACCGGGTAGAAGTGTGGAAAAGGAGCAATGGTTCATACACATGTCTTCATCTAAAACAAGATAATTTCACTCCCAGCTGGTTACACATTCATGCTCAGTCATCGGCTTCTTTTTATTTATTTATTTTTTTGCATCACACGTTCATGCTGTGGAAAGCCCTTTATTTAGTACATTTTCAGCAGGCAGTGATGTGTGGAAAGATGTTCACAGGGAGTAGTTTCATTTCCCGAGCTTTAATACAAATAATCGGAAAGAGAAACTAAAACAACAAAAACTTCTCTTTGACCTTTTTTATGTGACTTGAAAGGACGAGCCCCAGCACCCAGTAAACGCTCTGGCATTATCCACAACCCCACCCGTTTATCTGTGGCTGAAAAAGGTTTCCAATCTCCCAGCGGGTCACAGCAGATTATGGTTGTAGTTCTAGCTCAAGAACTTTAACCTTCCATATAGAAAGAGATTGGAAGGCAGTGATCAGTATTTGATAGCCTTTTATCTTTAAAGACCCACTCCGATGAAAATTGTGTTTTTGGTGTTTTTAACACGTTCTTGTGGCATTTTAAAGGATGACATATATGATGGAGGACAAATATAAAGTGTCATATATAAAACATATATAAAATTAAGATTAAAATTGTACTTCTGAGTTTTTATTTATGCTAATCTTTGTGAATCAGGAGCAGACGATAAAATACTATTTAAAAAAGATTGTATTTGTTACGTACAAAATACGCTGAGCGGGTGACAAGCTCCTTGCTTCTCTCCATTCTGATGCATCCACTTGCAGACAAATAGATCTATGTATGTCTCTGTTTTCCTCGTCTGAGCTAGCATCTGGCTAAAAACTGTACGACTGGATAGCTGCAATAAGTACGAATAATGGCTGACGAAGTGTGCATTATCGGAAATTAACGCACGAAAACTGAACCATCCGACGCAAAGTGCGTTAATCCTGATAATGCACTCTTCGAAGGCCATTAACCCGTTAATACTACGATCACTTAAAAAAGAAATAAATATTCCACCAGTTTTTAGTTCTTTTTCTTTCTTTTTTACGGTTTGGATCACCTTTTTCACAAAAAAGTGGACTTTTTATTACGTGGTGCAGCCGGTTGTCACGGTAACGAGACAACCCTCTGCACCACTGCTGCAAGTCAAGGTCCGGTAAAGCGATAAATATATTTGCTGATCATCACGATCTGTTAAATAAAGCAACACTTCAGAGAGAAAGTTCACCTCTTACCGTGTGTTTTTGTCCAGATGATGGAGCAAAAGTGTTTTTTTTTTAAACTTGTCCTGTCCAACAGCTGGGCAAACAGATGAGAGCTGAGGGCCTCTTGTGTTGGACATATTTTACTTTAACAACAGGGGTTATAAATCTTCTGACAAATCAGAGGTATGTCTGAATAAATCCCTTTTGTAATCAAGGCCAAACTTTATTCATTTCAATCATATTTGAAACTTTTTTGTGTTGGACCGGACGGAAAAGGAAAAGGAAGAAGAAGAGAGAGGGATATTAGAGAGGGGGTAGGGTAGGAGGGTGATTATGGGGGGGGGGACTATAAAGGGACAAACCATGAAGCAGCGCAAAGCAGTTTTTGGATGGTTGTACTGATTACAATGAGGTTCAGATGTAATACAAGTTTTAAGGGCGGGGCCTGTCCTCACACACACTCAAATGTTATAAACACACCTGTTGGCTCAAAAAATGTCCACGTCAACATGTACACAATACAAGTAATGTTCACACACGCATACTTATGCCTTTAAACCAACAAGTGTGAAATATTTCATTCAATCACGCAAACTATTTATGTAGAGGCGAGCCACCTGTGCTTAAGTGAGTCTTTATGTTCTTCTAAAATGGATGATGAAATGTGAAAAGAAGGAGGGAGAGTGCCCAGCCATCCCCACACCCAGACCCCTGCCGCATTGGTAGCGGCAGCCAGAGACCCCCCCCCCAACACCCGCACGGCAGCAGATACAGAACAACCACCCCCCGGGTGATCCCATCCGTCACCCAGGCCAGGGCCAGCCTGACCGCCACGAGGCCCCCAGAGACAGAGAGCAGGTAGGCATGGGGGGACAGAGAGTGCAGCCCCGGCCCAACGAGGACAGCAGGCAAGGCAGATGTCTCCTACAGCGACCGGGGGCCCCAAAGGGGTTGCCCCGCCCCGTCCCAGAGCCCTGGAAGGAGTGATCCCATCCACAGGTGCAGATGGGCAGCCCATCCAGCGCCGCTGGACCTCCCCCACCCCCAAGCAGGGCCAGGACAGGCTCCGCCCTTTTTGTACTACATTTGAACCTTACCATAATGATTAACAACCAGTAAACTTGTTGCTTTATGCTGCTTCATGGTCTTATCCCCCTTCCCCTCCTATTATCACCCCCTACCCCCCCCCTCTCTCTATCATCCCTCTCTCTTCTTCCCCTCTTTCCTTTTCCATCCGGTCCAACACCAAAGATTTTCAGACATGATTGAAATTAATAAAGTTTGGCCTCAATTACAAAAGGGGTTTACTCAGACATACCTTTGGTTTGTCTGAAGATTAATAACCCCTCTTGTTAAAGTAAAATCTGTCCAACACAAGAGGCCCTCAGCCTAAAAAAACAGGCCCCACCAGCCTCCTAGCACAGGCAAAGGACCACCCCCTAGCCAAGCCAGATCCCCACTCAACCCCCCACACACACACACACACACACACACACGCCTGAAAGACCGTGCAGCACCCCAGCCCGCCCACCAGCACGGACCAGACCCCCAATCCATGAGTCCCACCCCGACCCCCACCCCCAACCAGACAAGGAGCAGCTACCAGGCCCCCCGCCCCCTAAGTCATGGAGTTAGCTATGGGAGACCAGAGAGACTGAATTCTTTCAAAGTAGCTTGAACTTTGGGCTGACATTTTTTCCAAGCTGACATGATCAAACAGCAGATTTCTGTATTGACTTACAGTGATATTTTTCTTGTTTTTCCAATTTGTTAAAATTGTTTTTTTAGCAATACAAAGAGTTATGAAAATGATAGATACTAATCCTCCTTCTATATCGATGGCACTCATGTCACCAAGCACGCAAAGTGACGGTGAAGCAATGATTGATACCTTAAGCCAGACTGATAGATCGGCACATACCACATACCAGAGAGCCTGGACAGGTGTGCAGAGCCACAGTGCATGCATGTAACTGTCAGGTAGATTACTGTCACAGTGCTCACAAATGTCTGAGTTACTGAGACCCATCTTGAACATCCTCTGTCCAGTGTAGTAAATCCTGTGAAGAGTTTTGAATTGAAAAGTTTGTTATAAAGAAGCCAGTGAGGGGATATAAAATATTTCAGCTATGTGACCGGGACTTCTTTTTTAGGCTTGGAGTTATCACTGTGAATTATCACTTTTTAATCCACAGAAACAGAGAGCTCTCAGCAAAGGGGAAAGGGATAAAGGAGTGAGGTTGCTCTGTGCCAACAGTCCTCCCTGCACCTCAGAGGCAAAATATTGAACTTCTACTGCTCTGCAGATATTTTGTCCTAGAAAAGTACACAGTTTTTTTTAACCACAAAACGGCATAGTCATAATTAAAAGACCACTGGGAACATTTTTACAATAGAACAAAAATGGGTCTTTAACTAAAAAAAGACCATTTATACAAGTGTTAGTATAAACAGAAAATTGCTCTATGATAACATATGTATAAGTGTCTTTGGCTGTCATAAACTTGGTTGTGGAAATAAATGTGATACCTTAAAGTTTAAATTTAAACTAAAGCAAAGGCAATCTGTCTGAGGAAATACAATTCTTCATTTCAGCAAAAAAAGGCAAACCGTGTTGAAATCTGTCAGTTTCACTGCAGGGCATTGACTGTTACAGAATATTATCTCTAAGAGAAGAAAATTTTTTCCCCATCTAAACTTGTACCAGATCTTCACTCATATTTAGGAGGTGAACAATTTTGATCAAACCAAAGTTTTGTGGAAGTAATGCAGTGTTGTTCTCAGAATAAAAGCCTGTAAAATGAAGACAGACAGCAGATAATGGCACTAAAAGTAAGAAACGTGTGTGTTGTTATGGTTTAAACGTTCTATATAAATATGCATATAGGATACACTTTCTAAATCTGCTTTTTCTGTTTCTTAAACATTTAGCTCAGAATTGCAAAAAAGTAAACACACGTATGGTACTGTGTGATTTCTGGCTGCCAATAGGGAAAATCATAATAACAGTTCCTGTATATTTAAATTTGTTTAAAACAGAATAAAAAACAACAAAAATATTGACTCATGGACACAAAGGTTATCATGAATTTTTCTCTGAAATCTGGTATTGAAAAAAATGTGTGATTCATGATCATGTAAGGCATCAAATTAATAAATAAATGTAGCTTCTCAAAATAAGAGCATATTGGAAAAAATAAAAGTGAGAAAACGGTGTAGCACAACTGATATGTCTGACTGGAGAGTTGGACCATGGCTAAAAGCTTTTTGTACCTTTTGTTGTTGGTGCCCTTTTTGTCTTGGCTTTTTCCCTGGGGATTCACTCATCTTTCATTCATCTGACATGGCTGAGCCACAGCATAAGACATGATGAGAATCCCACCCTTCTTTAGTGAAGGTCTTGCCACATAATTCCCAGGATTTTTCTAAAGTTTCAAAAGTGAAATGTGTTAAACTTTTGATACAAGCGAAACAAATCATGCCTTACTGTAAGTATGAAACTGAGCACACAGGCTTGGTACAATTGCATTTTGGTGTCAATATTTTTTTAATCTTAATTTAAACAGGATAAACTCATTAAGATTAAAAATGTCTTTCGCAAGAGCATCCTGGCCAAGAGGCAGCAGCACATCTGTAACACACATTTCTCATTTACACTCACACTCAATCAACATAAAAAAGGCAGTCTTAAATAAAGCATTTACAGTTTCATAGCTTTGTCTCACGTTCATGTAACCCTTGTGCTATCCTGGGTACTTTAACATTGGGAGTTGGGTCATCTAGACCCACTAGACAATGCCCTGAACCTTTTTTCTTTAATCATTTGTGATCTTCACTGGTGTCCATGGATTACATGAAATCTTTCCACCTTTATCCACCTTTGTCATTGTAGGAATAACATGTCAATGCAAGGGTGGGGTCATCTAAGATAGCACAAGGGTTAAAAGTAATTTGAAAGAGTCCAAAGAAATCAACTATTTCAATTTAAACTCTTTCTGGAGAATATTGTGGAGTAAGAAATATCTCTCACCCACAGACACAGAGAGAGACATAGAGAGCAGAAGAAAGAGCGGACAACTACAAAGAAAATAGACCACTTGACTGGAAACAAGCATATGTCGTATCTTGTAGTACTAGAAAACGCCCCTTTTTTCTTTTTGCCCCTGTATTGGCTGCTTCTGTTTAGTGGACAAACATACCACTTCCTCCTCTGCCTCATTGTGTAACTGCGCTTTTGCAGATGCAGCAAGTCTATGATCAAGATGTCCCTTATGTTAAAAATAATTGCTGGAGAGAATCGTTTCACTTGAAAAGTTAAAACGCCACTCAAAAGAGTTCATCGTAGTAATCCTGGACAATCGCAAGCAAAACCAGCCAACATTAGTATGAACTACACTGTGCAGTTCTGGATGCGATTGATGAGATGGCTGATCACTGTGAAGTATAAACCTACTATCATACAGTCAGTGATCCAACAACAGAGTTGACTTAGTTACAAGAGAGCATGTACATGCTTTTTAACTTGTCCTGTCCAACAGCTGGGCAGACAGATGAGAGCTGAGGGCCTCTCGTGTTGGACATATTTTACTTTAACAAGAGGGGATATTAATCTTCAGACAAATCAGAGGTATGTCTGAATAAACCCCTTTTGTAATTGAGGCCAAACTTTATTAATTTCAATCATGTTTGAAAATCTTTGGTGTTGGACCGGACGGAAAAGGAAAGAGGGAAGAAGAAAGAGGGATGTTAGAGAGGGGGGGGGGGTGATAGTGGGAGGGGGGGTAAGACCATGAAGCAGCATAGAGCAGACAGGTTTTCTGGTTGTTTATCATTACGGTAAGATTCAAATGTAGTCAAAAAGGGCGGGGCCTGTCCACACACACACTGAAATGTTATAAACACACCTGCTAGCTGCAAAAATGTCCACGTCAACATGTACACAAAACAAATAGTGTTCACACGCTTACTTATGCCTTAAAACCAACTAGTGTGAAATCTTTCATTCATTCAATCATTCAAACTATTAGTGCAAAGGTGAGCTAACACCTGTGCTCAGGTGAGTGTTTATGTTCTTCTAAAATGGATGGTGGAATGTGAAAGGAAGGAGGAGGAGTGCCCAGCCACCCCCACACCCAGAACCCCACCGCAGCAGCAGCGGCAGCCGGAACCCCCCAACGCCACACGGCAGCAGGCAGGGGACAACCGCCGCCCGGGCAACCAAATTCGCCACCCAAGCCAGGACCAGCAGGGTGCTAGGAGGACATCCGCTGCTTGCTGGCAGTGATGTCCAAGCACACATCTTAACCTATGTCTAAAGATGCCAATGTGGGAAACACAAGTGTGGGGGAAAAGGGTATTTTAAAGTCCAAAAGCAAGTTAGTCACATAAAATGCAGAACAAAAACACAGACATTTACATTGATTTGAATCTGCATTTGTGCTCAAATAGGGTTTGAGTTTGAGTGAGTGGACTCCAACAATCAGCGTTTCTTAAGAAAAGTAGAATAAAAATATATAATCTGCCATAGCAACAGATAGTTTAACCACAATGGAAGCTTTAACTACATTTTGGAGAAGTACGTTTCAATTATTTTGTGTTTGTCCTTTCTGAAAATAAAATCTATTAAATAAGAAAAGTTGGGAATTTTTTTTGACTCCAATATTTCAACTGCGTTTAGATTTATTTTGGTTGTGTTTCAAAATGTTATCACATGCTGGGAGTTAACTGTAACCCTAAAATTAAATAGGTCATAAAGTTTTGAGAGAATTAAATAACTTATCAAAATGAATGGTTCCAGAACGTCTTTCGTTCCACATAAAATCTGTTGGAGAGTGGTAGAGAAAGGAACAGTCAAAATCTTTCATGTCATTTTCATACTCGGCAAATTATTAAATGTCTCTTTATCTCTTGCGGATTGGCCTCTGTCATTATGAAGGAGGAGTGAAATGTTTCGTAATGCTGCAGGATAAAAATAATCACGCAGATTAACTTTGTATCGATTTTTAGCCACCTCCTTCTTCTAAAGTGACAGCTGGGCCCCAACTACACCAATAAATCCTACGGAGAATACCAGTCATTTGTTTAGGTTTTTTCCATTAATTTCCCACCAGTCCATGGATCATAATTATTTGCTGACATTTAATATTTCTTGTGGCCCATCATGGAAGAAAAGGGATTACAAAGCCAACAAATATAGAAAAGACCAGTCCTTGAATGACCTGTTTTTGTATTCTCCTTGTCACTAAGTGAAATATTAAATTGATAATTATTGATAATCGCTAATCCCAAAGGGCAGTTTTATTGTATTTCAAGTTTGCTCCTTTGCCTGAGGTCCAGCTTTGTTTTACAGAAGGATGTGATCTATGATGATGTGTGTTAGACAGTGTCAAGAGGAAGTGATGAAGGGCATGAGTTGAGGATTAATGAAACCATGCTCAGGATTAAGAAGCACTGACCCTGAAATTAAAACAAGACACACATTAGACTTAACTTTGTGAAGCTGTTTGGAGTCAGCAAAACTTATGACATGACTACAGAGTTGTATGTTAATATGATAATTTTCATCGTAGTTGTCAGGAATGAGAAAAAAATGAACACACAAAGATGCTTAAAAACCAGACGGTGGGTGTGTTTGTTTTTTGGTGTAAAATTAGATTTTTTTTCTTTAACCCTTTAACTCTGGAGATGTCACCATTGACACCTAAATAACACACACTCTTTGACACACTGTAAATCCTCAACTGTTAAAAGCCACTCCATTTTGAACATGTTCTTGTAGCATTTTTCTCATATTGGAAAACATGTAAAGAAATTAAGAGTAATTTTTAATTCAAATAATGGTGAATCAGGTGGAGATGAAATAAAGGTATTTAAAAAGCTTGTAAGTGTTACGTACAAATTACAATTGGCAGGCCACAAGCTTCCAGCTCAACTCCATTCCAATGCATCCACTTGCAGACAGATTTTTGTACGTCTTTGTTTTCCTTATCTGAGCTCCTCTCTGGCTCAAAACTGTATGGCTGGTGTTGCTTGCCATTTTTATTTCACTGGTAATCTAAGCTAGGGATTGTAAGGGGATGTTAGCTAGTAGGAGAGAGTTTAAACAAAGGATTCATGGGAAATAAGTGGAGGCTTAGAATGCTGCCCACAACTAAGAGGTAAAGAACTACTGCTGCTCTGTGGAAACTATGTCCTAGAAAATAACAGATTTTTTGTTTTTGGCTAAAAAATGCATAACACCAATTAAAAAACTTTTACAATAGATTAAAGATGATTGGATTGGGACTTCAGCTTGATCAATGCGAACCATCTGATTCTGACGCAGAGCAAAGTGGTTTTACATATCGGTAATGCACTGATATGCGACACATTACTAATGTAAATTATTAAGCTGCTTTCCTCCGCGAGAGAATCAGCGGATTTACATTAAACGTAAGCACTTCACTACTGTATAGAGTTGGATATCAGCTCAAGGCAGCTTTTCTTTCCTTCAGAATCTGCTGAAATTACGTTTATTGCGTAAACGAGTGAAGAGTAATGATGGTCGAAAGAATGTAAACACTTTAGCTAAAGTTCAGTGCTAAAGAGTTAACATTGGTTCTGAGAGAAGATTTTTCCCTCTGGCAACTGGCCCTCTGATGTCTTTGGAGGAACTGCAACATCCTGGTTTGTGTCAAGTTTGGGAAGATTAGGTGGGATCTCGTTGTCCAGGCTGGCTTGTTTGGTAGGCAAAAACATGTGGACTCTTGAGTGGTGTAGAACTGACAATACCTATTAAAATGCAGAATTGCAATTACCAAAATCAAAAAACATATTAAAATTTTTTAATGGAACATAAACCAGGCTCTGAACATAATAATTTCCAAAAACAGACAATTGTGGTAAATATAAAATGCTTTCATACGTATTTCATCAACCCTTCTCCAGCCTATTATTTAAATTAAGTGTTGGATGGTAAAACAACAAAGGAGTGCACACCTCCTTCTGCTGAATAGACTGTTAGGATTAGTGACATCTTTGCTCAGGCCTTGGTGTTCATAAACAATGAGCCCAAACCAGAAAATAATTAAGCCATCACTGTTGTGTGCTCTACATCACATGACGATCTATGTTAAGGTAAACAAATTGTTTATTCATGTTTGCCATTACTATTACTATTTGCCTTTTTAAACACTTTCATCTCTTTAAACTCTTTCATTTCAAACCTGTTCATTTTCTCCAGACTGGCCAAATTTCAACCTAAACATGCCAATCACTGGATGTTTATATGTTTTTATAACTCTTCTGCCAGACCATTTGAGGGCTGTCGATAAAAATCCCAACAGATTGTCAGCTTGTACGGTTCTGCAGCAACATTGTCAAATAGGGTTTCCAAATGTCTTCTTCTGTTGTTATATTTTAGCTACATAAATTCAACAAGCAACACACGTATGTTTGATTGACCAATAACTCCTTGAGACATAGCATCTCATTTTCAAGCAGCTCCTCAACAAACAAAAAATTACTTGTAATAGGATTACACTGCATGACAGCCACACCAACACACTTAAAAAAATCTTAGCTTACCCTTATGAACGGAACACATATAGAATGGAGAAAATAAGTATTTGATCCCTTGCTGATTGTAGGTTTGCTGTCTGCCCCGAGCTCTGGGGTGTGGGGTGCAGGGCCTCCTGCCTTTGCTGGAGCATTCAGTGTGATCAAAGTGCACTCTAAGAGGAACACGTTCATTCAACCCACCCGCTTATTCACCTTTGCGCAAATACGGGCACGGGTATTGTTTTTTTTTCTTTTTCTACACCCCTCTTCATGAATATTGGTAATGCGGATATTGTGCGTACCTGTCTATGTGCAGAAATCTTGGGAGAAAAATCCTTAATGATTACTGCATGATTATACTTCTAACATGTAAATAGTTGTGAGCAGACTATTTTTCTTTTTCTTTTTCTTTTTTTTTGTTGCTGTTCGAACTAAATTATTTAATCTAATTTACTTACAACACTTTCATGTTTTAACTTTGTAATATCAACTACCCCCACTCGCCCCCCACCTCTGACATCCCACTCTGTTTCTTTCTCTCCTCTTTTGTTTATTTTTTCCGTCCGGTTCAACAAGGAATGCATACAAATATAATTTTCATAAATAAAGCTTAGCCTCAAATACAAAAGGGGTTTCTGCAAATATACTCTCAGTCTGTCTGAAGATCTATAAACTTCAATTGTAACAATAAAATCTGTCCAATACAAGAGGCACTTAGCTCTGATCTGCTTGCTCAGCTGTTGGACAGGACAAGTTAGAAAAAAACGAAAAACAAAAAAAAGAATTGACAGTCTGTCATCTTAGTCGTAGGTTCATTTGAACAGTGAGAGATAGAAAAATCACAAAGAAAATCAACTTTGAAGAATGAATATAAACTGATTTACATTTCATTGAGGGAATAACGTATTTTATCCCCTAGCAACCATTAA
The DNA here is from genome assembly GCA_037389245.1 of Oryzias sinensis. NCBI lineage: Eukaryota > Metazoa > Chordata > Actinopteri > Beloniformes > Adrianichthyidae > Oryzias > Oryzias sinensis. The sequence goes on from CM074490.1 coordinate 17,947,180, forward strand.
TAGTTCTGGTTCACATCACATCAGTTAGACTTTCTTGATCTACCTGTTTCCTGAATTGAAGACACCTGTTTAAACTAATCACCTGTAGAGAAGACCTGTCCTCAAATCCTGAATGAGGAGCTCCTTCCGTCCACCAGGAGGCTTAAAATAAGCCTTGGATGGGCCTTCCAACAGGATAGTGACCCAAAAGATTCAGCCAAGGTAACCAAGGAATGACTGAAGAACAAGAAGAAACATATCAAGGTCATGGAGTGGCCCAGCCAATCTCTGGACCTCAATCCTAGAAAGCCTATGGAGAGAGCTGAAGGTCAGAGTTGCCAAGTGACAGCCACCAAATGGACCAGGATTCCTCCTGGTCGGTCCACAAACCTGCTCATCAACAAGAAATATCAGACTTCTGTGCTAATAAGGATTTGCCACAAGGAACTAAGTCTTTCTGGTAAGAGAGTTCAAATTTCCTTCTATGAAATGAAAAAGAATGCATATGAAATCTTTAAAGTTCTAGATTTTCTTTGTGATTTTCTCTCACTGTTCAAATAAACCTACCAGTGAGATGACAGAATTTCAATTTCTTTTTAAGTGGGAAAACTTACAAAATCAGCAAGGGATCAAATACTTATTTCCTTATCTGTATATGGTAAATCTTGTATACTTCATGTGTTAACATGTTAAATACTTTGGAGCCAGAGAAGATGTCTCCTTGATTTTAATGGTAACCAATTTAGTGATGCATACATTCTGGAGAGATGAGTTCTATTGAGAGACCTCAGAACAAATCTACAGTGATAAAGGCAGACTGCATCTTACTATCCCGATTCATCCAAACAATTCCTAAATCTTCTTTGATTTTTTTTCTTGGCTTTTAAAAAGATTCTCAGATATTGTGGCTGAAGTCTATAAAACGTTTATCCTTCTTTTACTATTTTGTGCATAGGTGTGCATGTACATACATTTATGTGTGTTTCGCTGTCAAAATGTGAAAAGAACTTCCTGCCTCTGTGAAAAACTTGCCTTCTGGCAGAGATTATTTTGCGTCATCCCCCCTTTTAACTGTTCTCTGTTTTACTCTGTGATGCTATGTGTGCACTCACGGTGTAACATGCAGCTCTCTGGCTTCATGTTAATCCGAAATGCCTGTAAAACCCAATCAAATCTCCAGGGTGAGAGGTCAGGTGCTCAGCTGCAGTCAACAGCTAATTGAGGTTTGTGTATTTGTGCATGCATCTGTGCAAATGTCTCAGCTGGAGTAATGGTGTGTAAAATACACTTCAGCTGTCACTCAAACTCACATAATGATCACTGAGGTCATCTCAGAGCTCTGATTGGCTTCTGTGACTCAGTTGACGGGTAAAAACCAGGAGTGCACTAAAACACTTGTTCAATTTCTAGATCCTGCATCTGTATTTCAAACACTGGCCAGTTTTTGTGTTGATGTGAGTTTGCCTCTCCAAAGGGAATTGGCTGACCTGTGGGGGGCAGTGTGCCTCTGTGATGCACACAAGAAAGAGAGAAGAGATTAAAAAAAATATAGATACCCTCACCTCGTAGCCTACTTCACCCCTCTCTTATGATAGTCTCACAAAGCCCCACCTGCTGTGCCTCTCTCCATTGCACCTCTTTAGAATAAGACTTCTGAGTTTTACTCACTTCCTTTTTTTTTGCTGCCACGGTTTCTACAAAGGATATTTCTCTAAAAGGAGGGGACCTAAAATAATGTTTGATGTTTAAAACTCATTGGACATTCAGTTCAAATACCTATCTTCCACATTGATTAGTCATAATGCTCCGGAGGTGGCTTGAATTATTTCTTGTGCATATTTTCTCTTCTGGAGGAGCAGCTGTCATGCTCGTCTGTGTTGCTTACGTTGTTGCATCTTTGACATGTGCTCTATTCCCTGCTGAGCTGTTTTTGACAATTGCAGTGAAGGTATTCTGGAGGAGCACCGAGACATGCTGAGGATAAAGGCATGAGATTTGAGGTGTGACAAGGAGCTGTGACGTGCATCTGTGACAGATGTGCATGTAGAAAGTGTGTCAGGGGGTGCGTATGCACCAGTGACCTGCTCAGCCAGGAGTATGCATGTTTACTGTGCACTGTAAAGTTATTCCCCCATACATGACTCAAATTGCAATCAGATAGTTCCATTCAACGTATGTTAAAAAACGTGTTTTAATAAAGGGATGAACTGAATTTTGCTGTCTTGCATACATTTACACAAGAGCATAATTACAGCTCAAATATCTGTATTGTGAATAGAAAAGGTTAGCACAAAAACACAAGCACAAACAGTGGTAACAAGACAAAGAGCCAGCTTTTGTCTGTTCTGCAATTTGGACCAATTATAGCAGATGCAATGTGTTATTCTGGTCAGATTTACAGAGCTTGCAGGCTAATTTTTAAACAGTGTGAATGAGCTTTGCCAGCTCCTCTAGATTTCCACTATTAGTCCCTTTTGAAAGCAACCAGCTTTTCACATCTGCCTGATGTTTACCATAGAATCACACACTGGGAAAGAATTTGTTTCTCAGAGTGCAGATTCTCCAAAATGTCAGAAGTGAGCCTGTTCGTCCTTAGCAAAAGCCATTTTGAGATTTAACTTATTTGTGATCAATCATGAGGTTTGAACAGAGAATTTAGATAAGTTGTCAGAAAGCTCATTATTCACTTTGAATTTGGTTTTAAGGGAGATTTTCTGCTGTAATTTCAAACTGCAAAGGTGTTTAGGTCCGTCATAAACTTTGAGAGACTGTATTAATTATATAGTTGGAAAAGTTTCCCTCTCAATTCTTGGAGGGTTATGGCACTTTGGTTTGTGTGGCAAAGCATTGACTGACGAGACAAACAAAAGAGAAGCAATATAATGATCGACTCTAATGAAAGCATGCCCTGCACAGTAATTAAAACCAAACAAATTAATAGCAAGGAAGCTGAGAGACCTGGATAAACTTTAAAGGTCAGGACATGGAGGAACTTTGATCCTGGCTTTACTTGGGAGGGATTTAAAAACAGTTTTTTTTTTTTTGGTAAAAAACAATATTTATTATCTATGCTGACATACTTCTTTGTTCTCTTTTCTCCTTTGGTTTCAAGACACAAAATTACTTGTCTTGAGGTTAGGCTAAAACTTTTACAAATACAAGCCTAATTACTGAGTAATTTATTTTGTTTGTTGTTTTACATGTGTGCATTTCTCTCCTTCATGCACCACAAAGTGCATACTGTAAAATGTAACACTGACACTCTTTTTGCAGACCAGTTCAAATTTTGACTTTAAAGTCACATTAGTTAAGTGTCTTGCTGTCAGATAATTGGTTAGAGTTGTGCATTTAAGCGAATTTGTGTGTAATGAAAGTTACAATGAATCCAAGTACAAGGTCAAACATGTCAGATATTTCTGACAAATGGGGGCAGAACAAGAAATGAAACAGCAGACAGGCAAGGACAAAAATGGTGGGGTGTCTTTTGCTATCCTCATAGGGAGCCGGAAATTGATATTTGTCAGACAGACTGAATTGGATGAAAGTGAGAAAAGGAGTGATTTCGGAGAAGGATGAGGAAAGGGCAGTGGAGTGGAGAAGTAGAGTGAGAAAGATTGTTGGACACTAGCGAGGAATATTAAGGTTTCTGGTGTTTTTCCCCTTGGGCATGGTATCACTTTTCCTCAGGATATCTGTTACACAGTCCAGCGTCTTCAGGTGTTCATGCTTGCATAGGTGTACAAGTTACAGCAAACAAGGTGTCTGTTTGTTTTTCTAATTTCTTCGGCTTTCGGTTCTGTTTTACATTTAACTTTTGTTTGTGTGTTTCTCCTGACAGATCTGTGTGTCCTTATTGTTTCCCCCTCTGCACTGAGGTGTTGTGTAATTGCATGTGATTACAGATGCAACGAGAAGCCTGTGATTGCAGAAGTGTGCACAGCGGCTCTCAGAGACCAGCTGTGATGCTCTGTATTCAGGCCGGACACAGGGGGAGTTCTCCTACATGAAACGGGGCGGAACTCCCGATGAACTTTCTGTTTTGTTTGCCATAAAGATGACTCGCTGTGGGAGCTTCAAGTTCAAGATCGCAAATGTTCAAAGAAAGTCAAACAAACAAAACAGAAAAAAACCTGACCGACGTACTCATCCGCTGGTGCGCAGCGTGAGCTTCTGGCTTTGGATTTCTCTCTGCATTTCATTCTGCCCACTCCACACAAAGACCCTGGAATTGCTGGTTATATTTTTTCTTTTCTTCCTTCAAAAGCCACCCTTTTCTGCTTTCTCGCTTGCTTTTCTTCATTTTCCTTCCATAAAAGAGTCCTGAAAGCCAAGACTGTGATTTTTCACACCCCTTTCCATCAGCTCGACACACTATAAAAGGATCGCTCTCTACAGCGATCCTCCTTCTCTCCCACTGGTGTTACACTTATCCCTCTATCCCTCCCTGTCTCTTTGAGCCCAATACAGGTGTGACCTAACTCTTTACAATTCCCTCTTCATTTCCTACCCGCACCGGTTCTCCACATGAAAGGCATGCTGGCTATCCTCAGCTCACCCTCATCCCTGCTCTTTCTTCTTGGTATACCCTTGGCCTCTCTTTTAGCCCCAAGAGATAGCTTGGATAACAGGTGGAGTCGCTGCTTACCACCGACGTATCAAGTTTCCATCTGCCTTGAAATACAAGAATCCCGCATCACCCTGGGCTACAATGAAATACAACAATAAACCACGTGTTTAGGAAAAGTCCAGAAGCTGTCTGGTGTGGCATTTGAGCTCGAGTTCGAATACAAAAGTGCATTTCGGTTCCGTCACTTTGACATGCTTTGCTCCCCGCTGAAGTCCCATTTCTTGCAGAAAAAAAGAGACCAGGGACAAAGACAGACATATTCTTGTTTACATAAGCATAAGTGGGTAGGTTTTTCACACACTTTGTTGCTTCACATCAGTTCTCGGCAGAAAAAAACTCCATTTTAAGCTGGTACTACAGCGTTTTTGTACCTGCTGCGCCAGAGACTACATGTGATATTGATGGAAACATTCAGCAGCTCAGTTGGCTTGGTGTGACACATATGTCATTCATTGAGAAGCTTAGAAGAAAATTACAAAGAGGCAACAAACTAAGTAAAAAAATAAAACTGTTAAATTGTTTTAAAAAGAGAAAAATTACAACTGTTTGCGCTAAACAAGCAAGAGTTTTCTTAATTAGAATTTTGTCTCTTGAACAACTTTGCCATTCTGGCCATTCTACATCAGACACCACAAAGTTATGACAGGTCAGCAAATGTTGACATTAACTCCCCCTACAACAGCTTGAGATGCTGGAGGTTCCTCATTAGCTCTGCATGATGTTGTGTGTGCTTTCCTTTGTGGGTCTGCATGCATGCTCTCATGACTTTGTTAATTGCTGGGGCAAAAGTCATTAGCCCTGATGAACAGGTGTTAAAGGGACAGGGGGCCGTCCAAGTATTCGCCTCAGAGAGCATAGCAGATTGGTGTCATTGCTCAGGTCTATCTCTGAGCCTTTTTTTGTGTCCTCCACACACTGAAAGTGCACCGAAGGAAAAACAGGTGAGCCCCAGGTGCGCACGTGTGTCAGAAACTGGCTCTGCAGATAATTGTCCAGAGTTAGAGAGATTTGTAAAGCAGATGGGGCAGAATGTGCTAAGATAGATGCCCCTGCACTTGTTCAGGGTAGAAATGTGTCTGAGGTGACCTTATTAGAAAAACATTGCCTGCACAAATGTGTGTGTGTTTTTATTCCCCATAATTACCCTGTGTTTCTCTATGGGGGAGAAGCCATACCAGGATGCTTTGGTGATGGAGAACAGTAGATGGATTGTGGGTTGAAAATGTACTAGTAATTGTACTGGATACACAGGTAATTGGAAGCTAAATTGACATCAGAATTACAGCCTATGAGCCCTCAGTCTGTGAATTAGAAGCAGGTAACATAGAAAGTCATGTGTGTGTGTGTGTACTGGCTTTTCTTACCTCATTAGGAAACTTTTAATTATTAGCCTACACCTTATGGGGACCTCAAACCAGAGTGATCTGAGTTCAGCTTGGCGAATGTAATAGAGATGGATGATGAGTCAAATTTGTCCAAAGGTAAAGTTGGAGACGGTTTTTCAGCTGTGTGGTTGTCGCCATCTCTGCCAGATGTGACATCTCCAAACCCTTGCTTTTTTCTAAATTGATCAAAGAGACAACACTAATAAACTTAAGTGCTGTTAACACAGCCCAGTACATTGGTCTGAAAGATAAGCATTAAGAAATCATGGCCCTGCCCATGCAAAGATTTGGGGGGGAAAATATAATTTTTTATATACAAAAAATATTGTTTGAAACATTAAGATGTAAGATGTGGATTAGGATTAGACTAGTCCAAATTGGGGTTTTATACAAATTGAAAGGAAAACAAAGAATGTTATAACTTAAACTAGAGTAAGTATCCAGATACTTGATCATGGCTGTCTTCCAGCATTCAATGTTTGGATTTGGTCATACTGCAGAACATGAACACTCAATTGTTTTGTGCTTCAACACAGAGCCTCAAAAGTTATGATAGTTTTAGATTAAAAAGTGCACCGTGTTTTAGGCTGTAGTGCAGTATTTTACTGTCTCCCCTTACTGAGCTTAAGGTTCAGTTTTCATGTAGAAAATTCTACAAATGACTCCAAGTTTAACTATTGGTAATTGTAAGTCAAAGTAAAAATTTTAATTGAATTCAAATCATTACCACAATAAAATAATCAAAGTATTTTACAAAACTATGTATGAGAAATACATGTTGTCATAGAACGAAACCACAATATTTGGGTGAGTAGCACAATTCTTTTTTACTTAAATATTTTGGAATCTGACAAGCACAGAAGTTACCTTTACTCTTGATAAGCATTTTTATTTACTACAGTAGGTTTTAATACACAAAGGGTGCTGAAAATAATGCAGTACAGCTATCATCTAAAATATGTGCAGTTACAGCATCATTATAAAATATAATATTGGTTTACACACTTGACACACTTTATAAACAACTTCTACTGTCAAAAAAACTGAATTAGCTTCAAAACACTTTCATGTATAAAAAATGAGCACTGTGTGTATTGAATGACAGTTAAAGTTAAACTCTTTATTATCCTTTATCTTTGGCTCTGTCCTGATTCATGATTCAAATAAGTACTTGAGAATGTAACTTTGAAGCTACATGTTAAAAACTGAGAAGATTCCTTCACACCGTCTGACTGACACACCCATGACTTACCTGAACTGACACAGGACAGATTTTGCTGGGCTGTATTAAGTTTATCTAATGAAAAATGAGAGCTACTTCAAAACATGGGAATCAAAATGAAATCTAAAACAGTTTTTAAAAAGGTCAGAAAAAAGTCCAAGTTCAGAACTTGTATGGTTGAGTACAGATCATGTAGTTGTTGTTTTTTCAGTCATGTTGATCAAACTCTATGCACCAGACGAAGTGGGACAGAGGTTTGTCAAAAAAAAAGGCATACTTGCAAACATAAAAAAGCAACTATGTGAAAGGCAGACAAATCCCAAGCTGTCTTTGGGAAAGCCTGCAGATGATGGTATCATAGCAACTGGCAAACATCCAAAATGTAAGAGCAATTTGTCATTATCTAAAAACAGGCTGACACTCGCCTTGTGGTGCAGATAGATGGAGACGGGTAAGGAGGAGGGCAAGAAGGTCAAGAACCAGGGATGCAAAGACCACTGCGTGGACAGAGAGGGGGAACAGGTCAACCAGGTGCAGAGCTGTTCAAATCCTTACACTATAGATAAATCAAAAAAATTCACAGGTGAGGCTCAAAAGTTTTGCACTCACACTGCAAGGAAAATAAAACACAACTCAAGCTCTCAAATAGTTGGCACTCAGTGAAAAGCATGGATGGAAAAGTAATTTTTCCCTGCCACCATCTTACACCCTGCAGTTATGGGCTGGATTGTTTGAGGTGCCTCTTTGCACAGCCTACACCTTGGGTCTTGTCTGGTGTGGTAGATCTGAGCCTCTATTGCTCTGGTGCTCAGGGCTTGTTCCTGAGCTGCCAGGATGAGTGCTTCAGTGCTGTCCTGTAGGCCAACCCTTTCATTGGTAGGACTTCTTGATATCAGCCGCTTCAGTTATGGTCCGGTGGTACATCCCATGCAGGGGTTTGTCCTCCCATGAGGATCTGTCCTCCAGCACCACATCCTCTACTTTACATACTGTATAAGTGCGTGTGTATAGGGACGGGTGTGTGTTTATTTATGATTGCAGTTTTCTAACACTAATACTTTCTCTGTAAGTAAAGATTTTTAAATGCCTACTTCTTGTAATTGAATAAAAATGTTAATTTCTATTTTTTGCAAATACCTATTTAAATCATGTGTGGTCTAATGCAAGGATAAAAATCTATTTATTCGGCCATATTTTGTATTTCATTTGTTGTGTGATTTTGTTTTTCGTTAGTGCAGGATATTAGCTTTATTGCAATATCACGACACATCTCAAGTTTGTGATCACACAATTTTCTGCGAGTTATTCATTTCTTGTACTTTAAACACACAATTGCCTTGATCAAAGCTTTTAAAATCTTTTTTGTTAAAAAATATCGCTCCTCATTTTAATTTTAGTTGTTACTTTTACTTTCAGTTGAGATATTCAAACAAAACTTTGTTTTGCATCTAAATTATATACATTGAAACTATGAAAATCATTAAAATTTCAGCAAGTGAGGGGAAGCATTCATTTTTCCCTGATTTGATGTTTTTTAACTATATAATTTATTCCTGTAAATTATGTTACATTTATGGTAATTTGAAAATAAAAACACAGACGTGGTTGGATTTCCATTTTAAAAGTGAAAGTTTGACATTGCAGATTGCACATAATCTGTAAAAAAAAAGTGAGTCGCATCCCCATCTTTAAAGCAAAAGAGCTTGAAACCAACGGCTAAATGTAGGACCCTGATGAGAAGACGAATGGATGAGCTGAAGTGTGGGTGCTTAAGGGGAGTGCATTCAGAACAGTTGGACAAAATGAGTAGACTATTTGGCCACTCTGGGGATGGAAGGGTTGTCTCAGAGGATTTATTCAAGCAATAAAAGATAAGGTCACTGTGTTGTAGACTTTAATATTAATGTGCCATTTAATGACCCTCGAGAAACTAGGTTATCGGTATTCCTAAGATATAGCTCCAGGCAGTTATTTTGTTGCATGTACTGCAAAACCACCAGTGGTGCTGTGGAGAACGCTTGTTTAGATATATCTTAAAACAAGATTTTTTAAAAAGTGCTATAGCTATACAGCATTTACCATATGCACATATCTCTATATTTATGTAGAGCCTTTAAAAAAAAATCTTTATGAATGTCTAAAGCACTTTATAGTCACAGTATCATTCAACCATGGTCACACACAGTATCACTAATGGTAGTTACACTGTCTTGCACCACCCTATAACCATCATGAGCAATGTGGGGATTTAGGTGTTTGTCCAAGGACACTTCCACACATGGGCATGTAAGGCGGGAGTTAAACTTCTGATCAGTGGCCAACCGCTTTACCTCTGAACCATGCCCCCCCAGATAGGTGCATTTCTAATTTGAAAAAACTCATAAAAATCAGCAATGGCATTTAGTAATGAATTAAATCTTTAGTTTTGTGTGTCTGAAATATGCTGAAGGACATTTCAAGAAAGAATCAGTTATTTACTTGCCATATTAGTGTCCCATAGTTGTGTCATGTCACACAATTTATGTTAGGCTGATTTACTCCATCCATCAATCCATCCGTCCGTCCGTCCGTCCGTCCGTCCATCCATCTTCTTAAGTCAATGTATATCTTTTGGGTTCATAAAGCTGCCAGAGCCTAACCTGGCTACTGTTGGGAAAAGACGCGGCACACCCTGAGCAGGTTGCTAGTGTTTTGTAGGGCTACACACTTCAATGAACCTATGAAGCATATTTTTTGGATGGGGGGAAGTCAGGGTACTCAGAGAAAAGCCACGTTTGCATGAGGAGAACATGGAAACTGCACAAAAAGGACCCAGCAGGGTTTTGAACTGGACCCTTCTCAATGTGAGGCACAAGTGCTAACCCCTTTGCCACTGTGCAGCCATTGACTGTGCATCATAGACAGAGGCGGTTACCATTAACCCTTGTGCTATCCTAGGCACTTTAACCTTGGGAGTTGGGCCATCTAGACCCACTAGACAGTGCTCTGAACCTTTTTTCTTCAATGATTTGTGATCTTCACTGGTGTCCGTGGATCACATGAAATCTTTCCATCTTTATCCACCTTTGTCATGGTAGGGAGAACACATCAATGTAAGGGTGGGGTCATAGGATAGCACAAAGGTTAAGAAAGGTAGGCGATCGCCTGGGGCCCACAACACTCCAGGGGCCCTGAGCTGAACACTTAATAAATTAAATAAATTTTACACCCCTCATTATTTAACTCTGTCATAAAATAACACACCAAATCACCAAACTAGCATGAGTATTTCGTCCTCCCCTGTCCTTCTGCAGCAATAGTACATTCCAGTCAACACCAAGTCGTGACACTTTAGCGAGCAGAGGCAGCATTACCAGATTTGGCGGTTTTCAGCCCAGTAGGGTGGTTTTTATACTGACTTTGCAGGCAAAACTGTTTTACGTGGATGAACATAACTTTGGCGGGTTTAGGATTGGTACAGGAGCTTTTACTACTCGTCATCTTCCTCACCTGCCAGCTTGAGATGTAAAGTCTACTGATAATAAAATAAATGTGATCACTAACCTGTTCCATAAATGCAATTTATAGGTTTTATTGTAATCATTTTAATCATTTTTATCCTCAAAATTGCATTATTTAGCACATTTCCACTTTAATGCTAGACAATCAACCTGACTTCACATGGGATTGAATGGCAGACCTTGCAGGAAGCAAGGTCTGCCATTCAATCCCATGTGAAGTCAGATTGATTGTCCCTTCAGTTTACTCAGGGTGTGCTAATGTAAAGCTTAAGAACTTTCTTTTCTACATTCTAGACATTTTTATCCATATGTCCTCCCTTTCTAGTTGATGTATTTTGTGTTTGTCGTTTATTTAGTGTACAGATTTTTACATGAAGCTGCGCTGAGAAGACAGACTGAGGCACAAAAAGAATTTTGTTAATGTTAAAACAATATATAATTTTCCACTTTTGTTTATGATATATTAATAAGTTAAACTAGAAACTCCTATAGTGTTTAATTTTTTATGGGTTTGTTTTTTCACTTTCCTGTTTTATCTTTTTTCTTTTGATTGTTCTCAATATTGGTGGTTATTAGTAAAGTTCCATAGGAGTATATTATGTCATGATTTTCTCAGACAGCTTTTCTCGGATGGACTGCAAAAATGGGGGATGTAAAACCATTAAAAATGCGCTGAAGTTGGACTTTTAATCAAATCAGCAGGTAATAAATAATGGACTATTAATTACTGCTAATTGATTACTGATTAAGCTTTTGAGTGTTTTTTGTTGTTGTGTCTGGTAGTCTTTAGATGAGTTATAGGCTGGAAAACCATGACTCTGTCTATCTAAAAAGAGGAGAAGCCAAAAAGAAAGCAAGGCATTTGTTGCCATACTTCCAAAAATGCTGGAAGATGGATAAAGTGGGGAAAACTAAAACAGAATAAAAAAAACCATAAGGTTAAAAAAAGAATATGGGAGGAAAGGAAAAGGGAGGGGAATAAAATGGTAACTTTGAACATATTTCTTCATTTTTTCAGCGATGCTACTCTGTACTGTTTTGTTCCCTTAGTCAAGTATTTTTGTTTCTTTTGCTTCTTTAGTAAAACCTGACAAATTCACGAAAATATCACTATTATCACAAATATCACTATTTGTTCCTTCTAGGAAGTTAGAGACTAACAAATTAGTGCATTTAATAAATGTAATGTCTTTCCAAGTAAAAACAGTGTATACAGAATAACATATGTTAGTTTAAAGTTTTTAAATTCTTATGAAAACAGTTGGATTCTTGGCATTGATGTTGTCTAAAAGTGGAGAGGGTAAAGAAATTATTCAACAATTTACCCTATAGGTAAGGATTCTTGAAAAAAAAAGAAAAATTAGGGGGCCCCATGTTATTGTTCGCCCGGACCCCCTGAACAACTTAATCCGCCACTGATCATAGAGCAATTTAAAAATCTATTTTTGTCTTTTTGATTATTGCTGTTTTCTTACACATGTTGATATGATTGCTTATTTCATTAAAGATCTTAAAATATATACAGCAGTTTTTTTTAAATATTAACATCTTGTTTATTTTTTTATTGCGGGATAGGAGGAAGGTAATTGTTCGGTCATATTATTGGTTTCATTTGTTTATTGCATAAATCTGCTACTTTTAAGGAAAATATTAGTGGGTGTTTTTTTAAATCAATTTTAGGACCACACATGTACCAAGTTTGTAATCATTCATTTTTTGAACAGTAATCTCCTCTTGAAACAAACAAACAAACAAACAAACAAAAAAACACATTTATTCTGTAGGGATTTGGGGGGCGCCGTTCACTACAATCTTGGTGCAAATTTTCATTTCCGACCGCCCCCTTTTTTGGGCTTATCCAATCAAAGAAAGTGGAGCAAAAGTCTCGACCAATCAGCATCCACGGATGATAGTGAATGGAAATTTTTCTTTAGGAGTTTGAAACACACTAAAGTAGTCTTCAAGAAGGAAAAAGTCGGTGATCTACTTGCTATATAAGTTTAAAAAAATGCATCAAAACGCTCAAACATGACCCAATTGCCTGCAGGAAAGAGTGCGCGAGCCGTGGCTATTTGAGTATAAGAGCCATCTCTCTCCCTCAAGTCTGCGTCGAGGAGAGGAGGGTGGCAGGTGTTTAGCTGAGGGAGACATCGGCACAGTGGGCTCTCTTGGCCGTAACAGGGAGCCCGACACAGGAGAAGCAAGCGAGAACGTCACGACTTATCTGGGAGGGAAAACTCCAGTAAGTAAAGCGGGCAAACACACGGCACGTTTTTAACGCATTTGAGTGACTGCTGGTAGCTTTTCACGACCGATAAAGACTCCGGACAAATGCGAAAGGCTCTTGTGTCGCAGCGGCAGAGTAACACTGTTGCACGTAGCGTCTGTTCTCCCCGTTAGAAAAAAAAACCACTCAAACAGCTTTTTTTTACCCTGAGCAGTGAAACCACGCCAAGGCGGAAAACTGGCAGAAATAGTTGTAGTTTGGGGTTGCATGTATTACCTGTTGTGTGGTTAATTATTCGAGCTCGCGCGCATCACGGAGCGACTAGTTAGTAGTTAGCTTGACTGGACTCTTCGGAGGGAGTCCCCAAGCTGGAAGTTGCTGCAACTCCCGCAGAAAACGTGGAGTTAAAAGTTAAACTGGAATGGCAAGAAACACAAGTTTGAGCCCTAGATAACTGTCTGAATCCGCCGTAGCTTCTACGTCTGGAGGACTCGAGGGTGCACTTCCCACACTTTGCAGACTAAATAAGTCCGGGGTTTTTTAGAGCTGATTATTGGATGGACTCTACCTTTTTTTTTTAATATAATATTATATTGAGGGTGTACAATTATTTTTTGAATCGCCTCTACTACGAGTAGTGACCAAAGTGAACCACAGGACAAATCCCCGCTCAAGACATCACAACAAACAACCGTGGATTGGAGGTGGATAAGCCGATCAGTAAAACACACTCAAATGTATTAATTTTTTTCCTCTCGGATCAACTTCAATGAAAAATCACAGATCTGTGAAGCAGACTCTGGAGCTGCAGTTGTGAATGTCGTCTCCCCCGCTCACTGAAGCTGCACCACAAAAGGGAAAGTAGTTCTCAGTCTTTCTCCTGCCTCTCACTGCTCTACTGCCCGCCGAGTTTTGGACGTTGGAGCCGGGCGGTGAGACTCGAGGAGCCCGGCAGAAGCAGCTTTTTTTGTTTGTTTTTTACTCCTGGAGCTCCTGCTTTCCTGTTCTTCGGTGCTGAGGACGGTACTCCCTTCCCGCACGAGACACAGGGACAGTTGCAGGCGGAGATCTACCGGCGGACGCTACCCGCTGGATGAAGCCGCGAGGTACCCAGAGAGATTCCCGCGTGCGCGCGGAGGGAGCAGCCGCGCGGAGCACGCACGTGAGGATGAGCTCCGGGACGGCCCGTTGCGGGAGCCGGCGTCTGCTTCTCCACCTCCTGCTTCTTCTCGGCAGCTGCTGCCACATGTTGCACGGTCAAGGTAAGAGCGGAACTCCCAGCATGCCTAGGGCAACATTTCAAGATTCAAAGTGAATTCACAACATTTATTTTAGGGTAAAAAACGTGTCATAAACAGGTTATTACACAGATTTGAAAGCAAGATAAAAAGCACATATTGGAGGCACAGTTTTTCTCCATGAATTTTTTTTATTGAATTTTATTTACTTAAATCAAAGATGTCAATGCAGATCAAAGAAAGAGATTTACCTTGAGTTATGTTAAATTAAACCATTTGAGTTGTTGGTAAAGCATAAATTCAGATTATGAGGATGTATTAGTGTGTTGCTGTGGTTCTGTGGGTGTCTGTTCAGTTTTTAGGCTCTTTTAATCCCCTTCTTAATCAGTGACCTGCTTAAATGTGGCTGTTGATTTGATTTGACACTGAAGCATGCACAGTTTGACACATTTCATTTCAGTTACACCTCATTTGTACATGGACTGCTGTTGTGTAGACAGGTGCCTGCGTTACATGTTATGGAAAGTGATGTAGACTATATGGCTCATACAAGAAATAGTGAATTTCTCTTAGACATAAACTGCTTTGTTGCTGGAATGAACTTAAGCTGTGTCTTTGTGGCTGTTTCAATGCCTGTGTGTGTCTATATGTGTGTGTGTGTGTGTCTCAGGGGAGCATATGTGAATGGCAAAACAAAAGCTGAGAATAGGTCAGACTGGGTGTTGACACACACTTTTCTGTGGGTCACAGATGGCGTGGTGGGGTGAAAGTGAAGCTGAGACATTTTGGGGGTGGGAGTAAGAGAGCGAGAGAGAGAGAGAGGGGGGGTGTCTGAGGAATGTGTGTGCATCTATGTGTGAAGAGAAGTGGGGGAGTGTTGTCGTGGAAGGCATGGGTTACATGTATACTCCTAAAGTGCAGAGGGAACCTATGACCAGAACGTCTAGGGGCGGAGTAATGCGAGTGAACGCACATTCGCAGGACCACTTCCAATGAAAAGTCTGTGTAAACATGGCTACACGCGTGTTTTAGGCTTCCACGTTCAGAACTCTCCCATTCACTCATCGCAAGATTTTAGATTTAGTCTAGGGGTCTATTAGGGTTGCCATCGTGATGGCTGACTGACATCACGATGGAGAGACACCATCGTGATGCCACGCCCCCGCCACGCTGCGAGTTGACACATAAACCAAGGTTACATGTGCAAAATATCTTGATCAATGGTCGGATTAGAATCCAACCGTGTACATGGGCCCAGAAAATCTTTTTCCGATTATAACAAACGTTCACATGGGTCACACTTTCGGTCACACTTTCACACATGCGCAGGAGTCTTTGAAATCCCGGAAGAGGAAATGAGTTCCGCTGTAAACAAGCCAAGGTGCCACATCCATAGACATGTGGCAGCTCGGTAATATATGAGATGATCTTCTAAACGTGCTTTTATTAATGTTACGGTTATTATGAAGCGCCTGTTTGCTCATCATTTTAATTTTAATCCGTGTGGTCAGTGCTTTTTTTGTGAAAGAACGGAGCCGGAAGAAGCCAGGGTTAGGAGGCTAACACGCACTAACAACATTTAGCTTTTGATGAACATAAAATCTATGCGGGACATGCTGGAATCTGCATCTTGGCTGCACGTAAATATGTGGGAATAACATCAGCCTTTATTTTGTCAGGACAGGACCGGAAACACAATCCACGTGATTTTTGAATGGTTTCTAAGGACTGAGCGACATTTCTGCTTTGAAAAGCTCAAACACCGCCCCAAAGCCGCTGTCTGAGCTGGCGGTCTGAGCTCTGCCCGGACACACACTTTTACCGGGAGATCTGGTTCTCCTGAGTTCGGTAGCTTGTTCACTTAGAGCTGCGGGACGGATCGCAGTCAGTTGTCTCCCACACATAGTGCACATGTAAAAAAGCATCCTCCCTTCCCCTCAAACACAAAGCTAAAGGTCCGGCTGCTCTGCTCAGAGACACGGTCGCTCGGTCCACACAAAATGCTCGGCTAATGAACGCGCTTTGAAAGTTGAACCCTTTGAATTTTGACCAATCAGGGATTTGGTAGTGATGTATGGATAGTGTCCTTTCTGATTCATGGAAGTTTGAAAATTGGGGGAGAATTTCATAATTGAGGGTTGTACCCGTCTAGAATTCTTTGACTCCAAACCTTTCACATATCAGAATAGAGCCGTTAAAGACAAAGCCTGCAGCAAGATTTGCACCACTTGATATTTCACGTTTACCTTGTTCCAACTATAGGGGGCAGACATGTGTCAGCAAACAATAGAAAAATGAAAAAGAAGCCCCTCCCTGCTTTCCAGTGTGAACATCATGGACTATATGCGCACTTTTGAACGCATGTCATATGCCTGGTGTCTCAGTTGCTCAAGAGTCAAGAGTGTGTGGACTGCAGGAGAGGTGGATGATAGGGCTGCAGTGGCGTGGGGGGGGGGGGGTGTAAGGTTTTTATCACGCCTTTCAATCAGACTGCTGCACCATGCAGCGTAATCGATGATAGCGACACTTTGACAACATTCTGCATGTCAAAAGTTGCTTTTTTCCCCATCATGTCACATGCGTTGTTCCCTCCCCTCCCTTCTCTCCCCACCTCTTGATCTCCTTGATCCTCAGGCTGCAGAGTCGGCTTCTTCAAACCTCCCATTAATGTCTCCCTGCTAACACCCAAGCAGCCACACCCCCTTCTTTCCCACCACCAAGCCCACCAGCTCTTCCCAGCTGTCTTGGTAAAGAGATGGAGAAGGGAGGGGGGGATTCAAAATGAGGGAAATGGGATTCAGGACAAGGCTGGTTGCGGTGACACTGGGGTGGGATTATTGATTCGAAAAACTGTGCCAGGTGGCCAATCGAAGGGTCCGGATTTTCCGAGCTCCGACCCCTCCATCTAGAATTTATTTCAGGATGAAAAGACTGAAATTCATGAGGCAAGTTTGATCCTCCTGATCTTTTTCTGCTTTCTGTGTCCCTCTTACCCCCCCCCCCCAACCCTCTCTGCTTCGTTCACTCCCTGTTTTTTTTCTCATGCAGTCAATCGATGCCCACACCCCTCCCCATAAATGCGAGGGTTTATATGAGCCAACTCTCGTCTCCAGGAGCACATTTAAATAAGCTCATCGATTTTTCATTTTAGAGTTTAAGTGACGGCAGCATTTTACTGTCTCCCCCTCCTCCTCCCCCCTCCCTTACCCTTCTCCCACGTTTCATGTGCTCACCTCCCTGCCAACCCTTCTTTATTCATAACTTCTCTCTTGGCTCACCCAGTGCTTCCATGTCACTGAGTGGGTTCTGCTCCACAGCTGGTTGACTTATTCGCACTTCCAGCATTGGTTGCAGACTGCTCCTTTCCTTAAACTTTACGTTCTAAGTGAAGTCAAGGACGAGACACAGTCAGTGTATTTCAAAATGTCACTCCACATCGCTGAAAGACACTGTTTGAAATGCACCACTGTCTTAAGGATTGCAGCTAGAATATAAAAAAAAAGTTGAAAAAAATGGGTTTTGTCTTAGTGACCATGCATTTGTGCCGGGGTTGTTACTAACAGATATTTCAGGAATTGACTAATTTATTGGTCGGAATATTTTAGCAGCATCCCTTTTGATTTATTTGTTGTTTAAAAAAATATATTTTAAATTTCACCCTAAATCCATCACAAGGCTGCAGCAGTAAAGATATGGTTTCAATACTTGTATTCCATTGTGATCTAAGTGATCCTGACAAAACATTATTAAAACTTTTTTTACTTCATATTTGGTCTCATTTTAAATGTGAGTGAGTGTGTCTACAGATTTACTTCTGCTCCACTACAGACCATTAGACATGTAACCTAAAGTTGCATTTAAAACTCTGTGTAACCATTGTGCTATCCTAGGCACTTCAGCATTGGGAGTTGGGTCATCTAGACCCACTAGACAGTGCTCTGAACCTTTTTTCTTCAGTGATTTGTGATCTTCACTGGTGTCCATGGATTACATGAAATCTTTCCACCTTTATCAGTCTTTGTCATGGTAGAGAGAACACATCAATATAAGGATCGGGTCATCTGGACCCCATAGGATAGCACAAAGGATATATCTGTATATATATATATAGGTAGATCTTTTGGAGCTTGTTGTCTCAAAAGTAGCTCACATACTGGAAAAAAAGTGTGAGCACCCCTACTTTAGAGGGTAAAAGACTGAATTAGCACGGTTAGATTCCCACATTTTTTAAGGTTAAGGAAAAATTACAACTCAAAGGCTTTAAAGATCCACTTTGATCATCTTTTGATCTTTTTTCAAAGTGTTCCCAGTGGTCTTTTAATCATGATTACAATGATTCAAGTCAACTTTAAAACAATGTGTTGTTTCTAGGACATAGTTTCTGTAGAGCAGCAGTGGTTTATTAGAAATTCGCCTGAGTTGTGTACAGGACCGTTGGAGCAGAGCAATCCCGCCCCCCTTTCCTTCCATTTGCCTTAGAGTTTGGTGCAGGGACCCCCAGCAAAAAAAACTGAATTTTTTTTATCTTCTTTTGAATCACAACAATTTGAATAAAGAAATGCAATTTTAGGACTAATTATCTAAATATGTCATCCATCATTAGAAAAACGCCAATAGAACATGTAAAACTCCAAAAATACGATTTCAATGTCATTTCCCTTCTCTGAATTTGGTCTCTTCTTTAACTAGTACAAGAGAAGACTGCCACAAGAATGTTGACCTAGTTTGTTATGACAGATCACCGCTGCAATAAGAATCAAATCAATCAGTCTGCAATTAGATTGGATTTGATGCATGCCGTTGGCTTCCTTTGTCTATAGCTTAGTGTTGATTGGGCCACTGGGCGCTCACATGGGAAAACGAGGATGCAGATACATCTGAATGGTGGTCTGTGAACCAGGAACGTTTTCGCATTTAATGCCAAACCTTAAATCAAATCAACTGGAATGAGGCTTTACGCATGCACAAGTGCACACTGGGGCTCACATCCACCCAGAAGTTTTTCCTCGCTCATCAGTGTCACACATTTGAAGCGGATGTGGAAATTAGTTTAACCATGCTGTAATATGGAGGGGATAAATTAGAAACCTCATCTAAGTGATTATCACTGTCCAGCTGCACGGCCCTGTAATGACTTCCACCTCCCTCATGCGTGCATCCAAACTCAGAGCTTAAAGCTTGTTAAAATAAAACTCTGAAGTAGTTTGCACCGGAGCCCGTCTGTCAAAGAAAACATTTCATTACTTTGTCCTTTGATCTGGTTTTTGGGGATTATTGTTTTTTGGCGCTCTTTTTTTTCCCTCTCCTGTCACTACTCATTTCAGCCAACAAAGCTACCGAAGAAGAAGCTGTAGTAACTGTTGTTGTTGAGTTGAAAACAACCCAAACCGAACGGAGGACTCCCTTTTTTGGCATTCCCTGCCAAACTGAATTCGCTGCACTACCATAGCTTCAAAAGAATTTACGATAGGAAAAGATTCTAATAAGTCAGGCCTGTTGTTCTGACAAGTAATGATCTCTTATGAACAATATTTGGGACTTTTGGTGATCATTTGCAATTATTTATTTAATTATTTTGCAGCAAATTTAGTCCAAAATGACTTACAAGTGAGGAACGCCAACGCATTGGGATATGAAAGATTTTAAAGTGCATGGGAAGCTGCAGAAGTGTCAACACTTTGTTTTAATTTGTTGGGAGCTTACATGCACAGCTGTGTGGTTCCTTACACCAACATGAGATCAGTGTGTTCAGATAAAACTTTTTTGCTGTGGGGTAATGGGACCAGCGATAGGTGTAGGATGGTGTTGTTGGTTTAATCACTTTGTAGATGACTATCAGAGGTTTGAATCTAATGCGGGCAGCTTCAGGAATGTTATCTGTCATCCTGCCTGGGAT
Organism: Oryzias sinensis; assembly: GCA_037389245.1. Taxonomy (NCBI): domain Eukaryota; kingdom Metazoa; phylum Chordata; class Actinopteri; order Beloniformes; family Adrianichthyidae; genus Oryzias; species Oryzias sinensis. Next base: position 17,967,254 of record CM074490.1, read on the forward strand.
GGGAAATGGGCTTCAGATCTAAACATGACTAATATGCTGCACACCAGCACTCTACCTCAGCTAAGTGTTTGGCCTTTCTGGATGCCTGAGACAGCATTACTAAGGTGACACAACATAAGTTCTTATTTAACTAGTGGCTATGGGTAAATAAAGGTATATTTAATTGTTCATGGATTCTTATGATTAATGAATGAGAGAATACAGATTTGGGAAAAGAATTATAGATTCAAATGGGAGAGACATCTAATTATTCATGTTGTTTGGCTCAGATTAAAAAATAAGACTGCATTGCTGAACGGACATGAATTAAAAAATGTCAAATTTTTACGACCGTCTAAAAAGTCCCAAACCATTTTTTTTCCAAACAAACCTAGTCCACTTCAAACTATGATTCTGAACTGGAAGCACATGCGTTTTTTTTTGCAATGCCACCTTAGTTGAGTCTATTTATCTGACTTACACTGCCGTGCTACATCCATCACAAATCTGCCCTGGAGAAAAACTTTATTGACAATAACAGTAAAGGATGCTATGAGGCGTTTTCATGTTTGCTGGACTTTATTATCACACATATCAAGAGCACATCCATCCACACACAGTGCAATATTCCCATATCCAGCTTTGTTACGCCCATGACCCCAAATGACCCCAGAAGCAACAGATGTTTTTACACCACTATAAATGAAAAACATGAACGTTAGCACGCCAAAAGTTTTTTGTGTGTAGAAAAACTGTAAAATATCTGTGAAAGAAGGATGCATTTAAAAATGAATATTGTTTCACATGTAAGCTGTGTGTGACACTCAGCTTTATTTGCTGTTTGTATGTTTTTAGCAAACAGGTCCCGCCCCCAAAAATGGAAATTGTTATGAAGTTTGTTTAACAGTTAATTTTTTATTAATGCACATTTAAAAAAAATAATTTTTATTTAATTTTGAAATCAAAACAGTAAAAATTGCACAACGTCTGAGACCTGTGGTTTTGAAAAAAACTGTGTAAAAATGTTTTGTGACTTGTTTGCAGCATGGTCAAATTCCATTCCTTTCTTTGCAGTAGCCTACAGGGTTAATGGCTCTATTTTCTCTAAAAGGCTTGTGTTGACATAAGCGTTTTAAATGAGAGCAGAAAGCAGAATATTACAAAAGTGATCCTCAAGGAAAATAATGTGCATTCATATCTGTTGTAGCATAGGAAATAAATGGGCAGATTATGGAAAATGACAGTTCTCATTCTTCATCATAGCTGCTTTCTGTAGCTTTAAACATACACTTGTTCTTGGCTTAAAAACAAGATTTTCTCATTACAGTTATGTAGACTTCAGTAGAGACTTCTGCTGCTCAAAAAGAAATTGAAATGTTAGGGATAAAAAAATGGACAAATGTTTTTTTTCAAATCTTTATGTAAAGGGTCTGCATGACACAAGTCAAGTTAATTCAGTCCAAAGCCACTTTATGTCACATGGTTAATGCTCCAGGTTTTTCTCTTTAAAGATCAAATAAATTCTCTTTCTGATTTTTTTTTTAAGTTGAAACTCATTTTGCATTTTTACACATGTATTGCCACTCTTGTGGCCCAAAAAAAAAACAAAAAAAAACTTTTACTGTATTTTTCACACTAAAATGTGCACTTAAAAGCCCAAGTAAAAAAAAAAAACATTTGGAGCGTTTTATTTATGAATAATTTCTGGTTGTGCTTACTGACGTCAATGCAATTTTGAGAGGTACACAGAGTTCCCTGTTAAAATAACATTTTGCTGCCAGAGAATTCTAGATGAAAGAATCCCTGGTTCACAAGTGGAGGAAGCTGGAAAACGAACTCTGACAAGTCAAGAAGCCACAGTTGAGTTTCTGCGGAAACAAGGCGAGATGGCCCGAGTTGTAAGACCGACTTGAGGGATGTACTAACGATCAGAGAACAGCTGGGAGAAGCGTATCCACAGTCACCTCGACTTAAGGCAGTAACATTTGCAGGGGAAATAAAAATTGAAAATTTTAAGGAAGTCCGTCTTAGTGCTTTCGTTTTATAAAACGGTGGCATCTTTCCATATGGGCAAGAACTACGGTGACACAGCCTCTTCCAGCGGATTACAATAAAAAGCTTTCCATCTTCTGCTCCATTTACAAACACTTTTCACAAACACTTCGTTCATATTTCATTATAATCCGCTGGAAGTGGCTGCGCCACTGTTGCTGCGCGCCTGGAGCAGCCACCAGTCTGAGTAAAAGTCTTAGTCTTAGTAAAAGACTAAGACTTTAGTCTTAGTCTTTTACTAAGACTGGGAGGCAGCGCCGGGCGAGTTGTACCACAATTTGTGAATGGATTGTTGGTGTTTGGGCTAACGTGTCTGCTTTCTTCGAGCTTTCACGTAGGCTGGCATCATTCACGAGGAGCCGCACGGCAACGACGGACTCTGACAATGGCGAAAGGGGACCTGGCGTGTTTGATAGAAAATTAGCCCGGCTGGTCATTTCGGATACAGAAGATGAGGACTTTCATGGATTTTTAGATGCTGATTGATGACTGAAGAAAAAAAAAATCACAACCAACTCAGGTTTTGCTTCTGCTGCCTTTTTTAAAACACACACTAGCATGCATGTTTAACCGGTATGTTTTAACATGCCCGCGCCCTAAAACCTGGTGCACTTTTTGTATGTGTTAAATACATAAAAATCACCCAGAACTGAAACTGTGCCTTATAATCCAATGTGCCCTATGGTCGGTAGTTAACGGTAGTAAACCCAATAGGGTGTACTTTAAAAGATAATTTCTAATTTATACAATATCTAAATATGTGGTACAAACTAAGGAAGTTAATAAAACAAAAAAGTATATACCTCATTATATATTTTAGGTCTACAAATACACTTCCATACGTCCAAATATGACAAGTCATAATGACAGGAAGAACCTCAACTAAAAGGGTGTAATAACCATTGCTGTTAAAACCGTATTATTGAGTCTTTAAAAAAAAAGCTTTAGCATTAAGCATTAATCTTCAAATTAAGAAAAATCTAAAAAAGAACTTTTCCCAGCAAACTCACTGCAGGTTGTCATTGCTATATTGCTACAGCTGGGCTAGATATGAGCCAACAAAGCAGCTGACAAAAGCGACAACAATCCTTTGATGTTTTCTGGTAAAATTGTGTATTCCAGCTAAAAAAAAACTGCTTAGAGGTCTTCTGGCATCCCTCTTCTGTGTCATCAAACTGCAGCTAGTATGCTTTCTGCAGATTTCAGGAGCGAAGGAACAAGCAAGTTACAAATGGCAAAAATAACAAAGCTCGCATGGATATTTTTATAAATCTGATCAAAATTCCTATCACACCTTACCTATTTGTAGAAAATAAGTAATAAGGACATTCATTTTTTTGAATGACCAAAACAATGACTTTTGGGAAGACAGGGCAAAATGTGTCTTTCTCCTACCACAAAGTTTAGCTGGTTGAACTTTCAAAGGTCATTCAGTAAACACCAGGTTTGTTAGTAGAGCCCGAGAAACTTGCGTAGCGACGCTTGGATGCGACAGTTTTGCTTGTGGGTTTACACAGACCGCTTGAACGTGAGTTGTTGCAGCTGGTGTATATGTGGTTTAAGGGGGATTTCTCCCATTCCTTTACTTGTTTAAGCATTTAGTTTTTTTGCTCGTTCCCTCTTATTGATGCCTCACGAGTTAGACCCATTGAGTAATGGTTTTTGTATTGTGGAAGTTTATATAGAGATCACTTTACTTCCTAAAACATTAATGTTTGGTACCAGCTTCCGTCTCCTATTGCATGACAAAACTTTTAAATATTCCTAACCAAAAATATTACAAAAGTCGTGTAAAAAAATTAGCTTAAAAAAGAACAACAACTTCTCCTTAAAAAAGAAACTTAACAATTTTAACAAAGGAGCAAAGTGGGATGTGTTTTTGTTATTTCACCATCTCCCTGTAATGCAGTTTTATTTTTGGGTCTTTCTTTGATATGTATAGTCCTACTGTGTTGTTATCCTATTTTGTTTTTTTTCTTTTTACCTCTCACAGTAAACCACAGAAAAATGCTTCACTGCAGACAATGCAGATAGAAGAGAGTTGAATTTATGGCTTTTCTGCTTTTTGTAACATCAAAGTGATCTGTCCTTTCTTTAAAGGTTTTACCACATTTGTTTTATTTTACTCTTCTTAAGTGGGACTCTGTCGATGTGCAAGTTAATACCAAGAAAATTAAAATGATGCAAAGACTGTTTTACTTTTTAACCTTAAAAATTAATTTAGTCATGCATGTTAAAACCTTATCTTTGGAGGTTAAAATTATTCTGTTTTTCTGATTATAAGAAATTTGACTGCTGTTCGAAAACATCTTAGAAGAATAAGAAAATTAAATACTAAAAAAACAAAAACGGCATCATCTTTTATAAATTCCTAAAATGAATAAAACCACTGTTTCTCAGATTTCTGGTATCATGATTTAAAAATACATTTGGCTAAATCATTTTTAAGACACCTCTTCAGCCTGTAAACCTACATCATCAGTGAAAATACTTCCTTAGTTGGAAATACATGGTTTTGGTTACTAAGCTTACTTCTATAAGAATCCAGCTAATGTGGCTCACCTAACACATATATGTTCTAAAATTACTATAATCCAGAAATAAATGACTAAACCTTAACAAAAATCTTATATTTTTTAGCAAGTTCAACTAGGAAATATACAGAATGAAACAGAGCAAAAATTGGCTATAAATGTTATTAAATAAATGTATTTTTGCTGTGTAGTCTGTATAAAATGTTTTGCTTCTTTTGGTTGCTGCCTGTCTTGACATTTGTACTTTGTGAAAAACACATTTGAAATCCTAAGACTTATTCCATGAGAAGTGTAATGAATCAAACATAAGACATATCACCATGTAAAGGCTGTGTAACAGCTATATAATGTATCATATCAAATATAAAGATCAAAGGGACAAAAAACAAGTTTTAGTGTTTAGTCCAGCTGTCCCATTAATTCACTGGACATTTTGTGACTGTAATCTTGAGTGACTGTTTCTACTTGAGGTCTTAGGCATTTACTTGTTGCTCCGTCCGAAAAAGAAACTGGATATGCAAAGCAGAAAACTCATTTTTAACTTGTCAAAAATAAACCACAGATTCAGGGATATTGAAACTTATTTGGTTTGTATTTGTTTCAGTTTTAATAAGAAGTAATTCATATAACAGTTAATCCAGCAGAGGTTGTGACACTGTCATCACACCCTTGACATTTTACTTGTTTCAGTCGCATTAAGATCTTTGAACCCTTAATAGTAATAATCTGCCCAAATTTATGCACAACTAAGAGACTCTTAAAAAGACCACAGACAGCCGTGTGAGGATTAGCCTGTATCCTAAGAGCCACTAATTACATGGCTTCCACATGGACAAAATGGTTTAAAAGCAACTTTTATAAATAGTGCAGGTTGTTTGGTGCGCCCTCCAGAGTTGTGTCAAACCTAATCCCATGGCATATATAAAACCACATTTCAAGCCGGCCCACAGCTAGTTAGCGCTTCATTTGTTTTTTCTCACCTCCTGGCTGTGTGGAAAAAAATGAACCGTTTATTTGCAAAAGGCACGTCACACAGTGACTAGACACTGGTTTTAGTTGTGTGAACTTTGTGTTTTTGTTTCAGTATAGACCTGACATGCTTGTCATGTCCTAACTATTGGTGCCTCTTTGACTAAAAGCACAATTTGATAAAAATATCATGGTCATCACAGCTAAAGTATTAGGGCTTCTGTCTTTCCATTTGTCTCACACCTGTGTTATGGTCCATGCACTTTCATGCATTAGAAGAAGGTTTTTTGGCTAAAGATACTGTAATTTCAGCAGAAAAAACTTTGATTCAATTTGGTTTATTAGTGTATTTAGCGTATTAGGAAAAATAAATAAATACAATTACACAGGGTGCTGGCAGTGGCGGTTCTACACTAACTTACTCCCTGGGCGAGTGTTAGTGTGATTCACCCAGCCACCGGGGAGTTGCGTCCCCCTCTCGAGTTTTTTGACTTATGTTCCAAGGACTACCGCAAAGAGGTGTGGGCGCTAGCGTCTTGCAGCAGAGGGCGGTGGTCACGTGCGCGTCGGGTCTGCTGTGTGGGAGCAGGGAATTGTGGGAAATTATCCCCATTGCCTACTTATGTCGAAATTAGGTTGAGCACGGGTGTTTCTTCTGCCTAATTCCTTTTCATGTTCCTGTTTTACGTTGTTTGACTCTGAGTTATTTCATCATTTTTATTTTCCGCACCATAAGTGTGAAGAGGGAATAGGATGAAGACATTGTTAAGAGTCTGATGTGTCAGAATAAGAGCGTAAAGTGTCGGCAGCTGCAGGAATGTCAAAATAAAAGCTCAAAGCTGCCTCTTTGAATTTAGTAGCAACGGGCAAGGAAAATGCCGCCCCCTATGAAGTGCCGCCCTGGTCCACCGCCCACTTCGCCCATATCAAAAACCGCCACTGGGTGCAGGTACATATTCATAAAAACAGTAAAGGCTCTTTCTGAGCTTATTTAACCCTTTTATACATACTTTTATACAGGGAGCCGGTTTAGCTCGTGCTGGTTTGCGGCGCCTTCCGTCCGTGAAACCAGGGTTCGAATCCGGGCTGCTCCCTGTTCCCTTCTCTGCCGGTCCCAAGCCCGGTTGCTTTGAGAAGGTTGCGTCAGGAAGGGCATCCGGCGTAAAACATTGCCAAGTTTACCATGCGACTTGTTCGCTGTGGCGACCCCTGATGGGAAAAGCCAAAAGAGGAAGAAGATACATACTTTTATACAAGAGCTTTAGCCCCAGTGTTGACATTCAAGATGTGGATGTGAAAGACACAACAATTCTAATGTTTCACACAAAATGCCAAAACAATGTTCTACCACAAGTGTAATCTGAATTGTTAGTAACTTATGTCGACAAAGTAATCAAGCAGTTGTATTTACTTTGGCTCCTGTGGACGTAACCTTAAAAAAAACCCAATTATTTTAGTACATGTTTGCTTTCACTATGAAAGATAGCATTATACAAGCCATTATTAACCGTTGTGCTATCCTAGGCACTTTAACATTGGGAGTTGGGTCATCTAGACCCACTAGACAGTGCACTGAACCTTTTTTCTTCAATGATTTGTGATCCTCACTGGTGTCCATGGATTACATGAAATCTTTCCACCTTTATCCACCTTTGTCATGGTAGGGAGAACAAGTCAATGTAAGGGTGGGGTCATCTAAGATAGCACAAGGGTTACAATGTTTTACATATTTTGTAGCTGAAATTTAATCAGATCCAGTGCTTTTTTAATGTCTTTCAAGAGGCTTCAGGTAAATCAATTGGGACTCTTGGATAGTGTTAGAATAATACAAAAATACTTAAAGGAGCCTAAAAAATATTCAAAAACAAATGTTTCTTTGCATCAGAAGAAAAATTTATGTATTTCTGTCAAACAAAAGTCCTCTAAAGTATTGTTGAGACTGTGCTGGTAATGTTTAAAAAAAAAAAACCTCAGTTTATAGTTATGAGTCACAAAAGTATTCCAACTCATTTGAACATATTTCGAAGCACTGAAAATATCAGAGATAACTTCACCAGAGCTCCTTTCAAGTGCTAAGGCTGTCACTCAATTTAAAAATGTAGATGATATTTAATTCATGACAACATAAAAGGTTAAAAGATTTTGGAAGCTAAAAAACACAGATACCAGGTTCTGCAGTGATGTACCAAAAGCAGACTAGAAAGAGATTTCTTTTGGCAGCCAAACTGCTTAAAATAAAGTAGCATGTGGTTAGAAATTCATCAGAGACACCAACCCCTTCCCTCCTCTAACACCTGGGGAATGCCTTTAAAACAGACAGATCTAATGCCAGCAAAATCTTATTGAAAGGCTTGAAATCGGTTCCATAAAGTGACTTCTTTTTAAAGTTATTTGAAACATTCAGCTCATAGATTTAACGTTTTGTCCTTTTTTTGTTTTATTTATTCATTTATTTCCTTGTTCCTGCTTAATTTTACCACTATTGTTTTCTGTTTGTTTACTATTTTTTTATTTTATTTCTAAAACATTTTTACTTGCGAGGTGAAGAATTCAAAGTATTCTGCAGCTTTATGAGGTAAACCTAATTGAATAGGCTCTAATCAACCATTCAATGGCAGTGACTCGGTGCACTTAAGTGTGTAGACATTATGGTTGTCACTAACGATTATTTCAGTAGTCGATTAGTCATCGGTTATTGTGTACGTAAAGTGGTGAGTGAAGTTTTTTTACTAAAGGTTACTTAGTCTGTGAAAGGCTCGCGTCATGTATGTATGCTTGGCATGTGGTCCTTGGCATGTGTAGTTTATGAATTTCCGGGTAAGCAGTATGCTAGCACAAAAAAATCCATTATTGGCTCGCAAGCTATAGGGTTCCTGATCCCTGAACTAGATCATTGTCTAAACGTCCCAAAGAAATATTAAGCAAAAATTATTTTAATGAACATTGATTTTACTGCAATTAGTGAACAGTAAAATGTTTTATAGTAGTTTTTCCTCCATTCGTTTTCAAAAGTGACTGAAGTGGGAGCCGGGGTGCATCCCCCAATCATCTCTTTAAATCCATCCTCTTCAACCATTGACAGAGGTCTCATTCCTTTCAGAAAGACGTTAAGGATGCTCTATGTAAGTGTTGCAGCCGTTCCTGGTGTGCACTGGCTCTTCCCCAGTCTACAGTCAATGGCGCAGACCAGAATTTCTGACTTCCGTGTTCAGAACGCCCGTGATCGTGCGTCGCTACACAAGTTTTTAAGTTCGGTCCCATCTCTACGTCCCTTTTGGGCATTCATTGATTGCGTGCTGACAGTTCAACCAGTCGAACATTTCCATGCTGAATCGCAGCAACCACACTGTGTGTGTGTGTGTGCACTGTGACCAATCTGAGACTTTGATTTAGTAGTGAATGCTGTTCGCTTCAAAACACGGAAGTAACAACCGTTGTAAACATGATCACAAAGGATACATTAATAATTGCTGTTTCTGTAGGATTAATATGACACCAAGACAAACGTTCATAGGAACAAAGCTGTGAAAACAACGTCTGGAGCAAGATTTCCGGGATTTGCACTGCTTTGACTTTCCGCATTGAGTCTCTTCCTCTTGAAGGTGATGGAAGAGCACTAACAAACAGTAAATACACTAAAGAAGAAGAATTTTCTCCCTGTCGCTACATGCATGTCTGGAGCTTGTCTGATGTGAAAACAACCGCTGGATGCATGTCCATTAAGCTAAAATGACAAAATTAGAGAAAAGAACAAAAAAAAGCCCCAAAACTGATGCGTAAGCAATACCAAATTAGCGATAAATGCAGGTTGACAGCCCTGGTAGACATGGTCCAGACAACCTGCAGATGAGTAAACTGGGGTTTTTTTGTTTTAATTTGAAGGAATCACTTTAATTCCTTATTTTTGGTATACAACATTTCTAACTTTGACAAGTTTTACTAAGTTTTTGCCATGAAGGGGGATATAAATGAGATAGGATGTATGCCAAAAAAAATCTCTAAGATAAAAACTAAAAAGTAGTTGAGTCTACATTTTTTTTAAGTGTTAAAGTTAATACTTTATACAAGTTAAAGTACAAAAAAGGCACCCACAAGCAATGTGTTGTTGGAATAAATTACACCAGTACATTTTCTGCAATATTCTAGTAATCAAACTAGAAATATTTCAGCGACTTTGCCCTTGATTCTGGACAATCTGAACGTTTAAAACATTTTTGCTCAAAAAATAAAATCAAAATTTGCAAAAAGATTTGCAAAAAGAAAGCAAGTTACTGTAAACAAGTTTTCAGGACTGATAGATGGTGTCTAGTCCACTGGTTTGATCTGTTGTGCAGTGGTTTTTTGTGCAACTTAGTTGTAAAGGGAAGTTATTTAGGTCACTGTTGCCTGCTGCCCAAAAAAATCCAATCTGGCCATTCTCGTCTGACCTCTGGCATCAAGGAGACATTTTCGCCCAGAGAACTGCAGCTAATTGGATATTTTTACCTTTTGGAGACATGCTCTGTAAACCCCCGAGATAGTTGTACATCAAAATCGCAGCTGATCAGCAGTTTCTGAAATACTCCAACCAGCTCATTGGCTGGCAGCTGCAACTAAGGCCTGGTCAAGGTCAGCCCCAGTGACCTTTCTAATGCTATTTTGAAGTCTGGTTTGAACTTAACTGCCTTTTCTTGGTCACATCTACATGCCTAATTGCACCGAGCTGCTGCCACTAGATTGGGTGATTAGATATCTATGTCAAAGTTCAGCTAAACTGGTTTAACTAACAACCTTTTTCTATAGATGTGGTGTGAAAAATGTTCACTGACAGCACATTGAGTTCAGCTCCATCCCAGTTCTTTCTAAACCACAAACAAATGTCCGGTTGTTTGTCATTTGTTTTGGGCGCCGTGGCTGAACCGTGACAAGCTCTTTGAAAGGGATTTTTGCATAGTCAATCGCCAGTCACAAACTATTACTGAGGTCATGCTGGGTTGAGTACAAGTGCAGGAGAGTGCACCATAATGAGCAGCATGATTTACATGCTCAGTCCAAGGGCTTTACCCCACTGCAGGTGTGTGTTCTCAGCTTGATCGTTTGATCCACCACAGGTGTTTGAATGAGTGGCTTTGTGTGTCCGCCTGTGTATTTGTAGGGAAGTGTAAGTGTGTGTGTGTGTACTTGTTCTATAGGCTCACACTAAAACTAGGCTCACACTAAAACTACTTTTTTTTTTTAAATCTTAGCCAGAAATGGACAGGAAATATGGTTCTCACTTCATGTGTGTCTGGCCAGAGGTTTTTAGCTCAGCCCTTTGATGTGAGATAGAGGTGGGCACACCTCTGTGAGGAGCCAGCCAGAATGCAGACTTGGCTTGCACTACAAAAGCTTGTGTTTGTATGTGACAATGGCAATCAGTATGGCAGTGGCATGTGGCCAGAATAAAAGGCTGAGCCGGGTTTAGCATGTGCAGCGCACATCAAAACAAAGGGTCTGTCTAAATGCTGCGGCTCGCTTAGAAATGGAGGCTGTGTGAAATGACCCGGAAGCATCTAAGTGGCAGCCATGAAAAGGTTTGCCCTAATTTGTGAAATGGTAAAAGGACATTTGAAATGCTCTAATATCTTATGTAGCATAGCATCCACTGGAACCATCCTTTGAGACAAAGACATCATTCCAACATTGAAAATGTCTCATCAGCTGTTGCAGCCAAGCAGACGTTGTGCAGCCTAAGAAATGCAACAATCAGTAATTGGCCTATTTTTGTAAACCCTGCAATAAATATTTGGAAAAAAAAAGGAGGAAGAAAGAAGAGAAAACAAAAACGTGTATCAAAGTGGTATTTATTATTTCAACAACCTTGACAGAATAAGTTTGTATCACTCTTAAATCCACAATTGACCAGAGAAAGTTCAATGCCGTCCCATTTATCAGTCTCTCTCATCTGATCTCCATGTATAACCATCCGCAGTCTTGCTGTCCCACTTGCAATCTGACTTACAAAGACAAAAGACATCCCTAAAAATGTTATGCGCTAGCTGTTGGCCAGAAAAATACATGACATAAGAAATTCTGCTTACCAAGATGCTGAACCCAAGTTGATACTTACTGCAGTAAATCAGCATTGAAGCAGTCTGCTTTGCTTTCTTTACTCCTGTGTGTTTTTATCTGTTATTTATATCCTTTTTGCTGGCATTATAGAGTTCCATTTTAAAGCCCGCCTAAGTTTTCAAGCCTTTCAGTGTCAACTGTTTTTAGACAACACAATTATCATTTACTAACTGGTCATAACTGGTATTCCATTTTTATGGTTTGATCTGATCGGACTTAAAGCATAAACATCTTGTGTAAATGGTAAAGGGTGAATATTTACTGTATATAGTGCTCTTCTACCTTCACAGTACTATTCTCCCACACACACACACACACACACACACACACACACACACACACACACACACACACACACAGGAGTCATGTGGGGTTCAGTGTCTTGGTCAGAGGCACTTGGATCTTCTGATCAGAGTTCGATAGATTTAACACTGCCTTTTGAGTTGTTTAAAGCATAAAACATTTTTAATTTAATGTTTTCCACAGACATCAAGATGAATACCAAAAATAACTTTCTTTTTGCCCCATTTTTATTTTCTGCGTTCAGTATTAATATTTTGTTACCGTACCCAACAGCTATATTCTGAGTGCAGTTTTTGGCAATTCTTATCTCAAGGCTGTAGGGAACTTTATTTGTGTAGTAAACTTAAGTAAAAATCAATTCATAATAATTTATAAAATGTTTATCTTTGCTTGTTAGAAGCCCTTTTAAATTTGAAAGTTATATTTTGGTTCAAAGTTTTTAACAAATTTTCTGTTTGATGAAGGTAGTGACAATAGTGATGAAGCATGAACAAACTGGAATTCAGAGATTTTTCTGAAACCTACAATACAATACAGCTTTTTCATGCTCCTGGAAATTACCATTTTGTTCCAAATGTATCTGACAAGGAATCACTGTGAAATTAGTCTTGTTTTTGCAGATAAATGCTTATATAATAAGCAATAAGCACAGGCTCACTTCAATATGTCAATGATACCATGTAAATTTGAAAACATGTTTTCAAGTTAAATGGACAGTCATTCTGACTATCACAAGGAGCCATAAAAAATAACCAGAGCCTTTTTGTCATATTATCTAGATGTAAATCCATGAGTACATGTGCAGAATTGTTCACATGCTTGCCAAAACACCAATTCAAATTTTGTATAACTACAATAAACATGCATATTAAAGACCAATGCCATCAGAAATGTTCAGTGAAGAGCTCCAGGTAAAGATAGCATGTTATGTTGTAGGCATGTTCATTAGCATTTAAAATGAATAGTTCGAATACCTGCAGTGCTTATAGAGCTGTATATGGCTTCTTCTGATTCTGCAGGTATGACATATCTATAGCCATCACCTGACTGTGGTATTCTGGATTTTTGCTGTCAAGGTTTTCTATTTTTAATAACATTGTAAACTTCACGTTAAGAAATGTTTTTAAGTCAATTTAAGATACCATTTCATCCAGGATTTGCTTGATTTTGATTTTTGCTCAAAAATGTTAATCAGCTACTAGATCACTGCTACAATGCTGCAGATCAAACTCAGAGTTTTGTGCTCTACTTCTGAAGTGCTGACAGTGGGAAATAGTGTTCAGCTTAAGTTTGGAGTTACAGCCAATCTGCAACCCAAACACTTTTCAGTCGAATCGAACCTCTGGTTTTGCTCCATATTCCTGTCAACACTGCACATTAGTCTTTTCTTCTATCCTTGGCGCAGAACAAGATTTGTTTTTCAATGGTAAAACTGAAATCTTTCCTACTCAGAATAATTGGGGGAAAAGGGAAGTGGACACATATTAGGCTCAATAGGCACACTGACAAGCACTCACGCGCCACTCCCATAGACATCGGCTTAAAGCATTGTAAAATTAATTGGAGTGCACACAAGTGGTACCTTGTTTTATTTTGTGACTGTGGGAACAGTAACAAAAGAAAACATAGAAAGATAAAATGAAGCCTTTCCAGAAGCAAAGAGATTAATTCTCTTGTTGTCAGATGTATAAACCTTACAAAGGTACACACTTTCACCCCCACACATACACATACACACATAGACATGGCGCTCAGTCATCTTGAGTTATATCGACTATAACAGTTCAGATTTGTTTTTCTGTGGTGATTTTCTACGACTCAGCAGAATGTTTATGACACTCAGACACATGCCTGTGTTCTCTTTGGCTGCCTGTGTTTTAGACCTATCATTACATGCAGTTATGTCAAATAAAGTTTGCTCTCTTTCAATTCTATACATTACTTTATCTGGACATATAACTCATCTGAATCATATCAAATTTGAAATAGTTGAACTATAACCTGTGCTTGTGTATTTAGAAAACACGATTGCAAAAGTGATGTCATGGTTTGTTAAAAACTAGGCAGACCTTTACTCCTTTGCCAGAACTAAGAGGGCAATTATTGCCAAGTGCTGCTAATCTAATATTCTTTATGGATTGGGTCATCAGCAAATGTGAGCATCTCTATAAAAACAGGAGTTTTGGCTGGTTCTTTGGAGCATTTAGCTGTGTGTTAAACTGATGCCAAGTGGGAAAGACATCAGCAAGTATCTAAAAAGGCACCTGTAAGTGCCTCTTAATTCCACAAATGTTAGAAGGCCATTCATGAATGGTTTGGAAGTCTTTTTCTGTACCATTACCAGCGTTATTTGAATAGTAAAATATTGTAAATATCACTGTCTCGGGAAGCCGTTCAATTTTTAGAAAAGTTGTAATAAACCCAAAAGGTGATGTAGCTCTCAGACTCTTCAAGCTGCAGCATTTCCAATGTAAAGCTTGAACTGTAATTGGAAACTGATTAAACGCAGTTGGTTATTTGCACAGGTTTCCAGGATGCTTTTTTTTTTTTACTAAAAAAGGAAACTTTGAAAGCTTACTTTAGGTTTATGAGAACCTATTTTGCAATCAAGTACATAGTGCTACATTTGATTAAAAGCAGACACTATATAAGCAGAAAGGACTCATTATTACTGTCATAAAAGACCTGATGAGGGGATAATAAAGACTTGTTTTGCAACCAAAGAAGTGCACATTTGGTACCATTCAGCTAATTGGGCACTCCTCTGTATGTTCTGCTTTGAGGACACAGATCTGACATGTCAGTGTGCCAGATAAAGCACTACCCTAGACTATGATGAAACAATGATGGCTTGATTCTCTTGCATCAGTGTAGACAGCTTTCAAGTCCACTCTGGATACAGTAATACTTCAGGATACTGTCAAATATCTCCACCTGCATGTTTGAAAAAAAGCTTTGCATAAACTGCCTCAGAATTAGAAATATTACATCAATGTGAAGGGCAACATCGGGTTAAAAACCTCCTTAACAAAGAAACAAAAATGTTACTATCACCAAGTGAAGTGAAGATAATCTGTGCACTCACTTTTTTCTGAATTCATGGATGGCTTGAAAACTCTTCAAATATATCTGCAACTTGTCATATCAACTCCTTTGCAAAAACAAAATATATATATATACAAGAGTCCTTTATAGGTTTTACCCAACGCATTTATTTTAAAATGTCAAACTTTACTTATGAGAGTTAATGTTTGGAGTTAGTGAGTCCACAGATGCATGTCCGCTCATATGGCTGTGTGGGTGTCAACTGATGTTTCGGCTGGTGTAATAGAACAGATTGCTCCCTAATTGGATGGTTTTGTGGTTCACTCCATAACCTCTCCATTTGTTGGACTATCTTTGGACTGAGCACCAAGTCGCTCCCAGTAGTGATAAATTTGCATAGACACTGCGTGAGCAGCAGGGAAATAAAAAAAGAGCTCCTAATAAGGTTTGGACATTACAAGACTACACTCGCTTCTTTTATTTTCAAGCTATTGTTATATTAGGCAAATGAATGTTTATTTAGAATGAAGTAAAGCGTAATTTCAAAACACATTTTCTAATTTGCCTCTAGGGATTAATATAGTGTTTTTTAATGGCTTTTAATTGAATTAAATCAATCACTCATAACCTGATCAAGTGTAATGCTTTCATCTAAAGAAAAACTGCTTGTTTACTGTCACAACTCAGAAAAATGTTCATCCTAGTTGTACAAAATAAGGTTGCATGTTATTATTTACCATTGACTACAGCACACGTGAACTAGTATCACTTTAGTGAACATATGTGTTCTCACAGCTGCATTTATTTTTGAGGATAGGAGTGTCAGACCACTGCAAAACCCCACAAAACCCAGTCTTTACATCACATTGGTATGCAGATGTTTTGGAGACTTATGTGTGAATGGCCTCTGAACCACTGTTTGATGAAATGTAAAAAACCCAAGCAATGCTACACAGCATAATTAATCATTTTAATGATAAAGTATTCGAGCCCTAAGCTTAACGCTGGAGTTCAATGTGTTTGATTCCATTTGAGCTTTTAAAAAGTCAATGTATGATTTATTAACTGAAAGCGTCTTGCTGCAGGATTTTTTTGGTCACTCTTTTCTGATCAATTCTGATTCTGGGCTCTGAAATTGAGATGCTGATGGGTCTTACCTGGGGGGTTTTATCATGTAAATTGCATCATTGGTTATACATGAAATAATCCCGTTCTTTGTAATCATTTTCCCATAGTCAGCTATGTTTGGATTTTCTTCAGGGAAATTGGACAGTTGGCAGTCTAATATTTGAATATAAAACCCACTGTCAAGCTAAAGTTAAAATGCACCAAGAAAAGTGCAGTAGTATGCATTAAGTGTCACAAATATATTCAATCTTAAAGAATAATGCAAATTGTCATTTCTGTTGTAAAAGTAGTGCATACATTTTCAGTCATGTCCAACTCAATCTTACAATTAGGGTAAGGAACTCTTTGAACATGTTAACCAACCACTGTGAAGGCATCAATAATTGCTTTTTTATAATGACTCTTGATAGAGGCTATATGTTTTTGCTATGCAGTGAGCATTAACTTTGTGAGAAAATGTGGGTTTAATGATAGTTTGGCTTTTTAGTTTTTTTTTATTAAGTCAAAGAAAAACTCTAAAATAGACACAAAATAGCATAAATACAGTTGGGTCAGCAGTGTGATATGAAACACATTGCTTTCATTGTGCTTTTTTTTTTTCTTGATGGAGTCATGCCACTAGCAGTTGTTGTGACAGATAAATGATTTTTGTTTTTGATTTTCCATGTTGCATAAATGTTAGTTCACCTCAAAAAGGATAATGCTATAACATTTGCTGTGCGTTGATGCATTCTGTGGGCTGCTGAATGCGGCGATGCATTAACATTTGTGACAGACTCGCGATGTGACTTTTATAAATGTGGAAATGGAAAAAGCCTGAAAGGAAATTGAAAAGACTGAAATTGCCTGTTGCATCCCCCTTCTTTACTTCTCTGCTACAAGGTTGTGTTTGGGCTTTAGCCAAAGTCGTATTAATAGGATATGGTGACACACATGGTACTTTGATCTCACTTCAGAAAAAAAAAAAAAACAAGAGGCCTGCCAGTCATTTATATTTTAAGTTCTAAAAAGATCATAATGATCTGATAAAAGGTGTTTTTGATGCAATAAAAGATGAAGCGAGTTGAGATCCCCTGTAAACCTTCTCCTAGGCATTCAATAAATTGAAAGATTGAAGTTAGCCAGTTCTGTAAAGGGAGTGTATGATCAAAAGAATGTTTCAGTTTGCTTTTAACATTACTCCAAATGCATTATCTAGATTAAAGCCACAGTACCTGAGGCTAGTACATTTTTTTTAAAGTTTAGAATAAAGAAGGAACACTTTTTTTTCTTGTTGTGAAAATAGGATAGACCTTTTGAGTTCTATGCTTGGGGAAAATGTAATAAATTTGTCTTTTGGTCACGTCCTTACTATGGACAGCCTAACCTGTCCAGAAGTACTCCACTTTTCTGACATGATTATTTTAAGTGAAGCCAAGAGAACTATTTACTGCCATCAATGTGATGACTCACCACCGCTTTTTGCCCTACTTTGATTTTAGGAGTCAATTTGTTTCGCTCTACTACAAATATGTCATTGTGACAACAAAACAAGGTCTGACTTGTTCCATAAAGCTAAACAATTCCATATTGCTACATCACAATGCTGTATTGAAAAAAATAACCATTTTACTTTATTTAGAATATTTCTACATTTACCCCACTTAAAGTATGTCTGGAAAAGTTACATTTAAAAGGTTAAGGATTATAGGATAATACAAATATAGGGTACATACACACAAACAATGGTATTCTGATAAGTCTCATAAGTCTTGCTCTAATAAGACAGATTACACTGTGATAAAATAATTAGGTAGCATAAAGCAGAATTGTTTAACATGTAACTGTGAGGCTGGTTGAAAGTGAGAAAAACTGTTTAGAAGAAATATATTACAGTGAACCTTTAGGCATAATTTTTTTCCTGGACCTTAACTTCAAGACATTTCTTCTAACTGGACTGCTTTCAATTTTAGTTGAAGACTCATGCTCTGGCATATCTGGTGTCACTCCATTATAATGGGCCTATTTTTCTGCAAAGATTTGAACTAAAAGAGAGCTTAAACAAGAAGGAAAAGTGAGAAAATGTTCAAGTCTGTCTGAGAAAACTGTAGAAAGTGTTTAATGAGGAATTTTACATCCAATAATTGATAAAAAAATTAAAATACATTGTAGGTTTTGTTTATTATAGGTTAATTTTTACAACGTAGTTCCAGCCGTTAACAGAGGAACCACTTTATATTTTTTGAACAATTGCGGTTGAAGTGGAGTAATGAAGTTCCATAGCATCAGACGTTTCTGGATGATAAACAATTAAAACATGAAAGTAGAAAATTAAATGTTCTGTCTAAAAAATGTATTAAGCTATAGATACAACATAGCATACCTTGTGTTAAATGTTCTACTGATTCCCTGGAAGTGTGGCTAAAATTTCAATGACTGAATGTCATGTGAGCAGATGCAAGTGTCAACAACCCAGCAACTGATTTCCAATTACTTCCAAGAATCCCATCTTCAGTTAAAACTGAAAACATAATGTGGGTGTCTGGCAAAGGTCTTTCAACCTTTAACCTTTAAAAGTCTAGTTTCCCTAAAAACTAATAAACATGGCAATAATGGTAAGTAAGAAAACTAAATCTGTAACACATTTTAAGAATATTTTGTTTTTAAAATTCACATAACACTTGTTTCTCACCGTTCAAACTTATTTCATTCTGATCTAGTGTTGTGTAATATCTATTTTATTAATTTTATAATGTACTCTGAAAAGCACTGTGTGGGTTTTGCTTTAGTAATCCAATATTTTAAATGTCAGCAGAAGGCTCTAGGCAAACAATATGCTGATTACTGCAACCATCATTCCTAAAGAGCGTCTAATGCCCAGCAGAAATCACCATGTTCTTTGTGTTTGACAGTATCTGTTTGTTTTTTCTGCTCAAAATTTACACTTCAGTATATTCCTCAGTAAAACATTCACAATTGAGTGTTTTTCCTAAGTACTTCATTAAATGTTGAATCTTGTGGGAGTGCCAGCCTCTTGTCGAGTTGTGTGTATTTAGGTTATGCATTCATACATGTGGGCCCATTTGGTGTTGTACATTGTTCTCCTTTCAATACTAAATTCATAGGATTAAATTTTGTACCAAGTGTATCAGGCTAATCAGGCATTTATATATATAAAAAACAAAAACAAACAAACAAGCAAACTATTTTCTCACCAAAGCTTGGGTTTTTTACCAAAGGCCTGGAAGCTCAAGGGTTCTGTGCACTTTACTGGACTGACATGTTTGATGTTCTTCCAGGAGTCTTCTGTAGCCACTCCTCCAATTCAAGGCTTACTGCCCCGAGTGCTCAGATTACCACCAGCACCACTGTCACCTTCACCTTCAGAACTTTCTCCAGGTCTTTTCAGTGTCCCTGGTAGCTCCAGTTTCTCGTGTTCCTTCTTTCGGATGTTACCATCACTTGGTACTGCCACAGCCACCATAACGGCTTGCCACAGTTCTTTATCCACCATTACGTCTAGTTGGTTAGGCATTTCCCCTTTCAGTCAGTTTGTATGTAGAAGTATCACTGGATCTTTGTTCTCTCATTATTTACCACTTTTGGCAGTGTTTCCCACTTTGACCTTGGCGTTTCCAGTCCAAACTCCAAACACATGCTTCTGTATACCATTCCTGCCACTGAGGTGTAACCATAAAGAACTGCATTGCTTCAGTAGAATATGTATATGTCTTTGAGTGTTATTCTTTACAATGTATATGTTTTAAAACATGAATCATTCCAATAAGACTTTATCGGTTTGTACTGTAGGTATTTTTAAATTATACTTTACTTCAAATGTATAAGTAACATTTATTGACCTCAAATTGCTAGACTATTCCCGATGTTTTTTGTTTTCCCTAGTTTATTAGAGCCCTTTGGTTGGCATGAGAAGGATCTAAATATTGTATAGTAGTTTGTATTATGATTCCTAATTGGTGCATACTGACAAGCACACGATATGACACATAGTTTTTGGACATACAAGTTCACGGACAGTGCTAAAAGTCACTTAAAATGCATTTTTTTGGTTTTACAGGGTTTTCTCCTTGTGGGCACAAATACAAAGTAAAAGCACAGTTTTGTGCAAAACAGTGTGCTTGTATCCACATCAGTTATGTTAAGAGCACATGGTTAGAAAAGAAAGGATCTTTAATGGAGGTGTAAAGTTTGAATTCTACCGTTCAGGAACTCTCCCTCAAATGCTTTTCATGGTCTCTCCCATCCTGGAGTGACTGTGTGTTTCCATGCCGTCAAGGCCTCCATCCCCCATCCTGGTGGTGTTGCATTACATTCAAGTCTGCAGAAACGTTCCTCTGTTTTATTTTTTCTTCCACTTTTGTCGAGCTCTGTCACATCCCTCCTCTTCACCCTCCTGTGCTCGTTTCCTTTCCTTTAATTGCGCCACGTGCTGCCCCTCTGTGTCTCTGTGCCTCTAACTCCAAATAAGGGGTGGCAAGACATCCCAAGGAGGGGTCCGCTAACTGCACCCTGTGGCACCAGCTGTCTGTCTGAGGCCTGTTGTATGTGTGCTCTTGCATGACTTTAGGTGCTGTACTTTTGGCTATGTGTGTGTGTTGGTGTGCACATGTTGTGTGAGTGTGACATAGAGGGAAAAAAGTAGATCACAGGAAAGGCTGTTTGGGGAATGTGGTGAGTAAGTAACCCTGGATTTGGTAATGATAACTGCTGACATGCCTGCAGTTGATGTGGATGAGGGTAAAGGAACAAACGGGGTGTGGTGCTTCACAGTAGTGTGTTTCTCTGTGTGTAGCTGCCGTGGAGCCCATTTCCATCAACAGCAGTCCCTGTGTGAGTACTTAGTGATTATGGGAGCCCAGTGTTGTTAATTTGAGTAATCAGTGTTTAATTGGCATTGAGAAAAACACATTAATCAGACCTAAGTAAGTCTCTGTCTTCTCTGCACAGTCAGTCATTAGTTTACTTCAGGCAGCCAATCACAAGCGCTCGGTAGACTGGGCATGCAGGGGTACAGTCACAAACTCCAAACAACAGTCCTTTACTGGACACAGGTTTTTTTCTACTTGATGAGAATTACTACCAAGGTGTTCATGCTGATTTGGTGAGAGGGATTTGCTTGATGTTGTTGTGAGTCAGTGCCTTTAATGTAGTTTTATTCAGTTATTTAGTTTAAGCCACTTTTAGTTTCTAGTTTGTTCAATAGTCTTTTTCTTTCCCTCTACACCTTCATGACGGCTCCAGGTTTGAGGTTATAATCATCCGCAGCTGTCTCTGTTTTAGCTAATTAGTCCCCTCAGTGTCTGTAAGTGCACGCGCTCAGTCATTCATCATCACAACTTCTGCTTTGACACCTTTCGCTTCCTACGGTTATGGGTTTTGGTTTCTTTATCTTTCATTTTTGTCATGAACAGGTTGAGTTTTTTTAGTCATATTTGTCATTCCTTTTTTTTTTTCACCCAGCCTTTTCACAATACCATTTCTTGACAATTAGTAACAACTATCAGAAATGTTTGCTTCATACAAATGTCTAAAGAAATAATGACGTGGCTTTCAGTACTTTCAGATTGGGTTCTAAACTGAGACATTAATGCTTCACTGGTAACATGTATGAGACATTTTTGCAAATGCACGTCAAAAATAAACGACAGAACAAGTTATCATCCCAAGAAAGCGTCAGAAATGTAATCATTATTCTAAAAGCTTTCTTTGTATTCTGGTTGTTAAAATGCTTTTATTTGTAGGGGCTGGATGCACACAGCTGAACTTGAAAAAACTTTAAAACAAGAATTTTAGGATTCTTTACGTAAACGCTTTGAATATTTTACCTTTGCCCTTTTTTCAAGTTTGCTACCGTCATATGATATAAATTATGTGCTGTAAAGGGCTGCCACTAGGTGCATTATTTATTCATCATAATGTCACATGTCGAGTATACATTTATATATTTAGGTTCTTTTACCTATTTAAAAAAATCTAAATCATTATTGTTGTTGTTCCATTTTACTATTTTCTTTTTCTATTACAGTATTTGCCCTATCCACAAGTGCCATACTTTGATCTGCTACAATGTTTTCCTAGTTCCTTTTTACTTTCCTTATTCTTTCTTTAATTTGTTAATTTTGTTTTTTTTTATCTTAAACTTCTTTAATTTCTTATGAGTCAAGCTCTTGTTTAATAGGCCTTTTTTATTTTGTATTATCATTGCTCCATTTAAGAAGAATTACCTACAGTGGTAATATAAACCAATATGTGTGTAAAAACATGTGTTATGTTTGTATATTTGCTTTTAAACAATCTAACTCTCCAATATGGGAAAAGGTGAGGGATCCTGGAACGAACAGTGTTACTAACTTTGTATAAAATATTCTGCAAAATTAAAACTGATCGATATCAATCCACTGTTAAAAAAATGGACAGTGGCATTTATGTTTTTGACAAGCAGAATGAAGGATGGACTATCTATCCCCTGATACTGGTAATAATTAAAGCCCCTTTGTGACAAAGATCTATTTGAATGAATTTCATTTAAACAGACACAGATGGACGAAAAAACCTCAGAACTTGTAGTTCTCTGGGGGATTTCTGTTGGCTTTTTTCTCAGTTCTTGCATGTTAATTGTTGCTTCTAATAGAACGGGGCATTATAGGTTATGATAAATGTCTGCAGGTGAAAGCTGTGCAGGAATGCAGTATGAAATTAATGTTCAGGAAAAGACCATGTTAGCCTGGGAAGCTGACCAGGCAGTTTTGAATTCGTTTCTACTTTTTTTTTTGTCTCTAATCTGAAAGTGCTGGAGGTCCTTGCTTTAAATCAGCAACCGTCTTGGTCACACAGCTGCAACCTCCTGATAGTTGAATGGCAGCAGGTATGATTTGCGGTTTTTTGTGATCGCTTGAATTGCCCAATGATGATTTAAAAAAACAAACAAAAAACTTTTAATTCTGAGTTTTGAGTCTGCAGAACTTGTGCAATAAATAAACGAATAAAAAAAAAGATGAAGCATGCACTGTAATGTTTGAGCAGACCAGCCACTATACATGGCCACACATTATGTCAGACATTTGGGAAATGTAATTCTCAGCAGGGACTCACAAAGAATCAGTTGGAAACTTTATGAATTTACAAATAAAGACCTTTAAAAACAATGTAGCTTCATAACAGGAAGAATAAGTAGAAGTTCTGCATGACAGAACATCTTTAAGAAAAATGCCTGGATACATTTTTCCCATCATACAAAGCTGCACGCCCCTGCTGTGTATACAGATAGGTTTGAGGCATATGCATTGAAGGCAGGGAAGCTACAATATTCGTCCGAGATGACCAGGACTGGATCTGTTTTTATCAGTTTTTTCCTTTTTCACTAATTAACTAAAGGTTGAAATAAACCTGCAGGTATTTCAAGTAGAAGAATGTAACTCAAAGATAGAATGTTTAAACAATGGAGTGCTGTGAGGATTAGCAAAAAAGGTTACTGCAGGAAGAAACCATTACCAAAATTAGTTGACAATTGACAATGCTGTAGAGCACCAAAACACTGGCTAACTTTGTAGTTAAAAAAGCAACCTAAAAGAAAAAAAACACAAAACAATCTCTTAACAGACATGAATTGAGGATGTGTCAACAGGGTGATGAACTAATTAAGATGAAGATGCTAAAGGAAGTTTGTTGTTAAAGAATTTTACACGGCCAATGTTTTTTTTAATTTTTTAACTATTTCAGGCGTGTTCCTATAATTTTAATAGGGAGAGATCTAAGGAATGAGTGTAACGATTTGTTAGTGATAAATAAAATGCATGAAAGTCCATGGTCTGTGGCGGTTAGGCTCTGGGCTGATGACATCTTGGTTATGTCAGAGTTTTGGATATGGACCCCAGAAAAACGAACATGCAAAAACACAAAAGAGTTTATTTGGAACTCAGGTAGGACAGGAAAAAGGAGCCTCTGGGACCAACACAATCGTAAGCCAGCAGGTGGAGCAGCAGCAGTTAGATCAATAGGATCGAACACTCTTCGCAACTCCTGTAAGAAACTTTTAAAAGATGGGCAGGAAGGAGATCCCCCCCCCCCCAGCCCCATCAGCTCTACCCCATTTGGCTGCTTGACCAGGCAGGAGGGAGACAATAGGCCTCTTTAGCTTTGTCTGAGGGAAAAGAAGTCAGTTTTGAAGCAAAACATATTACAATATTTGGTTCTCCAGAAAACCTCTCAGGTAGGGAAGTGCAAGGTTCAGAACTCAGGATGGCAGTCATCAGGGTAGGTGGAGGAGGAAAACAGTTACTTAAGTTAACCAATGTCATGAAATCTGTGTATTAGTTTAGAAAAGAGATTTTCATAACCTACTATAGTTCCATCCACCTGAGCCTTCCATGCTGAAGCCTAGTTGGGCTTCTACTCCATACTGATCAGGTCGTACTGTCAGGGTTTTAGATATGGACCCCAAGAAACAGACTAAAGCAGTGGTCCCCAACCTTTTTGTGACCGCGGACCGGTACAACGCAAGACACGTTTACCGCGGACCGGGGGGGGGGGGGGGTTGAGGTGCAACGCAAGGCACGTTTACCGCTGCCTGTTAAGGCAGATTTCCCTTTTTTAGCGGGTGCAGGTTCTTCTCCTGTCCCTTCATTGGACCGTTTCCCCTTGTCAAAGCAACTTTCTAAAGAAGTTTGTTTTTTGCTCATTTTGGTTGTTTGGGTTTAATTTTAGCAGGGTGTAGCACGTGATGTTTGGTGTCGCGACTTTGACGTTCGTTAAGTGTGACGGATGTAACAGAGAGAATCCGGTCACCTTTCAAAATAAAACTTTTTTTTTCCCTGAAAAAAACAATAAAATGGAAATTATGTTTTTTTCTGGTCGTCCCGGTGCCAAGTGTCCCGCGGCCCGGTGGTTGGGGACCACTGAACTAAAGCACAAAATGGTTTATTTTGTGACTCATGTAGGAAGGGGAAGACAGCTCAAAAGCATGAGACTTTCAGGGTTTGGCAACAGGACAGAGGCAAAGGCTGTGTCCGAATTACCGCCCTAACCCCTAACTACTAAAACCCTATATAGTGCGGCACTATATAGTTCTCTATATAGTTCTCTGAATTTTCAAAGCAATTCGGACACCCGTGCTCACTAGTTTTCTCTTTCGGGTGTTTTCAATTGGCGCTTGGCACGGAAACAAAGTGGCGCATTACCGCCACCACCTGGTCTGGAGGGGAACTACTTCTTTTTAACGCGGAGAATGACACCCATTTGTCAAATTAAAAATATAATAAATATGAACATTTTATGAAGACTATTGATGAATCTGCTGTGTTCTGATCATGGAAAACGTGGCTGATTTATAAATAATAAAATTACAAACACATTGGTGGTGATTTTATGTATTTGTTGATAAATAAACCCCCATGTTATTACTCCATGGCAATATTTATTTTTGTGCCGCTGAACGATTTACGGGCTCTTGCGAGGAGGCATTTTTTTCTGTAGTTTTCTCTTCTACCTTACTGAAAATAGCTTTATATATGAATCTGTCCGTGTTCCTGGCAATAATTCAACCGTTTTTCATGGGATCAAACCAAAAACGAGCAGATATGCAGCATCACAGGACGGCAAGGAGAAGCAGACGTCTCAGAAGATTTCCTCTGGATGCCCCTGACCAGACATGAACAACTTGTGAGTTAAACTTAAAGTTTTTTTATTAGTTCAATTTAAGCATTTGTCACTAATTGTGCTCAAGATTACACAGTCTGCTGGGTAAGAGTTTAAAATTCTTTTTCAACACTGGACTATGAACTGTATAGTCTAACTACATGAAACACTTGTGAGTTCAAAGTTTAGTATTTTTTATTCAGAGTCAAACCATATCACTTGTTTTAAACAAAAATACTTTAATTTTAAAATATTTATATAAAAATCCAAAAACCCAGCCAAAAAAAAAAACCACGAGATTTTCCAGCATTAATAAATACGTCATAAACTAAAATGTAAGACATCAGAATAAAATGAAACATTCAAAAAAATCAGATTTAATTTTCTCAATGAAATAATTATTTTTCTATTTTACAGGGTCTTCCACGTCTCTACTGCTTTGCAAACATAAAGGTGTCTGTCGTGGCCCTTCACGCTGACGCTCAGTCCGACACAAAACCAGACCGGCAGACCTGCAGATCGGTTGACCCGCAGGACCATTGAGCATCTGGTGGAGCAGCTTCGGGTTCCTCACACTCTAGGGGGGGGGGGGGGCACAGGAGACTGAGGTCCTGGTGTTTCTTTTCTGGCTGGCGTGTGGCACATCTTACAGTGTGGTAGCCAGGGCCTTTGACATGCCACGGTCCACTGTAAGTGACATTGTCCACATAGGACGGCAGACCGCATCCTCCAGCTGATGAGCAGGGTCACCCAGCATCCAGTGGGAATGAGCTGCCATTGGTCACCTCTGGTTTTTTAGCAGCTTGCTTGGTCGTGGGGAGCATTGATGGCTGCCACTGAAGAATAAAGGCCCTAAAAGAAAATGCAGCTTGTTATTTTAACAGGAAGCTTTTTTATTCCATTCAAGTACAGGCTGTATGTGACTCTAAGCCAAATTTAGAGATATTTTTGTTGGGAATCAAGGATCAGTCCACAGTTCACACGTTCTACGTAAAAGCCCAATTTATGTAAATCAAACATTACCCACCTGAAGGATCCTTTTGGGTGATGGTGGGTATCCCTGCATTGCTCATCCCATCACGCTGCTGACACCCTACAGGGAACCCATGAGGAATGCGGTTCAGGCCCGTTACAACCAGCACCACGCCAAGGCACGCTCTGTGGTGGAGAGAGAGCATTTGGCAAATGAGGAGGAGAGCAATATTTCTGGGGGCACTGGAAGTAACACCAACCTTTGCAATGAAAATCATTGCCTGCAGTTCAGTTCTGCACGATCTGTGCATCAGCAAAGGGGACTGCTGGGAGCCACAGATGTTGAGCCACAGCAGGAACCAGTAGGACGGGTAAAGTGGCGTCCGTCTGCGAGGACAGATCTCTGCTTTCCTTTTAGCTCCAACTGTGACACACATGACTCTAGAAGACCAGGATTATTGTTAAGATGTATAAAATTAATGTTAACATATAAAACGAAAATGTAAATATGTACATTTGATATTTATATGAAAATCCTTTTGAGATAGTTAAAAATGGCTCAGATTTAAATAATACATGTAAATAATTCATTTTTGTTCATGCATTTATTAAACAAATTGCAAAAACAACGACGACGTTACATTTTGTGAACAATATTTTAAACTCAGGTAAGCTTAACAGACTCTCCTGTCACTCTTTGTCCCTTCTTACTCTCTCCTCCTCTCCTCTTTCAACAACAACCTTTACCCCAACATGACAACGATTACAGTTTAATGATAAATAAATACAAATCTGATCAAGTGTCTCTCACTCCCATCCGGTGTGGGTACCGGATGTTCTCGGGTTGCCATATGTTCTCGGGTCCTTCGGGGTCCTTCAAATGAGTTATATCACTAGAGGAGACATCGCGAGGAGAGCACCGCCATCTTGGTGAGGTCAAGTTTTGAAGACCAAACCACTTTTTATAACATTTAATAAAGAGCTCTGTTTTTACTTTCAATCACTTCATAATATGAAAAAGAAGAATAGCTTGAAATTGCTTAGTTTTGTTCAGAAATACAAACTTCATGAGTACCCCTAACTTAACTAGTATTAGACTATTTAGATTTTTTCTATGTTCCTTTATTTTATTTTACTTATGTTTTTATTTATTTGTGTGTTATGTTCATTGTTTCTTTTTTCCCCTCTATTCTTTATTTTCTATGTTAATATGTTATGTTTGGCAATGGTGACCGATCTTCGAGGCAATATTGATTACATTGTTATTGTTCGTTGTTAACGTTAATGTCATTGTTAATGTATGATACCGCAATTGTCAATAAAGTTTTTTTAAAAACTTAGCGACGTTAACTCATTGGTCGTGGCAACTTACAGCCAATCAAATAGTGTGACGTCATCATTGGTCGAAGGACCCCGAAGGACCCCGAGAACATACGGCAACCCGAGAACATCCGGTACCCACACCGGCACGAGCTTGCCTGATAACAAACAGGCTATCTTTCTCCATCCACAGATGGATCCGATTTTCCTCATCCTCGTCTGTCCCTACATATATAAACACATTTTAAATATGTGTTAATAACTTATGACTACGGTTAGAACTCACTGCTTTTTGGTGTACTATCAACAGCGTTTGTTTTTNTATATAGTGCACTATATAGGGGTTAGGGCAGTAATTCGGACACAGCCAAAGACAAGCTGACACCGACTGAAGTGCTGCAGCTCCCTTTGAAGGCAGGCACACAGGTGGAGTAAATCAGCTGATTGGACTGCTCAGATGAGCTGCTAAGGTGGAGTGGCCCAGGATCATAACAGAGTACTGGTGAGATAACCTTGGACCAAACTTAAATAAACCTCAGAGCCTAGATGGTGATGGTGGTTAAAGGGCAGTCCATAAGGTTTTGTTCCTGGTGGAGATGGGGTGGAGGAGAACCAGCGAACTACCTAGAATGCAGAGAGATAAACATTCATGAATTGAAAAGCAAAAATATAATTGTGATTGGATGAGAAGGAAAGGTGGGGAATTTAGCTATTAGTTTGTAGTGATGGTTTAATTGATGAGAGGTGTGTAGAGTGATGCAATAACCCAGCACACCCATAAGTAAGGTAGATCTTCCTTATCAAAACTGCCCCAAACCTTCACAATTATGGGATCATGTACGAATTGCAGACTGCCACCAACAGTTGAGGCTCACGGAGACAGCAGAAGTAACAGGTTGACATTGTTGTTGAGTAAACCTGCTTTGCTCATTACTTGTAGCCCATTGGTAAACCACATCTAAAATTGTTTGCTATATTGTTACGAAGATGCTCCAAAGTCATGTTTGTGTATAGAGAGAGAAGAGGGACATTTGTACAAAATTGTGTATTTCCCATAACACTCCATTTGGCCCTGACTCAGTTGATTAGTTGCGCTTTAACTATCTTTAATTTAGTGTGGATTTGTGTGGGTATCTGAGAGTGTGTTTTGGCTCGCTTGTTAGCACTGTGCAGAAACCAGTGTGCACTTTTTAATTACAGCTTTCAGATAATTTAGAGAGGAGGGGACAGAACGCAGGAGAGGGAGACAGAAAGTGGTGGAGGAGGTTAGTTTAATCTCACAGTTCGTTTCACCCGTTGCTTTTGGTCTTATACATCCTTTTAAAGACATGAATCACTGATCATCCCAAAGAAAGGCTGGGAGAGGGTACGTTAGATTAGCAGCAGTAGTTATATAATCACATAATCAGATTGTAAGTACATTAGCCATAATTGTCTTGTGTGTGATAAAGAGGTAAAGCATGGAAAAGGAAATGAGGACCTTGTTGCCGAACAATTCTATTCATCTTTGAACAAATTTGGTGTCAGTAGCAAGTATTAGTTTGTGTTCATTTCTATTAAAACTGTGCAATTGTTATTAAATGATGAGTAATGGAAAGTTTGAAATGATTTTGTCCCTTTGTAAATCTGTGCATAGTGTTTTAGCTGTAAAATATATATCTAGAACAGGTTCTTTTAGGCCTATTTATGCCATTATGTACAGATAATAATAAAGGGTTAAAGTAAAGATGGGGAACCTTTCTTTCCAGCAAAGACAAAGCCTAAGTCACATCCACAATAATGGAGGGGTTGGCTTGTATGGGTAATGCAGGTTTTTGGGTTGTCTTGGCCCATGGGGGGGTTGTAGGGAGGAACGGCTGCATCTTAAGTAAAGATGTGTTTTGCAGTTCCTTTGAGGTTTGTTTGGCCACCTTACAGGATGTAAGGTCAATGGATTGTAATGCACG
This sequence comes from Oryzias sinensis, assembly GCA_037389245.1. Taxonomy (NCBI): domain Eukaryota; kingdom Metazoa; phylum Chordata; class Actinopteri; order Beloniformes; family Adrianichthyidae; genus Oryzias; species Oryzias sinensis. The sequence continues at coordinate 17,997,225 of CM074490.1, forward strand.
TGGTAAGTGTATTGTGAGGTATTTGTAAGGATAAAGTATGTTGCACAGACTTATAATCTATGGGTGATGCTGTCATAAGGTTCCCTTATGCCACACTCTTGTCATTGGTAGGGTGCGTTCACTGGCTCCTTACTGACTGCACAAGTGCCACACAGGCAGGTGATACGTAATTGCCTGTATGACTCTCATAGGGTGCCCACACAAACTGTACTCTGATAGATACCAAATTTTCGCTGGACGGGCTCAACAAATGGTCTATTGAGGGTCACCTGTCAGCCCCATAAAGGCTTGCCCATTTTTTGTCTGCAGACAATATTAACCCGTAAGGACTGTTGTGACTAATGCTAAATTTAGAAAGCTAGATAGTGGATTTGCCAAAATATGTCAAGTCCCACTCCAATCATCTTTGATCTACTGTTAAATCGTTTCCATTGGTCTTTTAATTATGATTTAGCAGTTTTCTTTAAAATCAGAAAAGCCTGTGTAACTTAAAAAAATTCTGCAGAGTGGCAGGACTTTATTCAAAAATTTGCCTTGGATTTATGGCCAGGACTGTTGGTGTGGAACTAACCCCACATTGATATGCCATCATCCATTTGTTTACACTTTTCCCTGCTATCTTACAGCCCCTTACACCACCAAGCTAACATTTGCAGAGCAACAAAAACGGTGAGCGAAATCGGGAGCTATCCAGCTTTACAGTTTTGAGCCAGATAGCAGCTCATAAGAGGAAAATGAAGACAATCTATCTATTTGTCTGCAAGTGGATGCTTTAGAATGGATAAGAGTAGGGAGACAGCCCCACCAATTTCAGTTGCTATGTCACAAATATGAACTTTTTCAAACCTCTGGTTTTTATCTGCTCCTGATCCAACACGATATGAATAAAGAAATACTCAGAAATGCAATTCTAATCTTACTTTTTTTTCTATATGTCCTCCATCAGGAAGAAAAATGGTTCAAGAACATGTTAAGAACACCAAAACACAATTTTCATCTGAGTGGGTCCTTAAAGGCAGAAAGAGAAATGCACTTTATGTATCTATTCAGTGTAGACTGCAGTACTTTATAAGTATATTGGTTTTATGCATCACCAAGTCCAGGCCTTTTTTCATATTTTTTATGTATTTATGGTTGTGGGTTGAACTTTTTTTGTCTCGGAAGAGGTTTTAGTTATGAATGTGTTTATACATTTTGTGTGTCCAGGTTATATGTTTGTGTTGCAGAAAATACATAATGAAAGGTGGGATATTTATGAAAGTGCATGTCTTTACACCTTTGCCACTGACAAGAGTGATAAAACCTCTCTGACTGTTGGCAGAATGTATTTTCACTTTTACTCCTCTATTGACACGCTTCCTTTACAGGCTGTCCTGAAGGGATATGTTTAGAGACATTTATAGTCCACCAACCCCCCTCGCCACACCTGCTGTCTCCACCCTTTCCTCTGTCTTCTCGTTTTCAACATGCTTCCAGTCTCTCTGTGTACTCCTGTTTCATCTCCCAGAGTCTGTTGCCTCTCATCTGCTGTTGATCCTTTCTTTCCGATATGTGTTCAGGTGTGTCTAATCAATGCCAAAGCTCTTTAATAACCCCTCACTTCTTTACGCTCTGCAAGTTGAAAAAAAAAAAAAGTAGTAACTGAGAAGGCTTTGTCTTGCCTTAGTGTGGCCACTAAAATATAGGAGCTAGCTTTTTTTTTTAAAAGTTGTCAGTGGGAATGAGCTTTCACTGCTGTATGTGTGAATGCCACCCCTTGCTCAATTTGCTGAACCTTGACCTGGATTATATTTCCTTAATCCAGGTCATGCTATTGGGTGAGAGGTGGGATTGCCAGCCAAAACATATTAATCACTTTAAGACCTGCTCAAGAAGAGTGTGCAGACAAAAGCTTTAGTCAAATGTAAGCTTGATACAGTACTCTAAGCACAGTTTGAAAATAACTGCTCCTCTCTCTGTAGTCATCCTGAAAATAATACTACTGGAAATTTTTGTCAACAGTTCATTTTAAGGCTTTATTGTACTAGGATAAGTTTCATACTGTTAAGGATTTTATTCATACTATTTCTTTTTAATAAAATAAAAAATGTCTTGTAGTAGAAAAATGTCTCTAGCTAACTCTGTAAATGGGTTAAACTCTTTAAATCGACCTGCTATGGGAAACAACAAATGCAAATTAGATTGTTTCTATTTACTGTAAGTAAATGTCTAAATGGGCCAGTGCTATAAAGAGATGTTACTTGAATGTTGTTTAGACTAAGCAACTTCTAAAAGAAAGCAAGTGATGCAAATTGACTGGGTCTTTCACATTTATTTTCCTGCTAACTGCAATTGGTCCGAATGGTAAGAGCGGATCTAAATAATTCAGGAACTAATTACAGATTTCTTTTTAAATCAAGGTCTGGAAGTTATACCGTGCTTATGCGTTTGGTATTCTTTTGATTATTGATTAAGATGGTAAAATGCTGTCTAGATTCACGGTAGAATTGAGATCTAGCATTCTGTTTAATTATTACTAATGTATGACATAACTTAAATATGCAAGGGAAAATCTCAATCTCACATTAAAATGCCATTTGAAAGAGGCCAGATCAAAGCAATATATACAGTACAGACCAAAAGTTTAGAAACACCTTCTCATTAAGAGTTTGCTTTATTTTCATGACTATGAAAATTGTAGAGCAACACTGACGGCATCAAAACTGTGAATAAACACATGTGGAATTATATACATAACAAAAAAGTGTGAAACAACTGAAAATATGTCATATTGCAAGTTCTTCATATTAGCCACCTTTTGCTTTGAGTACTGCTTTGGACACTCTTCACATTCTCTTGATGAGCTTCAAGAGGTAGTCACCTGAAATGTTTTTCACTTTACAGATGTGCCCTGTCAGGTTTAATAAGTGTGATTTCTTGCCTTATAAATGGGGTTGGGACCATCAGTTGTGTTGTGCAGAGGTCAGGTGGATACACAGCTGATAGTCCTTATGAATAGACTGTTAGAATTTGTATTATGGCAAGAAAAAACAGCTAAGTACAGAAAAACGAGTGGCCATCATTACTTTAAGAAATGAAGGTCAGTCAGTCCGAAAAATTGGGAAAACTTTGAAAGTGTCCCCAAGTGCAGTCACAAAAACCATCAAGCGGTACAAAGAAACTGGCTCACATGCGGGCCGCCCCAGGAAAGGAAGACCAAGAGTCACCTCTGCTGTGGAGGATACGTTCATCCGAGTCACCAGCCTCAGAAATGGCAAGTTAACAGCAGCTCAGATTAGAGAGCAGGTCATTGGCACACAGAGTTCTTTTTAGCAGCAGACACATCTCTACAACAACTGTTAAAAGGAGACTGTGTGAATCAGGCCTTCATAGCAGAATATCTGCTAGGACACCACTGCTAAAGAACGGCAACAAGCAGAAGAGACTTGTTTGGGCTAAAGAACACAAGGAATGAACATTAGACCAATGGAAATATTTGCCTTGGTCTGATAAGTCCAAATTGGAGATTTTTGGTTCCAACCACTGTCTTTATGTGACGCAGAAAAGGTGAACGGATACTCTACATGCATGGTTCCCACCGTGAAGCATGGAGGAGGAGGTGTAATGGTGTGGGGGTGCTTTGCTGGTGACACTGTTGGGGATTTTTTCCAAATTGAAGGCATACTGAACCAGCATAGCTACCACAGCATCTTGCAGCAGTGTGCTATTCCATCCGGTTTGCGTTTTGTTGGACCCTCGTTTATTTTTCAACGGGACAATGACCCCAAACACACCACCAGGCTGTGTAAGGGCTATTTGGCCAAGAAGGAGAGTGATGGGGTGCTGCGCCAGATGACCTGGCCTCCACAGTCACCCGACCTGAACCCAATCGAGATGGTTTGGGGTGAGCTGGACCAGAGAGTGAAGGCAAAAGGGCCAACAAGTGCTAAGCATCTCTGGGAACTCCTTCAAGACTGTTGGAAGACCATTTCAGGTGACTACCTCTTGAAGCTCATCAAGAAAATGCCAAGAGTGTGCAAAGCAGTAATCAAAGCAAAAGGTGGCTATTTTGAAGAACCTACAAAATGACATATTTTCAGTTGTTTCACACTTTTTTGTTATGTAAATAATTCCAGATGTGTTAAATCATAGGTTTGATGCCTTCAATGTGACTACAATTTTCATAATCGTAAAAATAAAGCAAACTCTTTGAAAGAGAAGGTGTGTCCAAACTTTTGGTCTGTACTGTATATAAATTATAATTTAAGGATATTTCCAAATATATTTTACAGATAGTCTCTATACTTTAATAACCAAGTCAAAATGAAATTTGGAATGGTAAATGTTGCTGATCAACTGACAATGTTCAAAACTAATATTGATAAACTGGATATATTTGAATTAAAAGTAAAATAAAAGCAGATAAAGTGGAATTGCTTTTGTTTCGTGGACTTTGATGGTCAAATTTCATCAGCTCATCATCATCAGCATGGTCAACACAGAGAGTTGCTGCTCATGAGAGTGGTCGCCCACATTGTTATCGCTGCAGTTGTTGTTTACACTTAAACTCTTCTGGGTTGGCTCCTGTCCTCTTCTGCTCGCACCCTTCATGTTTTTACCATCTCAGGTTTTCTCCTAAAAGACACTACATCTGCTTTTGCTATCTTTATGTATTTATTCACACTTGCTGCAGCAAACAGTTCCGTCTCTTTACCTCTCCTCTTTTACCTCCCCCCCCCCCCCCCCTCTCTGACATATGGCAGTGTGATATCCACAGCCGCTAGGCTCTAATTTATTTAGCTAACGATCTGCACCACCTCCCTGAATGCAGAGTGAAGGTAAACCCGTTCTCTCTTTCCTCCTCCCTCTCTCTCTGTTTCCTCTCTCCATCCCCTTCTTTTCTTCATTCTGTCCCTGCCTCACCTGTTGTACCATGCATGTTAACAAGCATGTGCACACACACACACAACAGGAACACACACTACCGTTTAATCTAATTAAGCAGGACCATGTTTTCTCCAGCAGGTTGTAAATACTGCGACTGTATTAGTGGAATGAAAATTGAAGTTGTTCGGATTTTGTGTGTATGTTTGCGGGTGTAAAGTAGAAGTAAGTATCCATGGGGTGTATATATTTTTGCCAATAAATCTTAAAATATTTTTGTTTATAATATTTGGACCCGTGTAAAAAATGTTTGGTTTTATTAGCTGCGAAAGTGCGATCAGGAAAAACGAGTTTCCTGCTTTTGCTTGATTGCTTTCACTATTGTTACAATTATACCCCAATGGAAAAAAAAAAAACACTTTAAGAAAAACAGTTCTATAGCGTTTTCCTTTATTAGTCTTTTTAAAGCAATATTCTCATTTTTTGTTTTCTAGAACTTAGTTCCTGGTATGAAGTAGTTTTGCCCCCACACCCCCTCATCCAATCGGTTTACACTCTCTCCCATTAGTGTACAGCCCCTCTCAATCCCAACCTTAAATTACCAGTACAACAAAAATGGATGCGGTATTTTGAAGCTATCCAGCCGTACAGTTTTGTCCCAAATGCCAGCTCAGACGAGGAAAACAAAGACGTACGTGGATGTAATTGGCTACCAGTGGATGCATCAGAATGAAGCAGAGGGCGGGGGCTTGTGGCATCATATTTTCTACATCAGAATAAAGTTTTTTTGAAAAAGCATTTTTGCGTTTACTCCTGATTTACAAGAATTTGAATAAACAAATGTTCAGAAATGCAATTTTAAGCCTAATTTTTTCTATATATGTCCTCCATCGTCAGACAAATGCCACAAGAACATGTTAAAAACATCAAAAATGCAATTTTAATCGGAGTAGGTCTTTAATAAAAGCAAGACAGCAGTTATATGCCCTTAAGCAACAGTTTGACTGTTTTTTCATGTTAAATCTATTTATTAGTTTGTTTACATTCACTGTGTCTTTGTTTTAGTAAATGTTGAGCTTAAGTCAGACACAGATGCAGTAATTAGCGTGGTGTTGTATTATTCTCATCCCAACCTGCAATCATTTTAATTTGTTTATTCAAACCAGACAGCATTTGTTTGTTGTCTGCTAAAGAGTCCAGGGTATTTCTGCTGCTATAAAGTGCTGGCGTTTTCACCAGATATGTTTGTTTACATCCCGAGCTGCAAAATCATTTGGCATGTATACTTTCTACACATCTATGTCCATATTTCTATGCATTTATTAGCTCTACAGTTCATTAGATGTAGCATTGTTCTTTATGATTGGCACTCTGCTTTAATGATACAAGTAATTGGCATTATAGATAGCGGCATGTCTATGTGATATTAAGCAATTGGATTTTTGTACATTTGCACATAAAGCTGACTCTAAAAGTCACCTAATAACTGCTGTCAGAGTGAATTACAGCTTTTAATTATTTATTTTTTGTAATTGTAAAATGATGCAGTTTTCCTGTAAGTATTTTCCTACCTTTGGACTTTTTTCTTATTTGTTGTGCATGCACAAGGGACCATTCTGAGGCAGGCTGCCGCAGATGCAGATCAATGCATTTATTAGCAGTTATATTGATCGAAGGCTCTGTTAATCCTGCTAAATGCTGATCAAAAAGTCTTCTGATACATTATGAGCCCATAACCCTCATCCCAATCCTTTTACTGTCTCCATTACTCTTCCTGCTATTGCTCTGAATTGGGTGGAAATGTGAATCTCAAACCTTCTAACATAACCCGTGTGATATAACTGCATGCAACAGAAGATTGATTTTAGTGAAGTCCTATAGATCTTCCATTGATCAAGTAATGCAGGGTTTTGATTGCAGTTTATTTCAAAGAAGGCAGACTGAAAAACCTCACTGAATGGTTCGACACAGAAGCTCCTGATGGTCTTGTTAAATGGATGTTTATGAAAATTCTCGATACTGACACACAGAAGTGTGTTTGTTGCGTAACCTTTGGCCAAGGTCCTATGTAAAGTACCAAAGAGTCTAAGAGGGTGAACTCACTAATGACTTCTTTTATCTGTTTCTTACAGCTCTAAGCCTGATCTCTGAGGCCCTAGATTTACACATTACACACACCCACACACGCACACACGTACAAACATGTATGCAGTGTTTTCTTTTTGTACTGTACAACCTTATGAACATCTTTTTTATTGGCATACAAATGATGTCTCTCCAAACTAGACATTAAAGGTTATGGAACTGCACAAGCTTTTTATAATCATTAACCTAATACAATGAAATCATTGGTGCCCATTTAATCTACTTTTGAAGTGGTTATTTGATTTTATTTACTTTTTGTCTATTCATTGCTTAGTGTTAGTGAGTGGCACTCAGTACTCAAAACATGGAGTTTTTTTTTTTTAACTGAACAGTGCTGTCTGAAGGACGATGTAAAGAGGACATTCATTCATATCCAACAGCTTCTATATGTCATCACAGCTTATATATAATGTGTTAAGATGCACTATTGGGTAAGTGAAATATTTGCAGATGAAAAAGTCTGCATGGGGTTGACAGAAATTTGACTCTGATTGTTGATTTTTTTTTGTTAAAAATACTAATTAATTTAATTGTAATACAAAATATTAATTCATTAGATGTACTTTTTTATGATTTATTTGTGTAGCTTTATTGCCATTTAATTAATTATTTTGACATCAAAGTGAGTTTTGTGTCTTGAGTTTAGTTTTGGTAGAGACAGGTTTGTAGCTTTTCACCTTTTTTTTAGGAGTCATTCAAACACCAGTGTGGGTTTTAAACCTCTGAGTAATAATCTGTCAAACACAGACACACACACACAAAAAACTGGGTTACTTTATTTTGATTAACAGCTTTTCATTAGACGGTTAAGACGAGATTTGGAAATAAGTCAGACTGGAAGAGGAGACGAAGAGATGGGTTAAGATGGAAAAGAAAAAACTGTAGATTTGGGTGGATGAAAGAATGAAAGCTGCTTAGCCTTGTTGTTCATCTGTCTGGCTCAAGAAAAATATAGCCGTCTACATACGTATGTGAGTTCTTTTATTCCTTCTGAAGGCTTTGTAATCACTGCATTTTTTTAGCAACATTTTGGAACCTCCCCTTCCTGTTGAAGAGAAACTCTCCCCTTTCTCTGATGGATTATCGTAAAAATCTTTGTCAAAAGAACCTGGTCTTTGCTCTTCACTAAGATCAGATAAAACCATTTTGCTTCAGATGAAACATACTTTTCTTGTAAGAAGGAGGCTGGATCATTGAGTTTTAATCCCTGTACAAAGAAGAGGAATGCTGTTTCAATGGAAAAATGCAGTTATGTCTACCCTTTAATAGAGAATTACAATCTAAACAAATGGGAATGAACATTTTAACATCTGACAACTTGACTGTTTTTTTCTCTTTTTTTTTATCTCTTAAACAACTCCCACCCCGTATTTGAATGTGTTGTTAGCCCTTGAAAAAAATTGTCACTGTGAGTAATTTGTACCAGCTATAATTTTAACATGATAGTTTTGTTCCTGGTCTGACAGCTCCATTCATAAACAAATTGTTTTGTGCATCTTGACACTTTTGAAGAAATGGCTTATCATTCCCAGCTTGTGCACATATGCTTACAATTCATACTCATCAGATACGATTGGAAGGATTTATTAGGCTTTGAAATTTCAACAATTTATTATTCCCTTCATGGAGCAGTGACAACTAAGACGAACAAGCGATAGATTGGCAGAAGCAGAACATTGTTCTTGGGAATTTTACACTTATGTCAGGGTTTTATGTACGGTAGTTTTTTCCGTATGAATTTGAAAAACAAATAAAAAAACTGAAATAAAAAACTTTAAAAATGTGAAAGAATGATTTGTTGGTTTCTGATTTTAGTCATAAACATATTGACTGTAATGGCCATAACTATGTCTAAAAAGTTCAATTATGGAAATTGAATTGATTTTTGACTTGATCAAGCATGAATTCTTTTAGTTATAGCAATTAAATCTTTTTTAAGGCAAAAAATGCTTTTTCTGTTATTTTCAATGCAACTTTTTAAAAAAGCTCCACCTTTGTTTAGTTTAAAAACTAGTTATTTTATGTAGTATGTCATAACCAAACAAATTGGATTTAAGTAGGAACATTTGTTAAAATATATCACACTGCATGTTCAATTGAATTATGTTAAATTGGACTTATTTAGTCCGTGTTTCATCCTGTTTAGTGTTACATGGGGTCTCTGCCCTTTTCCTCTTGGCACTGGGCAAGAAGCCAAAGCTGAAATGTCCAGGGAGTTCACTGGCCCCCTAGAAAGGATATACAATCCTCACCAGGACTAGCCGTTCCTGGTCCCTAAGATAAATGACCCTGCATTGTTTTTCTAGCTGTCTCTGATTTATTTACTGCTGATTACCTGGATCAGGTGTGTTTAATCAATCAAAGCCAGAGATCACTGCATTTAGATGATCAGCAGCAAACAGGGTAGAAAACAAACAGTGTGCTATCTTTTGAGGAGCAGGATCATAGAAGCTGGTCTACACAGAGATTGAAACTTTTGCTGGGAGGAAACAAAGCTGGATATTACGCCACTTTGTGAACTACACAGTTAGACTTTTAGTGTTTTTGCTATTTTTTCTTCTATGTCCTTTCTTTGGGCTTGTCATGGCACATAGCTGGTGGAAAATATTGAAGGGGCCAAAAAGAACAAAACAGTAAAACACTTGTATAATCCCTTGAAAGCAGATTTCTCTGATTTCTTTTTTTTTTTTTTAGTTTCTTCCTTCCCCTGCAACTTTTCACAGAACAAGGTACATGACTCTAGCCCCAGGGTGCTTTTCATGCTGTATTAATCACGCATTGGTTTATCTGTGCAACACAGTTTGTGTCTACGGGTTCCCAGCATGCCTTTGTGTGTCTCCGTGTTTTGTGTGTAAGTGTCCGTGTGCATGCATATACTCTGGGCAGACTGCTATCTGATCCTTTGAGATGAATGGCCTGTCTATATCTCTTCTATTCAGCTGACACTATCAAATAGCCGCTGCCTTTCTCACTTTTTCGTCTCTCCCTTTCTTCCCTTTGCTTAACCCTGTTACCCATTGGTTTCCTCTTACACCACTGCAACCTCATTTGTTGTTTACAAGTCGAGCAAAGGATGACTGGCATTTTATCTTGCAGCTGAGAGGAACAACAAAGGCTCAGAAGACAGAAAAAATGGAACCAGGGTGCAACATTCAAAGGCGAAACAGTGAAGGAATCCTCTATCTGCCAGCATCTGTTGCTCCAGGGCAAGACAGGGAGGTGTGCGTGTATATGGTTGAGAGGGAAACTTTGACAGTCAGGATTAATTCAGACAGACCATTTGATGCCTGAGTGATTGTAGTCTTCCACTTTCTGCCCAGAAATGTCAGTGTTTCTAATCCTCCTTGTCTTTTGAGTGCTTGTCTCCTGTCTCTTCTTTTTATCTTTCCGTTTATCTGCTATCTGTGTTTCCTCAATGATCATTTTAAGCTTAATAATTTATGTTTTAAAATAAGTGGTTCATTTATGATGTAGAGAAAACAGTAGAAGCTGTTAGGATTATTTGGAAGGGAAGTATCAGTGCTAGAGCTTAACTCTGCTATGCAACAGCTACTGCAGCTTTAATGTTTTAGTAAATTATATATATATATATATA
>CM074490.1:19256236-19411431 GCA_037389245.1 Oryzias sinensis
GATCTTTGTGGTTGAAGACTTTTAACCTACTTCATGTTGGACTTCAGTTCAAAGGAAGGTTGGGACCTGATCAAGATTAATTTTTTCAAATGTCTCAAAACATAATTATTACATCATTTATACTGTCAGCAGCTCAGCCTGCTGTTCATCTAGAAAGTTTTTGTCCACTCTTGACCCAAAAAAAAAAAAAAAAAGTGGAGTCCAGTTCCAACCCAAGTGACTGAGACCTCATTTTTTATGCAAAACTAGTTTTTATGCAGAACCTGATCTCGTCAAACCTGCATTTCAGTTGTCTTCGGTGAAAAACCAAATACTTGACATCATTTTCAACAACCTTACCAAATGCTAAAAAGTTAATAGATTTAATGCAATTTTATTTACAAAACATTGGACAATGTTCAAAAACTGCCGATCACTGTGGTACTTCCTAATTTGATTTTATTTTACAAAACATTGGACAAATTCACAGGATTAAGTTCTTTTTATGTTTTTATTAGCATGTGCAGTTCCCTCACTATATTTGTTCATTTCCCTCTTTTTTGTGTGTAGTGGAAGTTTCATTAGCTCGTTTTTCTCACTGTGTGGATTTGTTTTGTTTTCAGCACGGAGTGGAGTGAGGTGCGCCGTCTCGTACCTGTTTGTCTGCATTCCCTCTTAATGTTTTATCTGTGTATAGATGGTCAGAGTATAACTGCAACTATAAAAATTGTGAATTAAAGAAAACCTTTTTTTAAGCTTTCATTGTCTCAGCCATATTTATGTATTTTTTTTAAATTTTTTTTGGATGGCTCCACTCTGCACTAGCGGTACCTTTGTCACACAGTGATCCAAATGTTTGACATTTCTGATGTCACTGGAACTTTGGCTTTCTTGAAAATTGCACTAAAGAGCAAAATATTTTATTTTTAATTCTATTGAACAGTTTGGTGGGTTCACACTGTAGTAAGTGGGGGACAGCTGATGGAGAACTGACCCAGCTCTAATCAGTTTTTTTTTTTAGGTATCCTAATTCAGAAGTCATGGTGTTGACTGTTCTCCATAACTAAACTTGTTCAATTCAAATATTCATATCTTTATTTGGTGTCACTTAAAAAGGAAATCAAATTACCCCATCTTTTCTAAATCAGTCAGATCCAATCAGCGTAGTTCAGAAATGACTAATCTAAGCTAAGAACTAAACAAACTAACAAGTGTGGCTTTTATTAGTATGTAGCTAATTAATAAAAATAAACATATGCTAGTACAGTTTTTCCTGTGATGTAACAAAACATGAAAAGACTTTCAACACACTTTTCAACTTGTGAAATAATCTTTAGATTTGTGATCTTTAGATTATTTTACACGTTTTGTTGCATGTTATTTGTTTTATATTATTTTGTTGCACTTTTAGGCATTTCTCTTTTAGTGACTTAACACCAGGTAAAAAACATCTGTTTCTACCAGCAATTGATAGATTCATATTGAGGATTTAATGTCTAAAATGTATGTGAGTTTAGCAGTGCAGTCTGGAAGCCCCTCAGTGAGCCTTCAGCAGCTGTTCCCCCAGAATCGTAGCATCTATCCTGATCTGTTTTTAAATCAAACATTTAAAATGGAAGTTTTTTCTTTCTGTTTTCTCTGAGCTCTCAAGCGGAAGGGGTCTCTTCATCAAGACAGACACAATCTTAGATTTGATTTTCGGAATTTCTGTAAGCTTTGTTTTGATCCTTAGCTCATAAAGCATTTGCTGTGCTGCATTCAGTATTTTCTTCCTTAGCTGGACACAAAAACAGCTCATTCTCAACAAACAGCATGTGTCGGCTCCAGAGCTAACTTGGAGAAGACAAACTTTTCTTTGTCAGGACTGCATGTTTCTGTCTTTAATTAAAATAATTGCATGATGGTCATTTCAAGTTTTTTTTCCTCTATTCCACAAAGAAATATCTTAATAGGTTCTGCCAATTGCCAGATCTGTGTCTTATAATTCTCCTCAGTCCATTGTAGTAGTTTAAATTGCTTTTAAATCTAGTCATAATCCTAATATAAAATATTTGATTGGTCTGTATTGTGCAGTTATTTTTTTGACCATCTGTAGTGCTTTTGGTTGTTGTAAAAAGATAATTAAAAAAAGGCACAAGTGAAGTCTGTGAAGGTTCACAATTAATAAATGGACAATGGTGGATTTTCTTGCAAGATCTTTCAATATATAATTGTTCCGTTGTGTTTTTAATTTTTATAAAGGAGGATAAAAAAGTAACAAACTGAGAATTGTCAAAAACCAAAGTAGTTTGGGGCCAAATGAAAATATAACTAAATGAAACAAACAAGTGGGACTAAACTGAACAGAACAGACCAGACTCAGCCAACACACTGAGACACTGGGGAAGCTTTGTGGTGGTTCAACCTCAACCCACCACAAAGTTGTTCTTAAATTTGAGACTCTAAAAGACAAAACAGAGGGAAGAATGAGAAAACAGTGGATCCCAGGATTCATCGAGCCTTGCAGGGGGATTACTAGGGAATTTCAAAAATCTTCAGTGCATGTTTTGTGAAGAGAAGGCTCCTCAAAAAAGGATCAGAACCAACTGTCATATTTCTGAACAACAGATTAGAAGAAGGAGACTTGAATAAATCATTTACATTTTCATGCCAGCTTAACTTCACTGGAGTAGATTAACCACCCAACAATCTCTTTTTCATTGAATCTGAGAGTCAAGTTCAATCTTTTAGCTCAACTTTGCTAAATTTCAATTTTTGTTGCCTCAGTAACAAAGCTCACACAACACGTTTTTATCATTTAGACAAGGAAAAAAACACACCGCTGAACATGTTTTAATAATAGTTTAAAAAATGCTAACAACAAAGGGCCAACAGGCTGATTGATCATGTGAAGTATGAAAAGAACTTTCTTACTAAATCAGTCATGGGGTATTAACAACCACTAATGATGCTGTTTACCTACAAGGTGCCATGGAAATTGGGCAATTAGGGTTGAAGAAGAATACCAGGAAAGGACCTTTCATGATGCCAACACGATGGAAAGAAGGAGGATGTTCTGTGTTTGAAAAGATTAAGGCATGGAAAGAGAGAAAAGCTGAGGAATTGGCAGCAGGTTAAAGCTGTTTAGTTGTGGTGTACATGGAACAAGGGAGGGATAGCAGTGATTCTGAAGGAGTTTGCCAAGAATGTTATAAAGGTGAAAAGAATAAATCTAAAGCTGTAAGTTGAAGGTCTGATGTTGAATGTTGTTAGTGGAAATGACGCCAAGGTAGGATGTGAGCTGGAGGAGAAAAAGAAGTTTGTGTGGAAGATGGACAAATGAATCCAGAGTATATCTAGAGGGGAGAGAATGGTGAATATAGAGCAGACTAACGAACATGAAGGTGTGGGAAAAAGAGGTGACAAGGAGCCGATTTGTGTGTTCAGAGCAGAAATGCAGAAGGACGTACAGTTGAGCAAAAAAAGTATAGTGTCAGCCACCAGTTGTCCAAGTTCTCCCACTTAAAAAGATAGAGGCCTGTCATTTTCACAATAGGTGTACCTCAACAACGACAGACAAAAGGAGAGAAAGAAAAAAAAACAGAAAATCACATTGTTTGATTTTTAAATAATTTATTTGCAAATGGATCTGCGCGGTGGCGCAGTGGTTAGCGCTCTTGCCTCACAGCAAGAAGGCCCGTGGCCCCCTAAGTCCCGGCTGGGGGACCTGAAACAGAAAACCAATGGGGGACCTTTCTCTGTGGAGTTTGCATGTTCTCCCTCTGCATGTGTGGGACCCCAGCTTCCTACCTCTGTCCAGAAACATGCATCACAGGTTACTCTAAATTTTCCATAGGTGTGAATGTGAGAGTGCATGGGTGTGTGATTGTGGCCCTGTGACAAACTGGCTACCTGTCCAGCGTGTCCCCAGCCTTTGCCTACAAGTGGCCGGGATAGGCTCCAGCAGCCCTGTGACCCCGAATGGTCATAAACGGATTAGAAGATGAATAAATGAATTATTTTAAAATTGCTGTGGAAAATAAGTATTTGGTCACCTACAAACAAGCAAGATTTCTGGCTCTCACAGACCTGTAACTTCTGTAAGAGGATCCTCTGTCCTTCAGTTGTTACCTGTATAAATGGTACTAGTTTGAACATGTCATCCATATAAAAGACTCCTGACCACAACCTCAAACAGTCATACTCCCAACTCCACTATGGCCAAGACCAAAGAGCTGTCTGAGGAGACGAGAAACAATATTACCTATTGCAGACTGAATCTGCAATAGGTAAGCAGCTTGGTGTGAAGAAATCGACCGTGGGAGCAATTAGTGGGAAATGGACGACATACAAGACCACTGATAATCTCCCTCCATCTGGGATTCCCTGCAAGATCCCACCCCATGGGATTAAAATTATCACAAAGCAGGGTGCAAAAATCCCAGAACCACACAGGGGGACCCAGTGAATGACTTGCAGAGAGCTGGGGCCAAAGATACAAAGGCTACCATCAGTAACACACTACGCTGCCAAGGACTCAAATCCTGCAGTGCCAGACTTGTCTCCCTGCTAAAGCCAATACATGTGCAGGCCCGTCTAACGTTTTCTGAAGAGAATTTGGATGATCCAGAAGAGGATTGTAAGAATGTCTTATGGTCAAATGAAACCAAAATAAAACCTTTTGGTAAGAACTCTTTTTGTCATGTTTGGAGGAGAAAGAATGCTGAGTTGCATCCAGAAAACACCATACCTACCCTAAAGCATGGGGGTGGAAACATCACTCTTAAGCGCTGTTTTTCAGTTAAGGATCCAGGACGACTGATCCGTGTAAAGGAAAAAATGAATGGGGCCATGTATGGTCAGATTTAGAGTGAAAATCTATTTCCATCAGCAAGGGTATTGCAGATTAAACTTTGCCGGGTCTTTCAGCATGACAACACATTACTCGGGTAACGAAAGGGTGGCTTCCTAAGAAGTATTTCCAGGTCCTGGAGTGGTCTAGACAGTCTCCAAATCCCTACCCCATAGAAAATCTTTGGAGGGAGCTGAAAGTCTGTATTGCCCAGCGACAACCACAAAACATCACTGCTCTAGAGGAGATCTGCAAGGAGCAATGGGCCAAAATACCAGCAACAGTTTGTGAAAACCTTGTGAAGACGTACAGAAAATGTTTGACTGCTGTCATTGCCAACAAAGGGTATGTAACAACCGCCCATTGAGCAGTGGTTCCTGTTAGCAGCGTCCTGCACTTTGCTAACTGCCTGCACTGCATTTAATGAGCCTTCTCTATGTCCTCACTGTCAGCTTGTCTTCTGCTTATTTTCAATCCTTTTGCTTCAAACTATTGAGTCTGTTAGTTTTTGCTCTATGCCTTTACCCCCATATGTGTAGAGATTTTGTTATTGTTAGTGGTTCTTTCCCACATCTGGCATCTCCCCTGACGGTGACATTAGAAAGAAAAGATTAGCTAAAAAATGGGATTTTGATAAGACAGCAGACAGAAGAATTAAGCTGCTGAACAAGGTGAAGGTGGAGGTGGCAAAGGTCAAACATAAAAGGAATGAGGACTTGAATGAGAGGTTGGACACAAAGGAGGGAGAGGTAGAT
Source organism: Oryzias sinensis (assembly GCA_037389245.1). NCBI lineage: Eukaryota > Metazoa > Chordata > Actinopteri > Beloniformes > Adrianichthyidae > Oryzias > Oryzias sinensis. Next base: position 19,261,802 of record CM074490.1, read on the forward strand.
CTGTGCAGGTTGACAAAACAGAGAGAGATGGGAATGATGTACAACAGGTTAGGGGATCAAGGAAAGAGTTGGAAATGTGCTGACAGATTCTACCACTGTAATGGAAAGAAAAGAGAACTTTGAAGAGCTGGGAATGAGGAATGAGGGCACAGAGTAGAAGAGAAGCAGAGAACAGGTGGAGGAACATCTAGAAAGGTAGAGGTTTGCTCTGGAAAGGAGAAGAACTTAAAGGACTTTAAACACTTGAAGTCCACAGTCCTAATCATTGGAGAGTGTGGAAAAGACGCGAGGAGTTTTTGCTCAAGCTGGTTGGAACAAGTGGAGGAAGGTCTCAGGTGTGATGTGTCAAAAAAGAATGTCCTCAAGAAGAATGGAAAGGTGCAGAAACGGTGGTGAGAGCAGCCATGTTGTTGGTTTAGAGTTTCTGAGAAAGAGATGAAGATGTTGAGGATCTTTTTAGTGACGAGGATGGAAAGGATCAGGAATGAATCAATGAGAGGAGGTAAATACCTGGAAGCAGATTGAGATGATTTGGACATTTTGAGAGTAGGGGCAGTGATTGCAATGATAAAAGAATGCTGTAGCTGATGTTATTGGAAAAGGGGCCTAGAGGAAGACCATGTTGTTGGTTGTAATCAAGGAGGACATAAGATTGGAGGATGCAAAAGAGAGGGTTATATAGAGGGGCAAATGATTCACTGTGGCAACACTTAAAGAGAGCAACAACAAGGTAAAAAAGAATTTTCAGGATATTTCCTTTCTGGAACTGCTAGGAATATATTGAACCAACCAAAACAGGAATCAGTTGGAATACACAAATGTGCACAACATTGGATGTACTGTATATAATTTTGTCTCTTCTTATTTTGCTATTTTACATTTGATTTCACTTTTCCGGAACAAATATTTTTTAACCTGAATCAATGTGTTGATACTACTACTTTTGTTTTCATACAGACATGGAAGAGGCAGACAGGCAGAGGAAAGTACAACTTTTGGTGTCTGCAAACTATGATTCTGAGTGACTGTGATGATATAACAGTATATTTTAAGCCTACTTTAAGTTAAACGTGTCAACCTGAATGAAAAAAACATGACTTTAAAAGCTTTCCGAGCAGCATGGTCCTTGTATTAAACAACTGGAAGACTCATTTCACAAGCACTCCACCTTAGAACTAGATTTGCACTAGTTTTTTTCTTGTGTCTCTGTTTTTTATTCTCTTTTGTTTGTTTGTTTGTTTGTTTCATTTCTTTTTTTTTTTAGCTGTTTAAATTTTGGTGAACCTTCCTTTCTGTATATTTAATTTGTTCCATTTTCTCATGGCAATATCATTATCCTCATACATGCATTAATGTTCTCTCAGTGCCTTTGGGGAGACAGTGACCATGGCAACTGTCATAGCTTCAGACAAACAGCAGGCACTTGTCAGGTGTTAAAATAAATGTATTTTTTCAAAGAAGATGGAAAAGAGGAAGAGAAAATCAATAGGACAAAGGTGTTAATTAATGTCGGACTGGGCTAGAGGAAATCTGACTTTAGTTTAAATCATTTTGCTCCACATTAAGCCACCTCTTTACTTCACTGTGACACTTTGACATTTGTCAGTCTTCATTTCACTTTTATTTCAACCAGCTAAACTTATCACGTTTACTAAAAGCAATGGAGCAAACTATTTCAACTGTACAGATCACAGCCGAAGACATTTAAAGACCCACTCAGATCATCTTTTGATCTATTTTCAAAGCATTCCCAGGGTTTTTATTAAATCATGATTGTACCGTTTTAACCCCAAATTAAAAAAAAAAAAAAAAAACAAGTTTGAGTTTCTGCAGAGTGGCAGTATTCATTAAAAATTCACCTCTTAGTTCTGGGCTGGACCGAACACGGGCGCAAAGCAACCCTGCCCTCCACTTCCCATCACCCAGAACTGAGAACTCTGTTTATTCACTCTCTCCTGCTGGCTTACACCCCTAAATAAATTGCTAGTGACATTGGAGCTATTTAGCTGGACAGTTTTGAGCCAGATGCCAGCTCAGACGAGGAATAGGAAGACGTAATTTGGTCTAGTCGAATACAAGTGGATGCATCAAAACAGAGCAGAGAAAGGAGCTTGTGGCCTGCACAGAGTATTTTCTATGTCACAAATAAGCTCTTTTGTGAACAGTATTTTTTCAATCTGCTCCTTATTCATAATTGAAAAAGAAATATTCAGAAATGCCATTTTGAGCTTATTATTCTTTATATATGTCCATCATCAGAAGAATGCCACAAGAATCACCAGAAACACATTTTCCATCTGAGTGGCTTTGGGATTGCTTTTACTATAAAGGCCCACTATCATTCATTTGAAGATTAAAGTAAAGGTGACATTCGAAGCTCCAGTACTTTGTGTTTTTGCAAAATCTTTGGCCAAAAGTGGTTAATTGGTTTTAGTGCCCCGGGAAACACAGAAAGGTGTCAGGAACTGGTGGTGGAGGACCCAAAATGCAGGAGACCAGGCATGGTGACAGAAAATAAAACGTTTATTAAATAAACTGAAAAAGACAAAACCCACAGAGCAACAAAAAATGTGACACAACAGAGCAGTTAACCTGAAAACCAGACTCTTAAACAGGCTGAGGGCAATTAACTAAAATGATGACAGCTGTGGATCATCATGGACCTTGAACCAGTGTGACTGAGGGCAACCCAGAAAATGACTAACAACCACAAAACTATACTAAAGCACAGAACACTTACAGTCAGGGTGAAATTGTGATTTTTGAAACAAGCAGTGTTCCAACTGTTACTCTGAAGATGACCAGACTTTTCACTGTTCCTGTTCTCACATTTGATTTGAAGATACTCTCACTAATTTGTTTGCAAACAGTACACTGCTCAACTTTCTGTTCTCTGTTTTTAATCTTCCGTGACCTTTCATTTGCATGGCTTTAAAACAGTCTCAGCACATTTTCATGTTAATGCTGACACAGTTAGAATAAAAATTGTGTGTTTTCCATTTATCTTATTTGATGGAGTTATTTTGTACGACTTCAAGGAAGCTTTTAAAATGTTTTTATTTCTTTTAAATATTTTAATATTTTAAAAACAGTTTTATAGTTTAAAAAAAGATTATCCTGGAACTTCAGGTAATAACCAGTTCTCACTACAATAACTGGTCCAGAGGCAGAACACTTTCAAACTGTGTGTTTGTTAGTATATGGTGTGTAAAAGAACTTGTTGAATCTGAGGTTTTGACACACACATCAGGTCTTGTTTTCCTGTGTTGCCTTATTTTGTTCTGTGGCAACTCTTAACTCTTTTTCCCCAAGTTCTAATTTTCCCCAAATTGAATCCACTCTTTTAAAGGAAGAAGCTTAACCCTCCTGTTATATTTATTTGTGAGTAACAGAGATGATGTTCCCGGGTCAATTTGACCCGGTGCATGTTTTATTAATTAAAAAATGTCTGAAACCCAAAAAATCTTAACAAGCAGTGTGAATATTTCATTTCTAACTCCATTAATGATTATTCTTTCAAAAACTTAGTGAAATGGTGTTCCTTACCTCTAACAGGAAGTGGTTCAATTATTAAATAATTCACTCGTTTTTCTTAAAAATACACATGTTCTAACTTTTTTTTAATTTTTCACTACTGTATTACTTTTGAAAGACTAACATATAAAATACAATAGTTTTAAATATCATTGAAACATAATCTTGAAATTTTGTTTTACATACATGCACTGTGAACCAGAAAAAAACAAAATCACAATACAACAGACAAGCAATCGCAATATGAAGTTGTGTGTGTGTCTGTACATATATACAGCACAAGAGTGTCCAGTCATTACACTGTGCTTTGTGCAAATTAATTTTGCACATTTCGCACAGGTCATCCTTGTCTTGACCTAGATCCTGTCTCCGGCTCATCTCGCGCCCCCGGCCGTCCCCTCAACTCCATCTGGATGTAGCACGTCGGCTGGACTTTAAATATGTAGTTGTAGAGATAGATAAACTAATTCCTCTTTATGAGTTCTGGTAAATCGCCTGTCCCTCCTGGGGGAGGATCCCTCCTTCATGTGGACACCCCTGAGTTTTCTTAGTTTTTTCCGGAATCATTTTTTTTTATTAGGAGTTTTTCCTTACTGCGAAGGGGGATCTAAGGGCATGAATTAGCGTTTAGTTTAGTCTGTTCAGTTAGTTCAATTTATTTTTTTCCTATTGAATTCTGTGTATTCATGATCCTTTTTATTTTATGTTTTACTTTTTCAATTACCGATACGAAGCCCATCGAGACAACAGTTGTGAATCTGGGCTATACAAATAAAATGGAATTGAATTGAATTTAGTTGAATTGAATTAGATTGAATGAATTGACATGGTCACTGCCATCGTAGTGGGCCCTGGCACTGTCTTTTTTATGTTTTCTGCAGACAGGTTTGTCTGACGCATATTTGGGGATGAAGACCAATGTATTTCACCATTCTTTGATATGAATGTCTTGCTTGGAGGAAAAAGAATAGCAATTCCCTTATCTGGTTCAAAATCAGAATCATTAGAATCAGTATTTAGCTCAAGATAGTCTTCTTCTGATTATGATCAGTGATGACTACCAGAACCTCCCGGACTGTCCTCTTTCTGCTTCTGCTGCTCATTTTGTAAAGGTCTGCCTGACAGAGTTTAATGTTGGAAGGACTCCCATGCAGAGAATCTTTTAGATGTTTTGCCCCTCCCCTGTTGAGTGTCCACTGAATGAGGGTTGAGTTTTCCCGCGAGAACATAAATGGTTCCTGTCAAAAGTCAGAACAACTATGCACCTGTGTGTGTGTGTTTGTGTGTGTGTGTCTATGTGTGTGATTGGAGTGAAATATGTCTCACAGCTGCAAATAAAGGAAAACTACGGTAATAATTATAAGACATCCTGTACCTCCAGTTTGACTGCCGGGTCAAATTAACCCGAACATCATCTATGTGATATAAACATGCAGGGGGGGTTTGCATATATGTGAGATGAACCATTTTCATAATATATGTTGATTATGCTAATTAAGGCAAGCAGAAGAAGTTTCATGCTGAAAAAATACTTTTAACTATTTTTCCTAGATGTTCAAACTTTAAAACGGGTCAATTTGACCCGGAACATAACAGGTGGGTTAAATCGATATTGGATATCTTATAAGTAGCTTTCCTCTGCATTGGTGCGTCATTTTTCAGCGTGTGTGCTTTTTGTCTGTAAAGCATGTGTGCATGCCCACAAGCTCATTTCCCTGTAGTCTTGGGCTCAAGAACACAAAAACCCTGAATCAGCTATTGACTCTGTCGTCCTTCATTAGAGGGGTATAAGATCACAGCAGTATTGATTCTTTCCCCCATTTGATCACTAATGTTGTTTTCTCCCCTTCTATCCACTTTCCCATCAAATTTCTTCGTCCTTGTTTCCCATACCCCCCAGACCTAACAAATTCCTATTGTGTTCAGTTTTCTTTTAGTTTTTTTCTCCCTTTTTTTTCTTAAAGGAAAATGAAAAATATTTGTACAAATGATTAAATCAAGAACAAACAAAAGAGATGAATGCAGGAGACTACTTAACATAAAGGTGTACAAATATACAATTCTATTTAGGCAAAATAATACTGTTTTCAGGAATAAGGCAGTGAACAAATCACAAATTCAAAGCTAAAAGAAAAATGCTAATTTAACAGTGTGAGGGGTATGAATCAAGCTTAAGTGCGTTCCACATGGCTACACAAAGCATTTCACACAGAAAATAAATGTTGCACATAAAGCCCTTTTCTCCCAAATGTTGATGTAAATGTCTGTACCAGGAGGATGGCCGTTCACATTTTACATCTTGCTACAGAGGCTTTTACATTTCCAGCAGAGCAATTTCCATACTACACAGTGATGCATGGCGTGAGGATACTCTCCAACGCACATCTGTTGTGGAATGTGGTGAAGGGAAGCTGGCCCGCCTCAACCTCCTCAACAAGCATAGACTTCACTAAGCCTTTTTTATTAGAATGTCAGGACTAGAGTTCCAGGGGAAGTGAAAGCTCAGTTTTTAAAAAAAAGAAGAGGACGACCGCCTGATCTATACTGTATGTACATAGTTATAATGACTGATTTTGTGCTGCTTTTTGGACTTTTTTTTACATTGATGTTGCAGTTGAGCTGCTTGTGGTGTAGTTCTAAGCACTCCTGCCTGGTTCAAATCCTGGCTGGGACCTTTCTGTGTGGAGTTTGCATGTTCTCCTGTGCATGTATAGGTTTTCTCCAGGCTCTCCAGCTTCTTCCCACAGTCCAAAAAATGCTTCTGTTAGCATCCCAGTCTGTATCTCTGCCCCTCTCTCTCACTGCAGGACTTGGGTGGAGAGTTGCTTTGCTGCCTCCTCCCCTGATCCCACCTCCTACTCACCTGGAGCCCAGGTTCCCACTAGCACTACTTCAGTATAAAAAGCTGCTCATTCCCTCACACAATGCCAGATTGTCCAATGGTCAGATGATAGCTCCAGCTATCATCTACAGCTCCTAAAAATACAAGCCAGCCTGCTCTCCTGCCAGTCTGTCTACTCACCTCCCACTCCAGCCTCTTCACCTGATTAAGACTTCTGGTTTCATCAATTGTCCAAACCTTCATTGCCTGCTGTCTGCTACTTTGATCCATCTGTCCCTCACAACAGCTTCATGGGTTCATTAATAATTCCAAACTGTCCCTAGGTGTGAATGTGAGTGTGCATTGTTGTTTGACCCTCTGACAGACTGGCCAAATGTCCACTGTGCACCCTGTCTTCACTTAACAGTTGCAGGGACAGGCTCCAGCAACTCTGTGAACCTGTAAGGGATTCATTGGGGTTTAAAAGATGGATAGATGGACAGATGGACAGACAGATAGATGGATAAATGGTGTGTGTTTGTGTGTGCATGTGTAGGTGTGTGTGTGTGTGCGTGTGTATAATCTCTGCACAACTCCACAAAATTGATCTTGCCTTCATTTTGGATTGTTTTTGGAGGTTTGTTCCACTACTATTGTGTTAAAGGCAAACCTAAAAGTATCAGGGAAGGTGTAGCTACAATCTTTTTCAACTGGGTGTATCAGATGAGGTTTCAGACACATCTTAGAGAGAAGTTGGTATTGGTGGTGAGGCAGGAGGAGGTGATCTGATGGGTTCAGAATAGTTGTCTTCTGTTTTTGAGGAAGGTCATGTCATGGTTTTCAGGCGAGACAGACCCAGATGCTGGAACTCAGAATGATCAGACAGGTAAGTAGCTTGGTAAGTGAGTTTTAATCACAGGAGAGGATTACGAGAAATAAATCCTTTGACAGGAGTGAATCCGGACGTGATTCGTGGCGAGGCTGGAGGGAACACAGCGGCAGGAGGGTTCCGAGCTTGGTTCCGGACAGCAGGTGAGTAACAGCAGACTTCCACACAGGTGACCTTCGTTTGGGTGAATCCTGAGACAGAGAGGCAGAACATGAGAGCTAGGCAGGACAAAAAGCACGAGACTTGAGCAGACTTGAGCAGGCTTGACCAGGCGTAGTCACCGTTAGGAGTTAACGAACTGGCGTCGATGAATGGGCTGGATCCCCTTAAGAGTAGGCAGGTTGATGAGATGAAGTGGTCACAGCTGGTGGAAGTCAGGAGCAGAGCTGAGGGGGCGGGGCTGCCCGAGGCACCGTGACAGTACCCCCCCCCCCCCCCTAACGACCGCCTCTGGGCGGTCGAGGCCGACGATCCGGGTGGGCGCGGTAGAAATCGGAAATGAGGGAATGGTCCAAAATGAGGGAACGGGAGATCCAAGACCGTTCCTCAGGACCATAGCCCTCCCAGTCCACCAAGAACTGATACCCGCGCCCCCGGCGCCGGACGTCCAAAATGCGACTGACAGTATACGCCGGAGCGTTGTCGATGAGCCGGGCGGGTGGTGGGGAAGCGGAAGGCGGGCACAAATCACTGTCCATAACAGGCTTGATCTGAGACACGTGAAAGGATGGATGGACTTTGAGAGCCGCCGGGAGGTGAAGACGGACACATGAGGGATTGATAATGCGATCTATGGTAAAAGGGCCGATAAAACGAGGAGCCAGCTTGCGGGATGTGGCCTGGATCGGAATATTTTTAGAAGATAACCATACTTTCTGGCCCGGTTGGTAGTCGGGGCTAGCCACCCTGTGGCGGTTGGCAGTACGGCAGTTATCTTCCTTGGAGCAACGGAGAGCCTCTTGAGTCTGGTGCCATATGAGCTGGCAGCGTTGGAGGTGATCTTGGACTGACGGAACGGTGAGATCTAATTCATGGGACGGAAACAGAGGGGGCAGATAACCCAGTGAAGCTTCGAACGGTGACACACCTGTGGCAGAGGAGGGATGTGTGTTGTGGGCGTATTCGATCCAGACCAAGTATTTTGACCAGTCGGAGTTGTTCTGGGCGGCTAGGCAGCGCAACGCAGCTTCCAGCTCCTGATTAGCCCGTTCTGCTTGTCCGTTCGACTGGGGATGATATCCAGAGGTAAGGCTGACGGTGGCATCTAGGGCAGAGCAGAAAGCCTTCCAGACTTGAGAAATGAATTGTGGTCCTCGGTCGGACACAATGTCTGCGGGGATACCGTGGTGTCTGAAGACTTGATTAACCATGACCTCTGCAGTTTCAGTGGCTGTGGGTAGCTGAGGGAGAGGAATAAAGTGGACAAACTTGGAGAAGCGGTCGATTACGGTTAGTATGACAGAGTTACCCTGAGACATGGGAAGGCCCGTGACGAAGTCGATGGAGATGTGTGACCAGGGGCGGTTCGGCGTGGGCAGAGGCTGCAATAATCCCGAAGGAGGGGAGTTGGAAGTTTTAGCACGAGCGCAAGTAGCGCAGGCGGCGATGTATTCTCTGACGTCCTTATCCATGGAGGGCCAGAAGAAACGTCTCCGTATAAGATGGAGTGTACGGGCGACCCCTCCATGGCAGGCGATGTGAGAGGTATGTGCCCAGGTGATGACTGCCGACCTTACAGATGCGGGGACATAAAGAGTGCCGTTAGGAGGAGTGGGATGATCAGGTTCCTCACCTTGCGCCTGAACAACTTTGGTTTCGATGTCCCAGATGAGATTGCCGATGATGCAGGTGTCAGGGAGAATGCTGGTGGAAGTCTTGGAGTGTTCGGTGTCACAGAATTGGCGTGAGAGAGCGTCCGGTTTGATATTTCTACTGCCGGGTCTGTAGGTGATGGAGAAGTTAAAGCGGTCAAAAAACAAACACCAGCGGGCTTGGCGGGAGTTGAGCCGTTTGGCAGAGCGCAGGTATTCCAGGTTTTTATGATCTGTCCATACGATGAAAGGTTGAGCCGCCCCTTCCAGCCAATGGCGCCACTCTTCGAGAGCCAGTTTTATTGCAAGAAGTTCCCGGTTGCCCACATCATAGTTGCGTTCCGCCGGTGATAATTTCTTTGAAAAGAAGGCGCAAGGTTTTAGTTTTCCGGAAGTCTCTTCACGCTGGGATAAGACCGCTCCTACCCCGGAGTCGGAAGCGTCAACCTCCACCACGAATTGTCTGGAAACGTCTGGTTGAATGAGGATGGGGGCTGATACAAATAGTTTCTTAAGTTTACTGAAGGCAGCTTGAGCCGTGGAGTCCCAGAGAAAAGGTCTGGCAGTGGATGTGAGACGTGTGAGGGGAGCAGCGATAGAACTGTAATTACGAATAAATCGACGATAGAAATTGGCAAAGCCAAGAAATTGCTGAAGCTTTTTACGTGACGTGGGGGATTCCCATTGAGAAACGGCGGTGATCTTGGCCGGATCAGGTCGAATACTGCCAGCCTCAAAAATGTACCCGAGGAAAGGAATGCTGGTCGTGTGAAACTGGCATTTTTCGGCCTTTACGAACAACTGATTTTCGGCTAACCTCTGAAGAACTAAGCGCACATGGTTCTGGTGGTTCTTGGGGTCTCTGGAGTAGATCAAAATATCATCTAAGTATACAAATACAAACTGATTTAGAAAATCTCTGAGTACGTCGTTGACCAAGCGTTGAAAGGTGGCAGGGGCGTTAGTTAGCCCAAACGGCATCACAAGATATTCGAAATGACCAAGCGGTGTGTTAAACGCAGTTTTCCATTCGTCGCCTTCCCTCATACGCACGAGGTGGTAGGCGTTGCGGAGGTCGAGTTTGGAGAATATGCGTGCCTCCTGAATGGAATCGAAAACAGAGCTGATGAGCGGAAGTGAGTACTTATCTTTAATAGTTATCTGGTTAAGTTCGCGGAAATCTATACAAGGCCGGAGTGATTTGTCTTTCTTCTCGACGAAGAAAAAACCGGCCCCAGCAGGTGAGGAGGAGGGACGAATGTGACCCTGAGCTAGGGCTTCCTGAATGTACAGCTCCATAGCTTTCTTTTCGGGACCCGAAAGATTAAACAATCTTCCCTTGGGCAGGGTGGCGCCCTCGAGAAGGTTGATAGCACAATCATAAGGTCTGTGCGGTGGTAAGGAAGAAGCCTTTGATTTGCTGAACACATGTTTTAAATCATGATAACAGTCCGGAATATTGGACAGGTCAATAATTTCAGGTTTACTGCTGGAGGGCGTGGAAACGGAGGATAAAGCAGATTGGAGGCAGTGACCCATGCAAAAATCACTCCACCCCGAGATAGTACAACGGCTCCAATCGAGATGTGGATTGTGGAGTTTAAGCCACGCGAATCCCAATACGACTGGAGTCTGGGGTGTGCGAGTGACAAAGAACTGAATTAACTCGCGGTGGTTCCCCGAGGTAACAAGCATAACTGGTTTGGTGCGATGGGAAATAGTGGACAAGTGCTGTCCCCCCAACCCAGCAGCATGGACAGGAGAGGGGAGACGTTCAGTAGGTAGCGCTAAGCGCTCGACGATACTTTGATCGATTAAATTCTGTTCAGCGCCTGAGTCGATTAGCGCCTGAAAGTCAAGAATTTGGGAATGATGACATAGCTTGACCGGAACAAACAAGAAGTTATTATTAATGGAACAATCCCCCCGCGACCGGTCTCTTAGCGAGGGGTTCTGGAGTTTAAACGGCGGATGCATTGATTAATCTGATGGTCTAATTCTCCACAATAGAAACACGCACCTTCATTACGACGTCTAAGCCGCTCCTCGGCGGTGATTTTTGAATGCCCGATCTGCATAGCCTCTTCTGGGGTGGTGCGAGGAGTTTCTGACCGCAGGGCGGTGGCACAGTCCATGGGAGTGACGAGGAGGTTCGGCGTAGGAGTCTTCCTGGTCCCATGACTCCGACTCCCGTTACGTTCCTGTAGCCTGATGTCGGAACGTAAGGCGGCAGCCGCTAATTCCTCGAAAGAGTTAGCCTCCGGCTGGGTACATAGGTGGTCTTTGATAGATTCGTTGAGGGACTGGTAAAAAACCCCTCGGAGAGCTGGGTCCGACCATCCAGCCTCCACGGCCAGGATGCGGAAATCTATGATATGCTCGCTAACGGAGCGGTTTCGTTGTCGGAGTGAAAGGAGCTTGCGTCCTGCTTCGTCTTGCTTCCGGGGTTGATCGAACACCAACTTAAATTCATTAATGAATCGTTCAAAAGGTAAGTGTGAAATTGGATTGGCGGCTAGGAAAGCCTGAGCCCATTGTAGAGCTTTACTGCGAAGAGAGTTGATGACTAGCGTGATCTTACTGTGATCGGAGTAGTAGTATCGAGGGGCTTGTTGGAAAAGTAACTGGCACTGGAGGAGAAAACCCCCGCACGCTTCCGTGTTGCCGTAGAAGGGTTCCGGTTGGAGACGGAAATTTTCAGGTGTCATGACGGCAGCGGAAGAGGTGTTGTTGCCGGATGTAGCGGCCGGAACTGCAGGAGCAGAAACAGAAGCTTGACTGGTGATTTCTGTTAAGGTTTGTGACATACCATCAAGGCGCCGAAAAAGTTCTTGTTGGGCTGATGCTATTTGGGATAGCGCGTCAGCTTGGCGTCCCAGGATGATTCCTTGTTGGCTCACGGCGTAGCGTAGACCATCTGAGTCAGCTGGGTCTGGGTTTTGGACAGTTCGTTCTGTCATGGTTTTCAGGCGAGACAGACCCAGATGCTGGAACTCAGAATGATCAGACAGGTAAGTAGCTTGGTAAGTGAGTTTTAATCACAGGAGAGGATTACGAGAAATAAATCCTTTGACAGGAGTGAATCCGGACGTGACTCGTGGCGAGGCTGGAGGGAACACAGCGGCAGGAGGGTTCCGAGCTTGGTTCCGGACAGCAGGTGAGTACAGCAGACTTCCACACAGGTGACCTTCGTTTGGGTGAATCCTGAGACAGAGAGGCAGAACATGAGAGCTAGGCAGGACAAAAAGCACGAGACTTGAGCAAGCTTGACCAGGCGTAGTCACCGTTAGGAGTTAACGAACTGGCGTCGATAAATGGGCTGGATCCCCTTAAGAGTAGGCAGGTTGATGAGATGAAGTGGTCACAGCTGGTGGAAGTCAGGAGCAGAGCTGAGGGGGCGGGGCTGCCCGAGGCACCGTGACAGGTCAATACAGGATGTAAGGTAGTTGGGTCAATATCCCCATAAGGTGCTTTTCAGACTTCCCAATATCCCACCAAAAAATATGGGATTTCCCATTTATCTTCACATTTATTGTGTTAGGTGGATGCTGTGCTGTCAGACATGCATGTTGGTCAAGCTCCCACACTTTTTTATAAATTAACTGCAAGCAGACAATGCACGCACAAACAGTAAAAAATGTTAACCCTGTCATGGACGATTTCAGAGTTGATTAAATACTTTGTAATTAGATCATGGATATAAAACTTATATTTTCAGAAAGCTACTTAGTTCCTTTGTCAAAACTGTGTATTAGCTAATAAGAAAAGTATTTAAATAGTAATGAAATTAGGGCAAACAATGTTGTTACCATACAAAATCAACAAGAATTGCACTTTCTTTTCTAAATAAAATCTAAGAACAAAGATATCTGGTGAAAATTTCAACCAAAACCGTTTGGTCCATATGTATTAATAAAGGAATCACACAAATAGTTTTGCTAACTTGTAGAAATAAATTGTTTATTTTCTTTGAATAGGAAAATGAGAGGGTGGACAGTAGCATGGCAGGGTGGACACTGGGCATGACAGGGTGGACACATTTTTAAAAGGTCGTTAAATTACTTCATTATGAAATTAATGCAAGAAAATTACTACCGGAATTCCCTTTCCCATCTAGGGTGAAATTATCAGGTGAACAGACTGGTTTTGATCCACTCTTCCTTTATGTCGAAAAACACCAAAAATTAGCCAGTCATGTGACATTATTGAGATAACCTCTGAACATCAATGGGCACAGTGAAAGTCAAACATTCAACTGTAAAATTAGAAGAAAAATGTTGTTTTAAGGGGAGAATGATTGGTTTGAAAAAAACAACAAGAACAATATCACTGAGACACATCTCCAAGCAGTCTTTTCAGTCAGACAACTCTTGCAGTAAGAAATATTTATTTCACATACTTGATTTTCACATTCTTTAAGCTGGCATTCACATCTTTTTTGTGTGGCATAATGCTCCGTTCAATTCCATGAGGAATTTCCATAAAACTTTTGGGTAACAAAACCCCCGTAACGGAGCCCACAGGTGGAAGCCGGGGAGGAGGGAGGGGCGAAGAATGAGTGCTGAAGGTAAGAAAGAGAATGAACAACTGCGCACCTGGCCTTAAATAGGATGCTGAGCAGGTGAGTTAATTGACTGAACCGCCCTAGGGGAGTAAACTGTAAAACACTGCCGAGTGCCTGCCCGAAATACGACAAGTCACCATTTATGGCAGCTATTGCAGGTACCTCAGTCTTGGATTCAATATCACTCTATGGGACATAGAACGGCTCAACAGATGTCTCCAGGCTTTTCAGCTTTTCATACAAGCTCTGGGCATCAGGAATGTCTCCTCCATGGGCTACAATCCGGTCTGCTGACCTCTTGAGGGCTCCATCCACACCATCTGGTGCACCCCTGCCATGACTAGCCTCAAAGAAATCCCATGTTATTTGTTTGAACCCATACTTGTAGGGTTCTATTGAGAGGTAGAAAAAATTTCCCTTTTGTCGATGCAGTGTTGCAGGCCTTTCGCTGCAAAAATGAAGTTATGCTATAGTAGGTGACGTTCTCTCAGTATCTTCAGAACTTAATCAAGGTGGGCCCAGATGGCAACAGGGTCATGTCTTCTGGAGAAGATATGTGGTGCTTGTTCACCAGGGATATAGAGCACTCCAGTGTGCACACTGGCCTGCATATGTGAACCTCCAAAATGCACAGATTGTCTTTCTTCACTGTACTTGCACGAGTAATTTTCTCTAAAATCTATATGCAAGAGGGAGGCATTGTGCTTCAAGCTGCTCCTGAGCTTCCTGTAGGCATCACACTGCCATTTAATGTTGAAAACATGGCTCCTAAAATGGAATAAGTAGCATCTCCTGGAAATCTGTGGCGAACTCATACTCTGTAGTTGTTGTCTCCCTTTTCACTGTGATACTACCCAAAAGGGTCTGAGAAGGCAAAAGGATGTGTCTGAAATGTGGCCAATATGCTGAGAGAAAAATCTCATATGCAATTTCTTCAATGTATCGGTTAGCAACCTTTACTGTTATAAACTGTTATTTATTGTTATTCAATTCAATTCAATTATGCTTTATTAATTCCACAATGGGAAATTTAAGTAATAAAATGTCAGTAGGAGCTGTTGTAATAGGTAACATTATTAGTTTGTTGCCATAAACTATCAAAATGTCTTTCCTGTCATGAACCATGTCCACCCTGTCAAAGAAGGTTTTCTGACAGGGTGGACAATGACAGGGTGGACGTTTTTGGATAATGTTAGCATTTATTGAGCACATTGTGGATCTTCACTTAGCAACATGATTCAGTTAGCAAGTAGACTGTCTAGAGTTTAATGTATACATTTTAAATTTAGGAAAGGCTTTTATATGAAATGATATTTCACCATGACAGGGTGGACATGTTTGCTTGACAACATCTGACTACACACCTAATATGAATCAAATTACTAAACAAAAGTGTAAATGTTTACTCTGCAACTAGCCACTGTTTCAGTCTCCAGTGAAGAAACACAAAATGCTGGTTGTGGTGTCAACTAAAACATTTGCAGGTTTTTTTAGAGAGACAGTTATCCCAAAATGACAGGGTGGACAGCAATGTCAGGGATGTGCGCAAAATCTTCAATAGCATTATGAAAATAAAATTTGTCTGATCAAAATTACTTGTTTTATCAATTACTGTTCTGTGACATGAAATGTGTACCAATTTTTTTTTTTAATTTAGCATAATTTAACCATTTATTACACACCCTGAAGTTAGCAGAACAGCCTGTGGGACATACCAAAATCGCATACATCCAAAGCAAAAAATTGTATAAACTAAAGAAATCACAATATAAGAACCAAATTATTTGACTGATTTGTGTGCAAGTATTGGGTCACTTATGATAAGATGTCAGAGTTAGTTATTCTGCTCCATTTAGTTTATGAAAGATTAATAGTCATGGGAACACCAAAGATAGGAAGTGAGTCCTTCCAGGTGTCTCCAGCTTCTGCATCAGTTTTTGTGGAACAATTCACTTTAAAACAAACAGAAATTTAACAACCGCAGTTTTACAGGCTAATGTAAGATAAGATCAATAACAGATGACATTTGCGGTGGATACATTCTTCTCTGTGCTGGTGTGATTTAAAGATTGACTGGACAGTTGTTCCATTTGAGAATCACTATGTGGCTCTTTCTGTCAATGCTACTGGACCAAAGCAACACTGAAGTTCTATCAAAAGTACTTGTAGCAAGATGCATCATCACTCCATGTTTGACATTTTAATGCTGATATGGTAATAACACAGATTAGGTGCAACAAAAGACTTTTTCAGAAACCCCTTTTTTTTACTTTTATGTTTTAATATTGACATGCTTTGAACAGACACAAGATCTATGCTTAATTGGTGAACTTTAACAAGTGTGTCTGAACCTGTGTCTTTCTGTGTACTAAATGTCATCATACAAAGATCCCTCTACTTATCCTGTTCAGTCTGGTGAAGATGCAGAGAAAGACAACAGAAAGGGACGAGAGGGTGCCAGTGACATACAAAGAGACAGCATGGAGAAAGCTTTAATAGCCATGAATGCGAGAGACGGCAAGTACGATCGAAATAAAAGAGACACAGAGGAAGTTAGCTGAATACTCTTGGGATGAAAGCATATAAAAGGAATTGTAACATATAGAGAAAGGCAGCTATTATATTACTCTGAGGACAAAATGCTCTCTCTTTGACCTTTTCAGACTGATTCCCACCCTTTCAAAGGATCTCTTCAAAACTCAAAAAAGCCTTAATAAAGCCACCTCTTTGTCTCCCCTAGCGTTTATTTACACGTCTACAAGCTTTCTTTGTCTTAGGAGAGCATGATCGTTGTATATTTAAGAGAATATTTTTTTGTCTGATGGAAAAATTTGAGATTTTTCTGTCTGTTTACACATTCTGATCCTGACTCAATGTATTACAACTCATTTGGTCCACAGATTAGCAGTGCAGCTTTACAATAAACAACATTTCCCAATTCATTTTCTTTTTTTTTTATTACAGGTGGACAGACTTGTTCCTCAAAGTAACTAAACCATCAGTGCAAACTATCTTTTTGAATTTTAACATATCACTAAATTGATAAACTCTATGAGAATATTAAAAAAAATCAGTCAACTGGACTTCTTTCATGCTTTATTTTTTTAGACGTTTCACTTCTTTACCAAGAAGCTTTCTCAAATCTGGAGAAGTTTAGAGAGCCTCTAGAAAATTGGATGAAATATCTTCAATAAGATAACAAAGTCCAGCTGACTGTCCATATTTATTTATCCTACCATTGCTTTGATGGAATCCAACTGGATGAATCTAGAAAGACTTTTTATCATGAGAAAACAAATGTTCATTGCATTACTTTCCCAACTTTCCTTTTGAAAAATTCAGGTCCAAATCTACAAAATGTTCAAAACAGTTCCCATGTGCATCTCGTAAACCCTTGTGCTATTCTAGGCACTTTAACATTGGGAGTTGGGTCATCTAGACCCACTAGACAGTGCTCTGAACCACTTTTCTTCAATGATTTGTGATCTTCACTGGTGTCCATGGATTACATGAAATCTTTCCACCTTTATCCACCTTTGTCATGGTAGGGAGAACACGTCAACGTGAGGGTGGGCTCATCTAAGACAGCACAAGGGTTACAAATCATGTGTAGATGTTGGGTCAGAGAAATTACTGTATTGTGCTTTTTCTTTTAACAAATATTTTTAATTTCAGCTTTTACATTCACCCTCCTATTTCTGACTTTTTATAACTTGTGAGCATTTCTTTTGAGACTGGACCATCTACTATCTATCTTTACACACCTTGAAGTAACTGATAAGAGATAAAAGGCTGACATTTCCTTCTCTTTGCAACTGACCAACTTTAAAAGAAAACACTTTACCCTAGCATGTAAACAAATAATATAAATTAGAATAAGCCACTTAAATCTTACCATTAGCCCAAAGAGACATATTATGTTCTTGGAATGAGTGGCCATTCATCTGCAATTTTCTAACTTCATTAAAGTTCAAAAATGTGGAAAGAGTGAAACTCTGCTGCTCTCTGCAGGAAAATCTAGGTACCTAGATATTTAGGAATCATGGTCTAACATGTGATGGTAAAAGTTGTTAGAAAATAACAAATCACTAATACAAAATAATTGGAGGGAAAAAAAAATAAAAAAAAGGCACAAAAGAAACAACTCAAGGAGAAATGTATTAATGCCAGATAAAGTACAGGAGAGGTTTTAAAAATATGCTGATCAAGAAGTTTTTAGTGCGGCCAAAACTGCAAACCAGAGGTTTTCAAAAGACCTGAGGGCAGAACATGAAACATATAACATCCTTCAGAGGGAACAGGAAAGTCGCAGACGGCAGCTGGATCCCAAAGCTCAAGACTAGAACAGAGATATTCCTGGAAGAAGAGGTTGAACATTTGAAGGAAGCTCACAAAAACCTCAGCTCCAAATCGGATGCCCAGATTTCAGCTATACCCAAAAGGAAGTGGAAATCCTGTACCAAGAGCTGGAAAATCAAAGAACTTCAGTTCAAGCAGCAGATCATCAACAGCCTTAAAGAGGAGCGGGACGTTTCCCTCCACGCTGTATCCAAAGAGATCCTCGCCATGCGCGGCCATTGCAGAGAGCTGTGTTTTCAGGCAGAGCTGCACTGTGTGACAATCAGCTAAAGAAAAAGAAAGTTGAATTGATCAGCTCCCCCTGGAAGGAAACTTAGTCCAGCAGGAACCTCCTTTCCCTGAGGTCAATGTGATCCAGGCCACAGAGGAGACTTCAGATGCGCACATGGTCCAGGAGACGAGGCAGCACTCTGTAGTGTGAGGTCCTCAAGTCATTAAAATCTAAAAGACTTCCAGTCACTACGGCTAGCCCTGAAGAAAAACAAGTTTGGACACCACTCCAGCTCCAAATGCCCCAATAATTGGAGGAGTAGGGACTAGCTGGAGCCGTAGGGGTAGAATTATGTACAGATGTTTTCTTCTTCTTCTGTTTGTTTTCGTCTGATACTTTTCCTACATTAACTCCTATAAGAGAGTTAAAATATTTGAACTCTTAAAATATATTAAAAGTGCAGTTAAAGTTTTATGTTGCACATCTAGAAGATTTAACAGAAGGATGTCCAGCTTCCTCATACATCGTTTTACTTGAAGGCAAGATTTTAAATGATCTTTCATTCATCTTCCAAATGTTTTTGGTCTCTTTCGGGGTCACGGGCTGCCTGAACCTATCACAGCCACTCGTGGGCGAAGGCAGGGTACATCCTGGACAGGTCGCAGGGTCTGTCACATGGGCACAAATCAGACAACTATGCACGCTCACATTCACACCTATGGACAATTTAGAGTGACCAATCAATCTATGAAGCATGTTTTTGGACAATGGGAGGAAGCCAGAATCGTACCTGGAAAATCTATGCATGCTGGAGGAGAACATGCAAAATCCACACAAAAATGTCTCCCATTGGGGGCCATCTTGCTGTGAGGCAAGGGCGCTAATCACTGCACCACTTTACATTCACATAACTGTAATGTTGTTTAAATTAACCTTCTGAATAAATTAGTTGATGTTAAAGGAGAATGGCACACACACATACAACATTTTCCAAAAGAATTTAAGCTGGTTATTAGATTAAACATTTACAAAAAAAAACAAAGTATACATTTAGTAGCACAAAAAAAAACACAATTTGAAGATCCAAATGTAACACAAAATATGATTTTAATTGGGGGAATTGGCCGGATTGATAGGAAGTGTACAAATAGATTTGTTTAGAACTCAGATAACTATTCAGTTCCTGTATAAAAACATACACTTCAGAAAAAGTAAATGAAATAAGTAGACCCTACAACCTTTTTTAATACCATAGAAATGTATTTCCAATAGAATCAAAGAATTTGCATTCAAAAGCATAGATATTAACCAAGGAAAGATTGTATTTGTAAATGTTTCCCTAATGTTTGTAAAAAAGTGTTATTTCTTTTAAAGAGATAGAGAAAGCTTTAAACATCTTTCTATGGATTTTCTTTTTGTCTCTGTTTTGGAATGATATACAAACATCTTACAGTTATGTTTGGGAAAAAATATTACATAATCTAAACATGAGATATATTTATCTTTAATGACTCATATTTCCATTCCAGTGAAACATAAAATAAACCAAATC
Organism: Oryzias sinensis; assembly: GCA_037389245.1. NCBI lineage: Eukaryota > Metazoa > Chordata > Actinopteri > Beloniformes > Adrianichthyidae > Oryzias > Oryzias sinensis. The sequence continues at coordinate 19,281,543 of CM074490.1, forward strand.
TTAATTTGACCAATTATTTTATACATAGGAGAAAACAGTCAGGAAGAGTCCCCTTAATGAATTTTAAAGAAACTGATGTACAAATATCTCTAGCATCAACAGAAAAATTAAAAAATTTGAAGTTATTGTAAACAATAACTTGAAGTTAACTTAAATTAAACGAATAAAAAGTGTTTTAGTTCTAATTAGCAGACAGCAAAACAAAGTATGTGTGCAGCAACCTGTGCGATTGTTATTTTCTAATGAGATTACCTTGCACTAACTCAGAGGTTCCCAAACTGGGGGGCGCGCCCCCTAGGGGGGGCGCGGAGGTATTGCAGGGGGGGGCGCGGTGGAGTTTTTTTTTCATACTTTATTGACAGACAACATAATACAATAACAATGTGAATGTCTCAGGGGAAATGGAAAGGTGTACATATTGGAGAAAAATATAAGAAATAAAACAAAAAGTATATAAATATGTACACATACATATACAACATAAGACAAAAAGAATTATTACTTCAAAAATCTTTGGGGTTTAATAAATTTTAAATCTTTCAAAAATTAAATTAGTTCGAATTGCTTTTTGGTTTTGCAGATGTTTGATAATGGTACATTACTGATTGATTTCACTTAAAAACTGCTGGAATTTAAGTTTGGAGTTTGACCATTTGGCTTTATAGATATGGAATTTTGCCAATAATAAAAACAATTGTGTAATGAAGATACAATCTTTGTCTACTTTGACATTAAGGTAACCCAGAATAATGTCTTTATCTAAAAATGTAACAGTTTGTTTAGTTATACTTCCAATATAGTTTCCCACTTCAATCCAAACCTTATTTGTATGTCTGCAGTACACAAACAGATGATAAATAGTTTCCCCCTGAGTTCCACAGAATAAACAGAACAGGTCCATGTCCACAACAAATCTACTCAGTTTTTTTGGTAGGATATATACAATGCAATATTTTGAAGGACACCTCTTTTATTTTGTTATTTAGACAGTATTTATTGCTAATAGTCCAAGCATAAGACCATTTTATGTCCACAAATTTGGATTCCCAATAAAACCTCCCAGCAGGTAAGGTTGTGGTGTAAAAGATTTCTTATTTGTTTATTGGAAACTGAATTAACACAAATATCCACATTGTCCAAAAAATTGTCTGGGTTCTTAATTGACTTGTGTTCTAAATCCCTTTAAACAGTTGAAGTAGACTGGTTGGAACGGCATCTAACACTATTGCATATTCTCTGGGTGGAACAGGAATAGCGAATTTTAAAAGAAATTCTTCATACGTCAGAAGATGTCCATGAGAATTGAAAAGTTGTCTGATTAAAACAATATCATTATCATACCATCTAGGAAAAAAAGTGATTTATTCTTGTATTGTACATTACTGTTATTCCAAATACAACAAGTTGTTGGAGAAAAATTATGTTTATAAAGGAGTTTCCAGGCCAGCAGGACTTGTTTGTAAAGGTTTGAAAGTTTTGTGGGTACCGGTAATTCTTCTGTTTTATAATTACATTTTAGCAAGAATTTAATGCCTCCCATTGTGTCAAATATATATTTGGGAAATGCATTCCAGATATTGTCTTCCCCTTTCAATAAATTACTTAATCACTTTATTTTGAAAGAGTTGTTTCAAGTTTCAAAGGTTAATACATCCATGCCCCCATGTTTTCTGGTGTTACACAAAACAAATTTTGCTTAAGTAATGACATTTTTTCCTCCAAAATCAAATAATGTTTCGTTTAATAGGTTACAGATGTGTTTTGGCATTTCTAAAGACAGAGACATAGACAGATCTAGAGATTCCTTCAGCTTTAGACAACAGAATTCTACCGTTCAGAGAAAGATTTCTCATTAACCACATGTTATAAGGCGCAGTGGAGTTTAAAAACAAAGGATTTGTGTCAGTGTGGGGGGGCTCGAAAATATTCTAATTTTCAGAAAGGGGGGCCCTGCAGAAAAAGTTTGGGAACCACTGCACTAACTCAAGGCATTTTCAACCTTAAAAAACTATGTGCAAAAATGCTACCATATTATGTCTTATGGTATATTTAATTGAAGAAGTACAGTGTTTTAGGTTCTTCATGTGTCAAAAAATATTATTTCTGCCCCCTCTGCTTCTGAAAAAAGAAATGTGAACCTGACTTGCTATGAAAAATAACTGGAAACTGCTTCAGAAATAATTGAATTACTAAAAGATGTCTCCTATAAACTTCTGCATAGAATTTGTGATTGTTTTAATGGCAAGATATATTAAAGCAACTGATCCCTACTACCCCCCCAAAAAATTATTATTATTATTAATAATGATTGTTATTATTATTATTTTTATTAATGTAACGTACTAGGTAATTTATTATACAGTCAATACGTATGATATATGCCATCTCCTGTAACTGCATTGATTTTGCAACTGAATAATAAAGTTAAATGGGGAAAAAACTTACTTCCTGTTGGTATTATCGCGATACTACAGGATCTCATTCGAGTACTGGAGGGATTTCTCGTTTACTTGCTGAGCAGCTGCTAGCACATTAGCTACATAGCAAGAACTTATCAGTTCCCGACAGACCTTTTATCGTAAATAAGCTAGTTCTGGGGTAAGTTGTTTTGTTTTTACCCGAAACTTTACAGAACCTTTTGGTACGATAAGCGAGCTACGATCTCTTAACCTTTGGACGTTTCTGCGTAGGGTGTTTGTTTGTCTCATCATGATGATCATCATGCAACAAATTAATTCTTTATCGTAACTGAAAAAACAGACAAACAAACAAAAAACTTAAACTGAATTTTTTGATCTCGAATGTATTTTTAACATGTTTTTTAAATATGCATTGTGTTATTGTTGTCGTCGTTGAACTTGGTATGTGTTTCAATTTTCATTTATGTAATTTAAATAAAACTTTTTGTTTAAGCTTTTTAGTAAATCTGGTGATTAATTGAAATGTTGTTACTTTTTTGTGAATTATTTTAAGTCTTCCTGTGACAGCTGACTACTTGATCGCGATAGAAGATATTTGGCTAAATGGTTTTATAGTGTTTTGACAACTTTTTTTTTTTTTTTTAAAGTTTTTAATAGATCTGCGTAATTGCAAACCAACTCTTTGGCAATACTTGTCTTTAACACTCTTGGATCAAAACTGACAAACATTTAGATGTATCAACTAGTTATAGCCACTTTTTAACAAACATCATGTACTACCTTAATTTATAAATCATTAGATTTCTTCTTTTTATATTTTAGGATTGTTTTTCTACTGAGTTTTTGTATAGTCTATCCATTAATTCTTTAGTACTTATGAGCAAGAACATGATCTATATGTCACATGTTGCTATAAATGTGATATTTTGATGTTCTTGCTCGTGTCCTCCCAGCTCTTGTGTCTTTACTACAACACCAGTAAACCCCAAAATGGACTTGGAAGACGACACAACCATTTTGAGCACCTTAAAGTCTTTCAACACTTTCATCAGTCGTCCTGAGCGTCCACAGCTGCCGTCTGAGCGCTCAGCAGGCAGTGGAGTTCTTCAGAGTCAGTACAAACGCAGCATGGAGGTACAGAGAAATCATTTGCCGTGAAAGCAAAATTCAGGAATTAACGACAACCATCCATCTGACTATTTGCTTTCCCTCTGGCACATTACTAGATTTTGGAAGCAGCAGAGAGGGTTCAGTCTCAGAATCGCTTTCTGCAGTTGGACCAGGAGAAGAAACAGATGGAACTGAGCCACAAGAGAGCTCGTTTTGAGCTGGAGAAAGCGGCTTCTAACAGTGCACGAGACTTTGAGGTATAGTGCATATTCAGCCTTTTCACAGCCATTTACAAATAGCATTTGATTATTTTGTGTTGTTATTTGCAGCATGAGTTGGACAGAAACCAGGATCTTTTGGCCAGAGTTAAAAAGTTGGAAGGGAGGGAATTTGAAGCGGATAAAAACTTATCAGACCAGGTTGAGGAAAACCAAGTTCTCCGTAGGAATCTAGAGGCCGTGAACAAAAAGCTGGAGGAGCGAGACACCAAGCTGAATACGGCTGACAAGGTTCCCGCACAGACGCACACCTATCTGTCTCTTCAGGAATGTCTGTCATCTTACATTCAGTTCTTCTTGCAATCTGTTTCCAGACCATAACGTCTTTGAAAGATGAGCTCAGAGAGCTGAGGCAGAAAATTCAAAACCAAGACTTGGTGTTCTCAGCCCAAACCTTGGAAAAACAGGAGCTACAGGAACAGCTGGATCTGCAGCGCAGGTAAACCCCAACATTTATGATGCTTCTTTTCCAACAAGTTCTTCTTTTTGATAGATTAATAAGCTGTGTTTTTGTTTTTTTTTGTCAGGAAATATCAGGAAATCTCACAACTATGTCAAACTCTCCAAGCTGCCCAGTCTTCATGCTCAGAGCACATTATAAAAATAAAGGTAGCAATCACTTAAAAAACTTGTCGTAAAGATTAATATTACATTTTTGAAGTCTGGAGATGCAATAAATGCTGTTTGTTATTTTAAATCGTATCATTTGAATGAATCTAAATCAGTTTTTGATGAAATGAAAGTACTGCATGCTTTGGTAGAAGGTTAAATGGACTTTTCTTTTTGAATTTCCCTCCGTCTGATCTTACAGGAGCTGGAGAGGCGTCTTATTCTGCAGGAACAAGACATGGCAATCGTGAAGACTATCAAGTCGGAGGCGGCGAAAGTTACAGATCTGGAAAAAGAGTTGAAGCGCCTTCGAGAAGAAAATACTTTTCTGAGGTGGAAAAATTTATACACTTGTGATTTGTAGATGTTTAATTCATCATTTCTTTTTTTATTATATTGTGCTCTTTTTTTCTTTTCCTTTTTTGCAAATATAGCAACGTTTTATGAAAGAAAATTAATAAAATAGATGTGAGCCTGGATTACTTATGAATAATTATGAAGACAAGCTCTCAACAAACAATAATTCCCCTGGGTTTTTTGGTTTGGGATTATTTCTCAGCAGGACAAACAGATTCAGCTTTTATTTTAAGCTTGGATATCGTAGCTAAAATAACCAGTTTCTATAATGAATGCCATTCTCCTGTGGAAGTGTCAACACAATGTTTCAGTGTGAAAATGACTGAAACAGTCACAAAAGCTAATGACAATGCTGGCTGTCAGCTGCCATGTAAACTGATGATGTGAGAAAATCTAGTTTTCATTGACTGGATTTTAATTATTAGCTTTAGTTTTTTTTTTTAATATTCTCATCTAACTTTATTTTAACATCAGAAAATTCCACCAAATACCATTATGAAGGGAGAACAACAATCTGCTGATTTACCGCTATCATGTCTTTGTGTTTGCATGTTGCTGGGCAGATTACAGCTGCTTTTCCAAATTCACTTATTTGTGGATTCTGTCAACATAGTTTCATTTTTATTTTTATTTTTTTTAAATTGGATTTTCAGCTGTTTGAATTTCTCTCTCTTAACTTCAAACTTGATTCCTTTCTGAAGATGTTTAATTATGTCAGCATTTTGGTTATCTGTGGAAAACACTGCTAAGGTGCTGTGGAAGAAAAGGAGCAAAAATGTTATCAATTTATCAAATCAGTTTGATCTATAAAAACGTTTTTTCATTCTTGAAATATCCAGTAACGCATTGATGATTGCTGAACCTTAAGCTTAGAGTGACTGTGTGTGGTTCTGCTGTGTTTTTATTTCGTCAGAGAGAGCAGAGAGAATTACAACCTGTTGAAAGAAGAAGCAGAAGGACTTCGTAAAAAACTGGAAAGGATGGAGAAAACCAAAGAAGAGCTCGTCAATGTGGAACTTGAAAAACAGGTGTGATATAATAACAAAAATAGTTTATACTACGCTTTTGTAGTTTGGGCTTTTGATTGTTTTCATTTCCCTTAATGTTAATTGTACCTGTAGTTTTTAGCAGGTTTTCTAATAGCGATCATTTTTTATCATAGTTTTATTTTTGTCTGCACAAGAAAAGGATAGAGCCGCATTCTAAACACAACCTCAGAACCCAAAAGAAACAAGGAGCAACATTTTTTTGTGTGCATTAGTGGATGCAGACGACCTGCAGACACTTTCAAACCCTTTCAGTTTGTCAAAAAAGCAGGAAGCTTCTATAAACCACATGGAGCTGTTGGTACTGCGGTGATCCGTCTTCTGGGTTCTGGTTCTTTAGAGCTCTACAGTTTAACTAAAAAGAAGAAAATTAAGTTGAAATGAAAAGGTAAATAATAGGAACAGCATCTGCTACATCACACAAATATGGCTCCGCCCCTGTCACATATTGCAAGCTCCGCCCCTGTTACGAAAGGCTTCCTGCACATTGAAGGCTACGCGCCGTCACATGATGCTACCTCCACCCATGTCACAAAATGCTCGCTCTGCTGCTGTCATAGGTCGATAGCTCTGCCCCCCTCACAAAAGGCTGGCTCCGCCTCCCACACATTAAAGGCTCCGCCCCATCACAAAATTCTGGCTCCGCCTCAGTCACAAACAAATAGCTCCGCCCTATCAGACAAAGCTGGCATGGGGGACACTGTGGTCACACAGAGGCAGGTGTGTGATTACATCTGGAAAACATTAAGGGGTTAAGGTGAACTCTAAACCTTAACCAGGGCACTAAAACAGTTTCTGGTAAGCTTAGCAGCAGCCAGAACCAGATATCGAGTTCATTTGGACCTAGAAAGGCAGAAGCCCAACCTCCTAAGAGGAAGGGAATGGAGAAGCCAAAGCTAAAATGAGGATGCCTACAAGAGGTGTCTAATAATAATAATAATAATAATTGGTACTTTATTGATCCCACAATGGGGAAATTGTTCTCCGCATTTGACCCATCCCCTGGGGGAGCGGTGAGCTGCAGCCTAACTGCGCTCGGGAGGCAGTAGCGCTAAGGGCCTTGCCTAAGGACCCTCACTGGGTGATTGCTCGATTGACATGGTAATTGACTCAGTACCATTGTTTATTCCCCTCCGGGAATCGAACCCTGAGTGGTAGCCGCCCACCTTACCAACCGAGCCACCCAGCCCCTCGGTCTGGTCAGGGATGCAGACAGGCAGGTGGAGGAAAAGGCAGGAAGCAAGGAGACTAACATAATATCAAGGGTCCAACCTTCTGAGGAAGGTCAAAAGGAGAAGTTGGCAGAATCAGCTTAGTTGATGAAGATATTGCGACCAAGTGTGCAGGGCTAAGAAATTGACTTTGTGAATGGTGTTTATTTGTTACTTTTTAACTTATTGTTTATTTAATTCTTGGAGTGGTACAAAAATCATTTCAGTGCTGCAAATGTGGATTGATTTGTATTTCACAATCAGAAGTACTGTAGGTTGTTTTGGTTAGGAAATTATTGCTCTAAAATTTCATTTTTCTTACTGGGAAATAGGCTGAGAAATTGGTCTTACATTTTAACTTGAGGAAACATGTAAGAACCTGATCATAGACTTATATTTCATAAACATTTAATGTTTTGTGAATTTTAGCATCTGTGGTATTTTCACTGTAACAATCTTTTGTTACATGGCTCTTCAATGTATTTAGGTCTAAGAAAAGCCTGGGCTAAAAAAATAAGTACAAGTATTTAGTACTCCTTTAATGATAAGATTAAAACAAGGAAATCCTTTTTTGGAAGACAATAACAAAATAAGAAAGAGACAATAAAGGTTATGAGCTGTAAAAAATAAGTTGTAAAGAACTTTTTCTGTTGTTGTTGCTGTGTTTTAATAATTCTTTTTTTTTATTTATTAGGCCTAATTCTCATTAAATCCTTAATTCAACAGTAACTAGGCTTTATTATTATTCTGTTTTCCCTTTCAGAGGTTGGTTGAAAAGCTCCAAGCTTGGGAGAACCTCGGGCAATCAACTGGACTCAACATAAGGTCAGTCACTGCCTGAAACCAAACCTTTTTTTATGTCAAATGAAATGCACAGTATGACCACCAGATGGCGCTGCGGTCTTTCTGATTCATGGGGGTAAAATAGATAAAGAGCACTTTCTCTCTTCTGTGTAGTCAGTTTGTGATGTCACCCAGGTACCAAAATTCAATGGGCACAGAGCTCAGGCATGCTGGATATGAGGAGGTTTGGAGCTTTGGATTGGAACAGGACAGCCACTGAATTTAACACGCAGTAGAGCATTGAGTCTTGTTTCAATGGTGACACTTTAGCCCAGGGGTGGGCAATTATTTTGACTCACGGGCCACATAGGGTTCTAAAATTGGATAGAAGGGCCGGACCAGGAGCAGATTGCGTGGAGTGAGAAAGAAATGGCATGGAATCTGGATGAAAACATCTGGATTCAAATTATATTTTCAAACTTTTGTTCTCAATTTGATGTACCTTGTGTAAAACTTAGAGAAATGTTGTGTTTGTGAGGGCCACAGCAACTCTTTTTCTTTAAGCTTCTTTTATCTTTCTTTTATTGTAAAGCCCTATAATAAAGTTTTATTAATTCATGATCCTTATAATAAAATAAATAACACTATTTATGAAATAAAACAAATGACCCAAAAACTTTCCGTGACAAAAAGTCAGGAAAAAATATACTGCTACATTAAAAAGAAAAAAACAATAAATAGTGGATCCTGTCCCGTCATTTTCCCGCTGAGACTTTGAGGGCTGCAGCTCCTCACACGTCTCACACTTTGCTCTAAAACTGAGCAGCTGTGTCCTGCACGTCTGTTTCTCATCCAGTAATAATGAAAAAAGCAAATTTCTTTGTCGTCTGCTGCAGCTACTCATATATCTGCGTTACCTTTTTACCAGTACAGAGGTCCCTCATGTATTGCAGGAGTTATGTTCTAAAAATAACCGTGATTGGTGAAATTCATGGAGAATGAATGATTACAGAAGTTTATGGCAGTAAAACCCCTCTCTGCCTAAATACCCTTTTCTCACACATGAACATTTTCACCCTTTTCTCTCGTTTAAATTCTCAAACTTTCATAGAAATTAAGTTCAGGATCTTAGAATGAAAACAAAGATCTGATCGCGATCAAAGATTTCTGTAGATTTGAAGAGCTCTGCATTTCTGTACCGGAGACACGGCACAGAGGAGATTGATTGACAAGGTCTCCAGCCAATCAGGACACAGAACAGGGTGCGCTGTTTAAAAAAAAAAAAGCAGCATAATCGCGCTAAAAGAACGAGCTAAACCGGGAATGATGAACTGCGACGTAGAAAGGGAAGACTGTCTCCTGTTTTATTTGACAGGGACTTTAGAGGGTTTCAGGTTGGAGCTCAGACTGCAGAAGGGTGGAATCAAATGTTACATTCTATGCAGGTCTTTATCGTGTGGCCAGGTAAAAATAAAAAACACGGGTCTCTGATATTGTTCAGCGGGCCGGACCAAACATGGAGGCGGGCCGGATCCAGCCCGCGGGCCGTAGTTTGACCACCCCTGATTTAGACATTCACAACTGTGACCAATGCTCTTTCTCAGTCTATGTTGTGATTAGGACATAAATAATCATCTAATAGGACTTTGATTCAGGAATAAATTCAATATTAATGTATTTTTTTAAATTTCCATTTAAAAGTATCGTTATTTGGTAATAAAAAACAATTTTAACATAGCTAGGTAATTGATCATTGGATCTTTGAAAATAAGTTTTATTTCTAAAACCTAAAAAACTCCATAAAAACAGTTTATTGTAAATTAAATTCTGGATTTGATGAATCCACATTATTAAAAAAATTGGTTTAATTTTAATAAACTAAAAAAATCTTTTTTTTTTTTAACTAAGCCCGTGAGATTTAACTGTTTATGTTGCTGAGGATGAATTTAAAGACATTAGGGGCTGCATGGTGGCGCAGTGGTTAGCGATCTTGCCTCACAGCAAGAAGACAGAACCCCAACGGGGGACCTTTCTGTGTGGAGTTTGCATGTTCTCCCCGTGCAAGCGTGGGTTTTCTCCGGGACTTCGGCTTCCTCCCACCGTTCAAAAACATGCTTTTAGGTGAATTTGTGACTCTAAATTGTCTCTGGGTGTGGGATTTGTGGCCCTTCGACAGACTGGTGACCTGTCCAGGATGTCTCCTGCACTCTTTCATGAGTGGCCATGATAGGCTCCAGCAGCTCTGTGACCCTTAAAGGGACAAAACTGGCTTAGAGAATGAATGAATTTCAAAAAAATGTTCTAAAACAATAAGAAATCACGCTGTGTGTTTTTCTAGTAGAAGCAGATTGGAAGGCTTGCCAGCATTGCAAACCTGTGCAGACCAGCTCATGCGCTTTGTGTTTAACTCTGGCCATGGTGGTAAATGAACAGCAGATGGAGATACAGCCAGGCAGCCTATCCTCTGTGCTTTAAAGCATGTGAACTTAAGCAAAACAAGTGTTGCATATTCTTTTTTGGCCAGAAAGCAGCAGCATTAGATGGAGGCACACATGACTAAACAAAGTGGAACCTGTCCAGACTGGGAACCAGTTAAATGTGAGACTCCGTACTTCATTTTCATGGCAGAAAGCATCTGGCTTTCCTTCTGTTTGTCAAGCTGGCCAAGAAAACCACAGCCGTTTATTTAATACGCTGTAGTTTTTAGGACGCTGTTGCTTAGTGCAATTTACTACACTGTGTAGCTTTGAATGGTTATAAATGTGGTCATTCTGGTGGCCCTTCTTTATCAAAACTACACAGATTAGTTTTCATTAAGGCATTTTTCATGGTAATTTCTTTTCTTGTAAAGAACTGTTGTCTGACATGGCAACACTTGTTAAAGTGACATTTATTCAAACTCCACAGAGGATAAAGGACTGTAACATTACATTTATTTCATAATACTCTTGCATTCTATTTTAATTAAAACATCCATCTTTTTTTCCTGTAATGTCGGCTTAAATCCAGCATGGCTGCCTGTCATGTGGGTTACACTGAGTTGACAGTTAACACTTTCTTGAGAGTTGAGTGTTCAGATGTCTGTCATTTATCGCAGGATTATTAGAAAAAAAGTGCTGCTGGTCGCCTCATTCTTAAAAATAACCCGCAATGAATGAAATCTGCAAAGCAGTTCTCTTAATTTTTACAATTATTATTGATGTTTTAAGTCAACGGTCCCCAATCTTTATTGCGCCACGGACCAGTTTGACGTATGGCAAAATTCTCACGGACCGGTATATTGTATGTGACGGACACACACTGCAGCAACGCTACAATAGAGGCACAGACACGTGATAAGACGTGTCTGCGCTTTTATTTTGAAACGCAAAACACTGTACATCGCACAGGTGTCATCATCCTCTCCCCTTCCCACACTCATGGTGCTAAAAAAAAGTATACACAACAGGAAGAAAAAACTAAGGGGGAAACAACATAACTGCCAGGTGAAAGGACACGTAGGCAAAAAGAAACATCCGTGCTCAACCCTATTTTGACAAAAGCAGGCAAAGGGGATTATTTCCCACAATTCCCTGTGCTACCAGCTCAGAGAGTAACCCCTGGCTGCAGCCTGCAGAACTCCGACAGCAGACCAAACGTGCACGTGACCAACACTACAGTGCAACAAAATAATGTGATATGACTTGCATGAAAACTGTGGTATTTTCTAAATTTAACAATAAACACGAATTATGACATGAGCAACATCCTCTCTGCCCAATTGGCAAAGAAAGACGTTTGTTTTTTATTCATTTTGTTAGCTCCTGGGTTTTATTTTAGCGGAATCCTCCACTTGACCGAGAAGAGCGAATTGGCCTGCGTCAAGAGTGACATAGACGGATGGAACAGAGAATCGGGCAGTTTTTCAAAATAAAACATCTTTCAGATTATGAAATAAATAAAACGGGAGTCATGTAAATTATTTTATTTTTTCTGTGCGGCCCGGTACCACAGAACCCACGGACCGGTACTGGTCCGCGGCCCGGGGGTTGGGGACCGCTGGTTTAAGGCTCACTACACAGTTTATACACTTTTCTCAGAACTTTTTCACAGTTTTCTCTCTTATTTAGACTCTTAGGGTGTATTCAGACTGGACACAGCTGGTTTGCTTAAAGTGAACCAGAGTTTGTTTCCCCTGATAATCCGGAATACATTTTCAGTCTGAATACATCTAAATTGACTCTGGTCCGGGACCAGGAACCGCTTTGGGACTTATATTTGGAGGTGGTTTCGGTTCATTTCCAATCAGACTGATCTTCGGTTCCCTCTGAGATTCTTCAGTCTGAATACAATCCGTCCTCAGAGCGGATCTACTGGACCAAAAAAGCCACCGATGTAAACGGAGTCGGAATGAAGCAACATATGAGCCTCGGACAAATGTAAAGCAACGATTGTCGTGTTATCGAACAGAAAAAAGGCTCCAATGGTTTATTTGGTAGTATGTTTATTTTAGCACACTTGAAAACGCTTCATACATGCTTTTCTGTGTGCCGTTACGCGACATACGCCCAACAGGCGCTGCTGTGACGTCATCATAAAAGCTACCTTGCAGTTTCTTTAACAGAATTCTCTTAAAGCAATGCCAAAGCACCACAAGGATGAGACACAGCAACTCCTTGAAATGTGATCGGATGAATTCGGACTCATCAAAACAATTTTTAACTTCAAATTTCTTCTCACTGTTTTCTGACAATCTATATGTCATAAACACTTATCAGCGTACCTTCTTAGACGTCTTCTTGCCAGTAACCGCCCTCCAGTAAAGCCTTTACCGGTCCAAAAAAGCAGGTAAAAAGTGTTGAGCCTGACGTTGATACAGATGTTCGAAACATTTAAACGAAATATAAAGTTTGAAAAAACTAAAAGCACAGGACTACAGCCAATCAGGACGCAGAACACCATGAGCTGTAAAAAAACAAAAAACAAAACAAAGCTAAGTTGCACAAAAAAAGCAATGCATGAAACGGCAATAATAAATAAACAATAATTCTTCTGTCCAAACGCCACATATTGATAGCTTTTAACAACTTTTAAATATCTTTTTCTAGTTTTTTTCCAAGTTTATAACTTTTGTTGCAGTTTTTAAGAGCAATTTTTTTAATATTGTAAGTTTTTAAGAGCAAGTTAAGAAATTATAAAAATCTGGACCAATCTCATGCTTAATTTAGAAAATTAAAACCAAGTTTCAGATGAGATTGAGAGTATTTTAATGTGGTCATCAGTAAAATGTGGCAGGGTAGTCGAGGATGTAACAATACCTGAAGTCTTCTGTATGTTATGAGCTATTATAATATATATTTATCTTTTTGATTCATTTGGGGAACATCAGCAGGCAAAGCTCAAAAGCTGGGGAAAAAGACAAAACCAAATTGTTAGTTTAAATTCAATCAATCTGTCAGAAAAATGGAAGCAGGATTCTTGCTTAGCTAAATTAATTTTTTTACATTTTTTTTCTCTTTGCAATTCTGGAAAATATTTCTCAGGACTTTGAAATACATATGCTCTAGATGAGACAATAATAGGTTTTCTCCTACCAGAATTATCTTTGGTTGAAAGGTTTTCTATCCTCTTCTTCTTTTGATTTCTGTTTTATCATTTAACAAGAACAAATCTTTATTACTGCTGTTTTTTTATGTAATAAATGTTTCAAATTTGAGTAGCTTTTATTTCTATTTTTTCCTGCACACTATTCTGCCTTTTTCTGAATGTGTGATGTTGGGTCAGGTATGTAAATATTTCAGAAAACATAAAAATTGGATGGAACATGAGGTTTGCCGACAGATGGCTTCAGGTTCAAAGCTTCAAAATGTGGGGAAGGAGCCGGTGTTTGTTTGAAGAACATGAACTGTGGGTAGCATGAGTCTGTCCTTTTGGTTTTTGAATGTTTTATAAAATTCCACCCACATCGTCTTAACAATTCTGTGTGTGTGTGTCGCCCCATTTTTTAAAATTTAATTGAATTTTTTTAGTACAGGAAAAAAAAAATCTAAACATGATCTAATGTCATTTTCAGATTCAGCTGAGGTGACTGGTTTAAAAAAAGGAATTGTTGCACGTGTTGGAAACTCACTTGTTTCATGTTTTGATCATTTTATTCATTGAGGAGTTTGGATGTTCTTCCCGTGTGTGTGTGTTTTTTTTTTTTTCCTCCCACAGTCCAAAAACGGGCTTCATAGCTTGATTGATGACTCTAAATTGTCCTAAGGAGGAAATGTGAGTGTGTTCATTAGGCTTGGGCGGTATTCAAATTTTAATACGGTCAATCTTCCTCCACGTTTTCCTGCCGTCTACAGTATTACAGTGATTAATTAATAACTTTGTAAGCACCACTTAAGCGGCATTACCAAACTGCTGGGTTTGCCTCCACCGAACCTAACAATTCCAAACACAATCATTGAAACAACACCAACATGAAATGGTTGGACTAAGCATTTGGATTTTAAAGTCATGCAACAAATATATTGGACAAGTAAATGGCATCAAATCAACAAAGAATTAACAGCAATTTTCTGGCACTCTCTGAGCCATTTTTAACACTGATTAACACCAATCGATTAAATTAAACAACAGACTTAACATGAAATAGCAGCATTTTGATATAAAAGGCAAATAAAGGCCCGAAAACCTTGAATGGGAAATGTTTTTTTAAACCGCAGCCAATCTAAAGATTTTTCGCCAGAAAAACAGGCATATGTAGTTTGTCTGGCACGTTGCTGAAAACGCGCTCGGGTGAACAGCTTGTAACGCAGACACACAAGTACTTTCAGGCAAGTCAAAACATTTGAGGAAGACGACTCGCAGCATTGCTCCATCAGGGAAGAGGGAGTTCTCCCAAACTGTGGAAGTTGTTCTTTTTTGACACCAAGTCACCTCGTGCACAACTTGCCATCTTTCTTCCCTTCGCTCACTCGAGCGCCTGTCTCTCTTCTGAGCTGATGTCACGTGATGATGATACTCCCCAGTAGACTATTTCACATTCAAGTATTTATTTTGAAGTGAAAATTTAAACCACAATAAGTTGCAGTGAGCATACAATCAGTTTTAGGTAATAAATTGTTTTTATTAAAAATAATTTCATAAGTCAATTTTTTTCAAGACTATTGAAAATGATACTGTCTATTTTTAGACACAGATGGTGTATGGTATTACCTAGGGCTGCACGATATGAGCAAAACTTGCGATATTAGTGATCAATATTGCGATAACGATATAATTTGCGGTATATGAACAAATAGCAAAACAATCAAAAACAACATTACTATTTCATTGCAACGGTTTAAAAAAATTATACTCCAAATGACCCTCGTTGACGTAGGAGGCAAAAACCTAACATAAAAGGGCTCATCTGATTGGTCAACATCGGAAAGGGTCCATCCAATTGGTCAAATGCATAAATGGATTTATTTGATTCGTTAAATGCTTCAAGCTGCCATAGGATTGTTTTAGCACATCTAAGGTAACCATTTATTGCGATTTTTGCGATATGGATATTGCACTGCTTGATATTGCGATAACGATAAATTTGCGGTATATTGTGCAGGCCTAGTATTACCGTAATAAAAACACAAGCCTAGTGTTCATAAAAAGGCAACCTGTTTAGCATTTACTCCGCCTTCACCAAACAGTAGCCAGGATAGGCTCCAGCAACCCTGTAACCCCAAAAGAAAGATGGAAGTTTAATAAACGTCAATATTAGTAAGTCTCAATCTACATATGCATATAAATAGACTGAACTTCTATTCAAAATTCTCATTGTTTTGTGTATCTTTTCACTCTGAGTGTCCTATGATTCACTAGTCATCTCTCTTTTAACTAATCCCTCAGAACTTTGAGTGGACTAATGTGGATTTGGAAATAGATTGATGGTGACGTGTCATCTTCTCAGTTTTGGAAGCAAATGAATGTGGCAATGGACCACTTGCTACCAAATGGTCATGTCATTACAGGCGAGGGTGCTGTGGCATAAATCATTTAAACAGATCCGTTTACAGGTTTTCTATCCTTTTGTGTTGTTATTTACCTGTTGGCTGTTTGTGCGTTTGGTAACCAGCGAGTCTCTCCGAGTGACACAGTTTGTTTTGGAGCCTTCTGTTGATTATTTCATTTCATTTCCTATTTTCCAGCTGGTTGTCAAACAAAAGAATATGGAAACAGTGTTTATTTGTTCTTCTCCCATCTTTTTTTTGTCCTGCCTGCTCTCTCATTTATATTGATTTTTCATTGTGTGTGTGTGTGTGTGTGTGTGTGTGTGTGCTAACTAATCTGTGCTGTTGGTGTCTGCAGGAAACCGGAGGATCTATCCAGGGAGGTGATTCAGATTCAGCAGAGAGAAATTGCCCTGAAAGAGCAGAACTACACACTCAACAGCCGGTGGGACACACTGTTTGCTTGGCGCCCCCTTCTTCTCTTTCCATCAGACGGTTTCTTATTCCTCCCTTAATGCATGCTTCTTTCCCTTATGTATCTATTAAAGTGGATCTCTGAGAAGTCCTTAATTGTCACAAAGTTAATTAAACTGGACCGGATTTTGATAGCACTCCTGACAATAGTCATTGGTGCTGCATTGTGTGTGTGTGTGTGCGTGTAGGTGTGTGTGTGTGTGTGTGGGTGTGGGTGTGGGTGCATAAGCTTGAGAGTGGAATAGAGGGAATTCACTAATTAAACTTGCCCTGTTCAAACAGAGGTGATGTTTGTTGGTGATGGCTGTGCTGCTATGTTCACGCTGCAGTTCAGTCCAACTTAGAACGCGTTCATTAGTTACCATGAATTTGTTGTTTGTTAAGCATTTTTGGCTGCTTCTAAAATATTAGAAGGCGCTAAACAGGGAAATTATCAATGTGAGAATGTAGGTAAGTACCGGTAATGTCATCTTCTGGTCCTGTTGGTCAAATCTTTAGTGAAAAAGGGATTTTAACCGTCTTGTAGAACCATTGGGATGGCATTATATAGGAAGTATTCAGAATTGGCAACAGATTATGTTTTGAAATTGTCTACATATCTGATTAGAATTGGTCTGCTTTTCTTTCTGTTCTTTTGCGTACTCGCTTACATGGAGTTAATGACCTTTTTTCCCCCCTCGGTCTGTCAGTGTGAGGAGCGTGGAGCGTTTGCAGTCTGAGCTCCGTGCAGAATTAACCCAGCAGTGCACCAAGACTATGGAGGAGCAGAAGAAGAGAGAGGCCCAGGACGCTCTGGTCCGCCGCCTGCAGAAGCGAGTTCTGCTTTTAACTAAGGTATTTGTTCATCTTTTGGTCTATTTTCAAAGCGTTCCTGGTGGTCTTTTAATTCTGATAATGCTGCTTTTAGACAAAGTCAAAGAACCTGTGTCATTTCCTAGAACATAGTTTCTGCTGAGCAGCAGTAGTTCATTAGAAATTCATCTCCAACTTGTGGGTGGAGCAACCCCTCCCCCCTTTTCCTCCCTGTTGCTGAGAGCTGTCTGTTCATATGCACTCCCACTAGCTTACAGCACCTCACAAGCCTGAGCTTCGTATGCTCCTGATTCTCAGTGATTTGTAAAAAGCAATATTTAGAAATTCAATTTTGAGCTTAGTTTTCTTTATACACCATAAATCTTCATTAGTAGCGTTTATGGTGTTTATTAGAGGCAGGCGTTTATTGGAGAGCAGTGTTCATTCCATCACAGACGGAACAGTGGTGGGTAACAGGTTCGTTTGGCGGTGAAAGTCAGCCATAAAATGCAGACACCACCACCAGAGGAACATTTCATTGTTTACTGAAATGAGAACATTGTTTTATGTTCTGATTAGCATTGGCTGTGAACATTTCTTTTCTCTTTGAAGCATCAACATCCGTATCAAAAATCCCCTTTGCTTTCATGCTGATTACTCTCCTGGAGACACGCGCACCTTTCTGTCTTTGCTCAATAATCCATGTTAAAAGCAGTTCTTGTAATTCCTCGCTCGCTTTCTTTGCACCTCCACCAGGAAATTGGTTTGCTTGTTTCGCGGCCGTCTCCTCAATATTTTCATCTGCTTCCGCCATTCTCTAAAAACATTTAGAATCCACCCTAAAAAGGTTGTGCAGATTCCTCACAAGCCACTGCACAAAGTTCAAACTCTTAATAGAACGCTACACCGGCTCACACTACCATAGACACCCGGCATCTGCACAACTGGTGTTTTAAGTGTTCTTAAAGGAGCCCTGCCACTATTAGAGACCGGCGTCTAAAGTAACAAGCACCTGTTGCACTCTGCGTTTATTGGAGTTCGGCGTCATGTAGAGACAGGCCACTATTGGAAGATGGACAGTATGTCCTCCATCATCAAAAACTACTGTTAAAAACGCCACGGGCGGCTGGGGTGCAGCGGTAGGGTTGCGATTGCTCGCGGCCCGCCTATATGTCAAGGTGTCCTTGGACTCTGAACCCCACCTTGCCTCTGGTGGAAGGTTGGCGCCAGAGTTTGGCAGCAGAGCCGCCATCAGCGTGTGAATGGGACTGTAACTGTATAGCACTTTGAGCCTTACAAGTGTTCGCCATTTTACAATTGTCTTCAGAGTGGGTCTTTAAAGACCCATACTGGAGACGTGGCTCTCAGGATGACTCTTTTTGTTTATTCTTGGCTTTTATTGGCCAGGATGGTCATGTGACCCCTTTCTGGATTGTTTTACTTTTCCTTGTTCTGCAGCACTTGACTTGATATATAATGCAGGATTTCTTGTGAGTCAAATTTAATACTTTTTTGCTCATACAAACAAACATGACAAAATCCTAATTTATTGATTCATTTTTCCTTAGAAGCTGACACAGTTTTTAATGTACAAAATGTTCTGCTGGACAACAAAAAGTGCAGTTAAACATCGCCCATTCCAGCTTAATTTATTTTTAAAGCTTTGGATTTTTTCCTTCTTTTTAAGCTTAGACTGTTTTATTTGCTTGGTTTCTACACTATTTTTATCAGAATTCTCAGCTGTATCTGGAATATTAATGCTTTTCACTCAACCAAATCCCCATCTGTCCAAGTGGTTTTGGTCTTTTATTCATCACTTTTTTTCATTCATTTTAGATCATTTTAAGGAAACTGCAGCACTCTAATGGACTGACGGTGGTGTGCCTTAGGGCACATTTTTATTTATTTTATTATTATTTATTGTTTTATTAAATTTGAATACATTACATTATTACTTAAAGTAGCCTTTTTAGTCTGTTTCCTAACAACTTTAATTTATGATGGAAGCTCTACACCTACACACTAACAAGTGCGTTGAGCTCTCTTGTGTAGATCACTGTACCGTTAGTCTGACACTAAATATTACTTTGAGCTGTAAAAGTGTCTTTGAGTTCCTCTAAAACCAGAGTTTAGAATTCCAGTTTTCTTTGCAAACATAACAAAACCACACCCTGTTTTTGCTGTAAGAAGTAAACAAAACCTGTCATTCTTTCTTTTTTTATTCATACTTCTTGATTTAGTAAGCAAGGATTTCTAAAAGCCTTAGAAAAGCTAAAAAGCTAAAGCCTTATTCTCATGCACCCGGACGGGGGTTGACCCGTGTGGATGCAGTGGGTTTTTGGGTTGTCTGGCCCGTGGAAAGCCGTAGACCAGAGGGGATGGGATGCCTTTTAAGGTGAGCACAGGTGTGTCCTGCATTTCCCATAAGGCTTGTGTGGCCACCCGAAGGGATGCAATAAAAATGGAACGTAGCTTCATTGTGCATGTGGTAAGTGTATCGTGAAGTTTTTGTGAGGATAATGTAGGTTGCACACTCTCATGACGCACAGGTGATGCTGTCATTATGGTGTCCTTGATTTAGTAGAAAGATGCAAGGAGTGGCTCCTTCCTGACCGGTCTCAAATGCTGCACACATGGGTAGTGCAGGTGATGCTTAAATGCCCGTAGGAGGCTGGTAGGATGTCCACACAAACTGCACTAGCTGTCTAATTTCCTAATTACCAACAGTCACGCTGTTAGCAATGGGAGTGCAATGAATGCACACTTATCACTAGATCGATCACTTGAACAGCACTAACTCCTAAACTCGGCTCCTTGACATTCATGTGAGCCGAGTTTGAGGTGGTTGGAAAATAAAGACCAATCTATACCAGGCGGCTGTAGAAATGTTTTGTGCAACACTGAAGTTCACTTTTAATGCGTGTCTGGGACTGAAGGGATGCTGCATCATCAAAGTGTTAATTGTTAGCCCCTCATGAATTCATTAATACTGTAGATGAGATCTCAAAGAAAGCAGGATCTCTTTTGTTTGTTTGATGTTTTGGAGCATCAATCAAGGTATGTGGTAGCTTATGATCCAAAATACACATCTGCACTGATTTTAATGTCGCACTAATATTATATAGATTTATAACCATTTTAAAAAATGTAATTAAGAGGAAGTTTTTTTTTTGCAAATAATTTAAAATGATTTAAAACCATTTTAAATCATTTTTGCAAATGATTTAAAATGGTTTTTCAGTTAACTCTTGATTAGATGTCCCAGAAAATTAGTGTTAAGGTCAGTATTTTCTGTTTGGACTGATTGAGCATTGCTTTGTAGGCAGAAACGATTAGTGCCAAACTTCATTTGTCCTCTTACACACTTGAGCAAAAAACCAGACGCTGTATTTTAGGGGAAACTTCTCATAGCAGCTGTCAAAGATGACACAGAGGAAGAGAAATGGTTGGACTTTTTTTCACAGGAACAGAACTTGGGCACCGTCCAGCTTTTGGCTGCTTTCATACTTTCCATGCTTTGCTGGGTAAAGTGAATTATACAGTCAGAAAACTATGTAGCGTTTCTTCCACCTCTATTAAATCTTTATACCATAGTCATTCTAGGCTTTTTTTATTACTTGTAAGTTCAATAAGTTAGTGTTCTAATGTCAGTGTAAACGTCTGATAAAGAAAAAAGGGACTGTTTATCGTTTAACGTCTTTTTTAACTGTCTAAATTCTGTAAATCACTCTTAATTGTTTTGAAGAAGTCAAATATAACCATCCTAATGGCTAAAGCTGAGCTAATTGGGAATTTTGCAAGATGACACTGATCTACCTTAAGCAAAGTTGTTTGTATTTATTCATTTTTTATATGTATTGAAACATTTAAATAGATCAAATGTGAAACTTGAGAAAAAATAGATTTTGGCTCTATGTGCTCAAGATTAAAACATGCATTTTGATGCTAAACCAATGATAATAATCCCGAAAATGTTTAATGTCAAGCAGGAATTTTTTAATTTTGTTAATATTGAAATCAAGCAGTAAACATAGGACATCATTGTTGATCCGTTGACTTTATACCCTTGTAGAAGGTTTGAGGACAAAAAGCATAAATTAATATACACTCACTGGCCACTTTATCAGGCACACCTCTCCAACTTCTCATTAACGTAACTTTCTCTTCAGCCAATCACATGGCAGCAAAATGCATTTAGCCCTGTAGACATGGTCAATGTGATCTGCTGCTGGTCAAACCAAGCATCAGAATGGAGAAGAAAGGTGATGTTAGGGACTTTGAACATGGCATGGTTGTTGGTGCTGGTCTGTGTATTTTAGAAATTGCTGATCTAATTGGATTTTGACCCACAACAATCTCTTGGTTTTACAGAGAAAAAAAATCCAATGAGTAGAAGTTCTGTGGGCAAAAATACCTTCTTGATATCAGAGGAGAATGACCAGACTAGTTCCAGCTTATAGAAAGCCAACAGTAAGTCAAAGAAGGACTTGTTACAACCGAGGTCTGCAGAGGAGCATCTCTGAATGCATAACACATCCAACCTTAATGCAGATGGGTCATCTGTAGAATACCACACTGGGTCCCACTGCTATCAGCTAAGAACAAGAAACGTTGGCTACAATTCACACAGACTCACCAAAATTGATAATTAGAAGATTGAAAAAACATTGCCTGGTCTAATAAGTCTCCATTTTTGCTGCGACATTCTGATGGTAGGGTCAGAATTTGGTGTTAAAAACATGAAAGCAAGGATCCATCCTGCCTTGTACCAACAGTTTAGCCTGGTGGTGGTGTAATGGGGATATTTTCTTGGCACACTTTGGCTCCATAGAACCAATTGACGGTGCAGTCTAGCTGATCATTGTTGCTGACCATGTCCATCCCTTTATGACACTAGTGTACCATCTTCTGATGGTTACTTCCAGCAGGATAAGGCACCATGTCATAAAGCTGGAATCATCTCAGACTGGTTTCTTGAACATGACGATGAGTTCACTGGACTCCAATGGCCTCCAGAGTCACCAGACTAGAGCCCTGCGCGGGACTATTTTCTTCATCCCGCTCCCGCCCGCGCCCGATGAGTTTTTGACCAATCCCGCCCGCTCCCGCAACGTATGCGTTACACTCCCGCCCGCTCCCGCATTATGTATGTCCACTCCCGCCCGCACCCGCAAAACTCAGAGAATTTAGTCCCGCACAGTAATAGAGATGCATTAATTTTGTATTGTCCCCTGTCCCGCAGGAAAAAAACACGTATTTTCATTGATATCATTAAAGAGATTCATGACCTCCTCCAGCCTCATCTTTTGATGCATTCCTCTTGCGTAATGTGCAACTTAAATATTAAATACATTTTCACAAATCCTGTTCGGTTAAAAGTGTGCGTGTGTGCGCGCGCAGACAGACGGCCTGAAGCGCGCTCTAAGAGGCGAGGCTGGGCGGGGCGCACCCACCCCCAACATCAGGTTACATGACAGCCCATTGGGCGTCTCTACCTGGTGCCTTCACGGAGCTTCAGTACATAAGAAACCAACAGCTGCACAGCCTAACGTAGTCCGCTAATATATATTCATGAGATATTCATGCCAGCACTGATCCCGCGGGGTTTATTTTTTGCCGCCCGCTCCCGCCCGCAGCACAATCCAAACCGCCCAATCCCGCGAGATTTGGGTTGGGTCCCGCGGGACCCGGCGGGACCCGATCCCAATGCAGCCCTCTACACCAGACCTCAACCCAATAGAGCACCTTTGGGATGTGGTGGAACAAAAGATTGGCATCATGGATGTGCAGCCGACAAATCTGCAGCAACTACGTGATGCTGTCATGTTTCCAGTACCTTGTTGAGTCAATGCCACTGTTGATTAAGGTAGTTTTAAAGACAAAAGGGGTTCCAACCCGCTACTAGCAAGGTGTACCTGCTAAAGTGGGCGGTGAGTAAATACCTGTGACTAGATTTGAGCCAGCTGTTGAGGACCCCTGTAAAGTTTAACTGAAGCCACTAGGAGATAGTATAGTGGTTGGTACTCAGAATCTATGCTTTAAAAAATAATAAAATGATATAAAGCCTAGGATGTGGTCAGCTTGCATGCAAAGGGATCTGGATATACCACTTTTATCAGTGAAATTACTATCCTCTTGCATTGGAAAGTCATTTGCTTTTTAGCCTGCACACAATGTATGTAATGTTTATTTATAGTTTTTTTTAGAGAGTGGGGGCTTGTTGACCCGTTCAAAGCACATCTGCACTTAAACAACCACTGAAAAAAACGTGATTTTTAAAAGAAAAAAAGATGGTGAAAACAGTAATGACAGTTTTATCACTCTATCCTCCAGCTCCCTGCCTGTTTTTAAACGGATAATTTTGTTTTTATATCAGTGAAAGGAGGCAGATTTTTGATTAAGATTGTGCACTTTTTCTTTTCACATTAATAGCCAGGGAGTGGCCTGTGGGTCTGCTGGTTAGTATTTAAAGCAAACACTGACCTCTAAATGAAATGTTCTTCTTTTGTCTAGTTTTTATGAGAGGCCCTCACTCCTCACTGGCTGCATAGACAGCGAGTGGTGCGGTGACGGGTTGTTGAAAGGGTAATGGCGATCCGGTCAGTGGAGGCACCATCTTCCAACTAGAAGTTGATATAGTGAGTCCCAGGTCTGCCTCTTTCATTAAAATGTTACCATGATCATCTCTGTAGCATCTTTTTGGAAAGGGAGATTTCTTTGCTCTGTGGGAGTGTGTTTTTCTTAAGGACTGTCAATTGTAGACAAAGTAGGCGATAAAGAGGGATGACAACAATTTTTGCAGTTCCTCTCGGATCTCCTGCAGTAAAAGAGATGAGCCTTTTTAATTCAATACGTCTAAAAAATGAGCTAAAAATGAGACCAATTCTCCCATTTCTTTTTAAAGGTTGTTCTGTTACTTAGGGGTCAACACTGATTGTTATGATCAGGATTTGTTTTCAGATTGTAGCTTTGTTTAATCGTCAGAGGGGAGTTGTAGCTCATTAAATGAAGTATCAAAGATTTAAGACATAACTTTAAGGATGGGTCTATTTAGTAATCAGCATACACAACAAGCTTTTTTATCAGGAGTGGTATTTAGTGGTGCTGTTCATTACCTTACTTGAACATTAATTTCAAACGCATTCCAAATCATCTATGGTAATGATTGATGATTGCGTTTTCAATGGTCCTCAAAACTCAAGAATCTTTGTAAACAGTGTGGCTTTAGGAGGGGTTTTTATTAAAGCCTGATTGCCTGAAAATGCCCCCTGCATTTTTTTTTCCTGCTTTCTTATCTCTGGATCTGAATGAGTGTAGATAAAAGGAAAAGTTTGAGTTTTCCTATCTTATATAGCATTTTCTGCTTTCAGGCGTGCCAAATCTGTGGCTTACTGTCTATTAAAAAAATTGAAGGGGCGGATTGTTTTTGCCATGTAAGGGGAAAATATGAAGTTACCTTTACAGCCCTTTCTCTCTATTGACACTTGACATTGATTATAACTGGTCAGCTCTAAGTGCAGTGTGATTATTTAAAGTCACAATGGCAGAAGTGGGTCTTTCTGATAACAACATTCCTTGAAATCTGAAATTACATTCAAAAGACGTTGGGAGATCTTAAAATTATTTGACTTGCTCTCAAGCAATCACTTTAATTTCTTTCAACTGTTTGTGTTCCACAGATTTATTAACCTTGATTTGCTTGAGAAAACCGTAAAAACATGCATGTTAGAGAATATGCAGACACAAGCATCAAACCACTCACAGCAACTGGAAAGACACAGACTGTCAGACTTGTGAGCTATTTGCAGATTGTATGTCAGTGTGAGTGGCAGTTGCTCTTGACTCTGCTACTATAAAAGCAGAAAAAAAATCTTTGAATTTTAAATCAGTCATCACTTCAGGGAAAAAAGGAACGATGCAGCATGTGTGCCAAAGCTCATTTGCAAATGCAGTTCGCTGTGATGTTTCTGCACCTGTTTTATTTCCTAATATTCTGTCTACATAGGCCTTTTTTTAATGTATTACTTACCGGTATGTGATCAAGAGAAGTGGCTTACTGTGACCATAAGCTTTTCTCCAACTCAATGTGTTGTCCAGCAAAAAATACGAATTCAGTGTAAAATCAACTGTACAACAATGCATGAATAGATATTGTTACAGTTTTGTTTTTGCAGGTTTTACAGCAGTATGAGTGCACAACTATTTTATTGTTCAGCTATCGTGATACAACTCAGCCGTCAACTAACTGATTTGACAGATTTTTGTTTTAATTGATTTTTATTTGTAGAAAAAAAAGCCCCTCTCACCCTCCGTGGGTGGTTTCTCCTCCAAGCTCAGGTCCTCTACCAGAGGCCTGGAAGCTTGAGGGTCCTGCGCAGTATCTTAGCTGTTCCTAGCACTGCGCTTTTCCGGACTGAGAGGTCGGAGGTATTTTCTTTTATGCGTTCATCTTCTATCGTTTTATCCCTTTCGGGGTCACGGGGCTGCAGGAGTCTATCCCGGCCACTTATGGGCGAAGGCAGCGGACACCCTGAACAGGTCGCCAGTTTGTCTCAGGGTCATTCACACCTATGGACAATTTGGGGTGACCAATGAACCTATGAAGTGAGGCAAGGGCGCTAATATGTGTTTTCTTTCTATTATAATATATAATTTATAATTCTATAATTTTATTTCATTATTTTGGAAGGCTGAAAACGTATCTCATGCCCAGCCCTGAGTTTCCTCTTCTTCTTCGTCTGGGTGTGCTCTTGGTTGCTTGGCATAATTCAGATTTCGTTTTGCAATGATCTTGTTAACGTTTTATTCAGAACTGTACATTTTCAGCAAAACAGGTATCCAACATTACTTTATCTTTGCTGTAAGTGTCTCCTGTTTTTTATGTTCCAGGAACGAGATGGGATGCGTTCAATACTAGAGTCTTATGACAGCGAGCTGGCAACTACAGAGTACTCCCCTCAACTTAACAAGCGACTCAGGGAGGCAGAGGAAGTACTGCAGAGGACACAGAACCATAACTCAGAGATGGAGGTAAGCATGTTTCAGGATGTTCAGAGGCACTCTTATCACAAATATGCAAAAGATGTACTCTCTTCCACCTAATTCCTCTATAACTTGTCTTTTTCTACTATTACTGAACATAAGGCTTAGCTGCGGTGAATTTAGTGTATAGTATTTATTTTCTTGAATTTGTTTTTGTCATTTAGGCTCAGCTGACTAAAGCAGAGGAGGATGTGGGGGCACTCAGACTACAGTTACAAACGGTGAGTTTCTGGATTTAGTCTATTTTAGCAATGTTTTCTTAGGCGTTTATCCTTGACTAATTAAACAGAAGACTCCTTCCTTAACCTAAACAATTGAAGACCCACTCTGATCATCTTTTAATCAGTTTTAAAAGCATTCCCAGTGGGTTTTTTTTGTCTTATTTTTTTTAGTAATTTTGCTGCTGTTTTTAGCTAAAATGACAAAATAAACCTGTTGTTTTCGAGGACATCGTTTCTGCAGAGCGGCAGTAGATCATTCAAAATTTGCCTCTGAGCTGTGGGTGGGAGCACTGCCGTGGAGCAACCCCACCCTCTGTCGCCGAGAGCTCAGAGCTTTATTTTCTAAATATAAGTCATCCCTCATCAGAAAAATGCGGCAAGATCATCTTGAAAACACAGTTTTTATTGGAGTGGGTCTTTAAGCATTTTAAAACCAGAAAACAGCCTCATGCTTGATCTGTTTATTACAACAACAAAGAAATAGGGATGCAAATATTTAGTCATCACATAACTTTGTTTGCGTTGCCATCATTACTGAAGCCTTGACTTCTTTTGTTGGTCATGCCTGCAGCCCTGTGAAGTGCTTTGTAACTAAAAGTGCTCTAAAATGATTTCTAATTGATTCAACTTTGAATAGAATCCTCTAGCTTTGTTTATAGCTTCAGCCTCTCGCTGGTTTGAGAGTTTTCATTTGTCTAGTTCTGTTTGTCTAGATTAGAAAGTGTAATTCCAAGTGCTTTTCATAAATGGGCAAATTAAAAGCACATAAACAAAAGTTTAAATGGCAAAGTCACAATAAGAAAAAAAAATCAAAATGTAAAAATCCTAAGACTCAAATGTTAAATCACAATAAAAACATTTTAAAACGAAACAAGATCAAAGGAAAAGATTCACTATACTGAAAAGAATGGTTTTCAGCATGGTCTTGATCATTTTCAGAGGTTTTTTATTTTTAACATCAGCAGCAAGACTGTTGCAGGTATTAGCTGCACGAAACTCAAATGCTGCTCCATGGTGTTTGGCCCTGATTTAGGGCTCTACCCTGCCCCTGGCATCTTTGTATGCATTGTGGAATTGGTTTGCTCTCGCTCCAAAAAGAGTTGGGGCTTTGTTTAAGAACCAGGGCTGAGAGCCAGAAGTCAACTTAGGGACATGCGGATGACCTGGTGCTGAGCCAGGCTTGTCATAAAAGGCCTACCAGCGTCCCAGTCATAAGGGACCACCCACATGCCAGAGATTTACTTTGGTGCTCAGCCATGTGGTTGTGAGGTAGAAGAAGCAACATGGACACTCTCATACAAACCAAGTACTGTGTCCTTCCCTGCTTTCTGTTTGTGACTACTTGTTGCCTAGGTGACATCAACATAGCCATGGCAATGAGTATTGACATGTAAAATGCATCAGTGTCTGGCTTCGCTGTAACTGCTTATTTGTCTTTGGAAGAGTTGTCAGGATGCAGAGAGATGAGCAGATGCTACCAGAAACCAGAAAGTAATGCTGCCTAGATGTAGATACATTATTAAATAGAGTATAGCACTATTATTTCATTTTTTTCATTAATTAAAAAAATGTAAGTTTATTTGTATAGCACAGTTCGTACACAAAGTAATTCAAGGTGTCTACAAAACAGAAAATTCATTAAAATCATACATCATAGAAATAATCAATAAATTTACTTTAAAAGAAAAGAAAAAAATTGAAAATTGATTTAAAAAAAAGAAGGAGAAAGGAAAGAAAACTGCAGATAGGACCTTTCAGTCATATACACGGCTAAATTATTAAATAGAGTATAGCACTATTATTTCATTTTTTTCATTAATTAAAAAAATGTACATATTTTACACACACTCATATACATATATATATATCACATAGATATGGGATCGTGAAAAATATGTCTGGAATCTGATAAAAGAACAGAAAATTTGATTCTGTGAACTTTTTATTACCGAGTCTAAAAATTGATGCAATGATTTTTACATACTTTATATTTTTAAAGTACTAAAAGTTTTCTTGCAGGCATGTAGATGTTCAAATGTGGTTCAGTGTTAATACTCACCTTGATGCTCTTTGTTTCAGGTGGAGATGGAGCTAGATTCTTTAAAGAAACAGCCGGCTTCTTCCCCTGAAAGCAGCTCTTCAGTGAGCAAAGAAGAAGAAAACACTCTCAGGTAGATCATTCGTGGAGCTTGATGTTTTAATAAATGTTCCGCAACGGGAAAAGATTTCACACACAGTAAATCGACTCGCTCAAACATTAGAAGGTGCACAGCGCGGCCTCAAGGTCAGCTCTTTTGTCCGAATCATGCATGTGTTCATTGAGCTGATTGGATAATCTGTTTATCCACTGGCTTTTCAGAAAGAAAATTGAAGATTTGGAGGCAGAGCGGCAACGTTTGGAGGAACAGAATAACATTTTGGAGATGAGACTAGAGAGGAACAACATGCAGGTAGGCAGCAATCCTCCCTCCAGCTGTAGTGGGTTTTCTTTTGTGTGATAGATTGACTGGCCTGGCGCAAAGAAACCCATTTAAAAACCCCGGGAGTAGCATTTGTTTGCAACATGCTACAGGTTGGTTCCTAGAAATATTCCTCACTTTTGACATTTCTTTAAAAGGCAGACTTGGATGTTGTTCCACTGGAGTTCTATGGAATCTTTAAGCCTTTTAAAAAGCTTCAGCTATTTTTATTTCATCTGTACATCAGAGCTGCAACACATGCCATAACTACCGTACTTAAACATAATTTTGAAAAGAATTTAAAAAAAAATGATCAACAACATTAAAAAATATATTTTCAGCCCACTTTGTCTGCAGATTTTTAAGAACATCTTTTTAGAAAATCTCCTGCTTTTCCAGGAAAACTATGAAAATCTTCCAGTTTTTTCTTTAGATTTTACATTTTTTTGTGGGGGGGAAATGACTGCAAGAAATCGGTCTTCTTTTCCTTTACAATGCCATTAAAGACATTAAAAGGAATGCGGAGGAGCATCAGTTCAAAAAGGCCAAAGGCGGCAAACCATAGCTGTGATTCATTGATCTGATCTCTCAGATGAGTCTGAACAGTCATCAGTCATAGGGATTTACATTTCATGCAAAGGTATAACTGGAATCTGCCTTGAAATTATTCTAACATTATGCAGATGCTAGTCCACCCCGTGCCTCCAGCCAAAATCTTTCAACCTATTCATTTTGCGTCGGGCTGATTAATGAGCTTATTCCATCATTCATTTTTGTGTTGGTTTATTCGTTTCAGGCATGTTCGAACATTGTGTTCTGGCCTTATTTAAGCAGCGATAACAGAAGCTTCTTGAATAACATGACAGCAGTGGCTGGGAGGTTTGTGTTGTTCAGACTGACCTGAAAGCATCCCTTTCACATTTTCCTTCAAGTACTTTTTCTGCACAGCAGCATCCTTTTTCATTAGTTGTGAGCCTTGTGTGCGTGTGTCTTGCATCACTGAAGACTGTGCTGTGGCCTGTGCTATCTCCCTAGTGGTTCAGACATCTGAAGTGCTTTGTTCTCAAGTGAACAACATTTTATGGCAGACTTACAACACATTGTTATGTTATTGCATTAATATTCACACAGCTGTTTCAAGTAGGAAGAAAGCTTTTACCTTGGTCAGAGACAGCATTGACTCTTTGGCTCTACCTTATCAAAGATGAACCATTAGAGGGTAGAGATTTTCACTGTGAGCATGTAAATCTATAGTCCATGTCCTTTTTGGGAGAAATGAACCCCTTGTATAAAGCGTCAAAAGTGAAAATAATTATTCAGAGGGCTGTCAGGTCAGTAGAAGTCTGAACGCCAAGGACTCTGGCAGCATCTGGTTCTATTGGTTTATTTTAGCAAAGGTAACATACTTCTGCAGGCACAGCAGAAGTAGTTTTGATGTTTAGGACTTGTAGCTGAGACATGTTGGGTAATGCTCATTTACTTTAAAATCAATAGAAAAAAACAATCGACCAATTATTGTCTGAGTCACAAGTGCCCTTCAGGGTGGGTGTGGGGTGGATGCAGGCGATACATGGGTACATCTGAACTGGGCACGCAGGAAATATCAAAGTCGTAGACGACTTGGTTCATCAAAAGGCGAGTATGTTTATTCACATTTTCTTTTAATGGGTATGCTGCTGGCGACAAGTTGTAGTGAGCACTTACACAACATGTAAAGGTAAGAATTAGGTGAGATGCGGCATGTCGTACAGATTTTTCATTTTTATTCTAACTCTGCGCTCTACGCAAGGAGCCTGTTGGTGCTGTTCAGGTGAAGGGTGCACGCCCCTTGTGCTTCCCTTGCCCTATCCTTTGCGTGCAGTCTAGCTGTTTAGGAAATTAGACAAGCAGAGCGTTGTGGAGTAGCATCACATGCCATAAGTGCGTGTCATGGACATTAATCTTACAAATACTTCACAATATATTTAGCACACACACAACAACCGTACGTTCCATTTTCATTACATCTCTTAAGGTGGCTGCACAAACCACAAGAGAACTGCAAGACACACCTGTGCTCACCTTAAAATGCAGCCCGTCCTGTCTATGACCCTCCACAGGCCTGGACAACCCAAAACCCCACAGCACCTCAACAGGTACATGTGACTAAGGCACAAGATGCAACATCACTTTGTATTGTAAATGCCAAAAGTCTTTTAAATCCCACTCCAATCACATTTTGATCTAGTTTAAAACAGTGTATACAGTTTATAAATATCGATTTATACCATTTTCTGGCAAAATTAAAATTAGTTTTCGAGGACATTTTTTTTAGCAGAGAGGCAGTAGCTCACCAGAAATTCACCTCTGACTTGTGGACGGGACTATTGGAGCGGAGTAAGCCTTCCCTTATTTCCCATCATCCCTTTGGTTGCACATTCTCCCTGCTAGCTTACAGCCCCCACAACCCCAACCTAACATTACCAGTGCAACAAAAATGCCGAGCAATATTTTAGCAATCCAGCCGGACATGGATGGACTTGTCTCCAAGTGGATGCATCTCAATGGAACAGAGCAGGGAGCTTGTGGCCCACTGATTGTAGCACCTACATCATTGTTACAGGCTTTTTTTTCTACAGCATTTCTCCTGACTCACAAGGATATGAATGAAGAAAAACTCAGAAATGCAATTTAAAGCATAATTTCTTTTAATAGATGTCCTCCATCAGAGAAATGCCACAAGGACATGTTAAAAAAAACAGCAGAAACATACGGTACTTTTCGTTGGAGTGGGTCTTTTAGATCTTGTTTTTGCAAAAAAAAATGAAACCACAACAACTAAAGCCTGCCAATGTGCGCTCACACAAGCCTTGAGGCAAAGACATGCTGTGATGCTGAAAACAGAAATGATTTTTGCGGAGCTTATCAATATACTGTTCTTTTAAAATTATTATTTAAGCAACATTTCTGAACCGTTAAAGTCCACCAGTCTTCAGTCGGCTGAAACTTGAGGATTCAAAGGACTACCTCTCTGGCTGGTTGCAGCGTTATTCCAAAAGAGTTTCACATTTACTTTGATGTCTGCCCGCATAACATCAGCCCCGGGTTGCCCCATGATGCTCTTCTGCCACTTGTCTGAGCCAAGAACAGGCTTAAGTCTAAGAAGTCGATGGTATGGCTGTGTCCTCTTTTGTTTGTTTTTTATTTTTTTATCGACTCTTTTTATACACAGAAAGTGTGTGCTTAATCTCAATCAAGTTTTTGAATTCTATGACTCAGAGGAGTCATGCTTATCGAAGCCTACTAGGGCACTTGAGTGAATTGTGTGTGGGTGAGTTTGCTGGGTCAATTTAGCTGGGAAAGTGAGTGAAAGTCCCTGTCTTTTCAAGCGTCACAACTTCTTTTAAGGCAGTGGAGAGCCAAGTGTGCACAGGAGTATTTTCCAACACTTGCTTCAAGGTTACGCAGTCAATGGATCAGGTCAGTTCTTTGGAGCTGATTTTTATTACTCCTCCATGGTCTAATGCACACCCAAAGCCCTCCACATTAAAGCGTGTGAAGAGATGAAGGGACTGAGTCAAAAGGTGCTGGATGGAGGGAGTGGAAGGCAGAATGAGAGTGATCTGACGCAGACAGTGATGATGAACACACTTTTGTTGCTCTAATCCTGAAATTGCCATTACATGTGTGTGTGTAGTTTGTATACCAGACTAATCTAAACCCTGCATGTGAGATTACTCAGGTTTCTGCTGGACTGTAGTACAGGAACATCAGGGAGAAATGATTCAGCTTGCTTTAATGTTTATTTGAAACAGAGGGATTCACTGTGTCAGCAGTTTACTTCAGCATTAATGAGATAAATCTAGATGAATAGATTTTGGCTTGATAGAATGAGCAGAGTTTGCTCTCCTCTAAATCACTATCACAGTCAGACTGTGCCTGCAGTCTCCCAATTTATTTTCTATCATCCACCCTAAAAGTTTCAGCAAAAGAGGAAATTCAGTTTTTTCCAGGATGACCTTCAAAGAAATCTATAGCTTGCAGAGATCTGTTTGACTTTCTTTCAATGTCAAGGGAAAGAAAATGAGTTAAAACTCATAGATGATTCTACTGTGAATTGTGATTACCTTTCCTATTGGTATAATAATGCATAGAAAAAGTAATCTTTATATTGGTAGTTGGTCAATATTAAATATTAATTATTTGTATTGCAAATCTGATTAGCAATAACAGAGGTTTAGATTTGCTTCTGGATCATCCCTGAGTTGCACATTGAACTGGTTAATGACCTGAAGAGAGCTGGTACTTTACGAAACAGAACCTGGACAGTTTCTTTTAGCTTTGTTTTTATGTCTGCTGCTAATGAGCTCTTATCGTGAAGGGGTGCTGCACTTGGGAGAGCTTCAAACCTGGGAGCTTTTTATTTTTAGAATTTGTCTTTCCAGTTTTGTTAAAGTTAATTATTAATGTCTTTATAGACTTAGATCTTTTTAAACTTGTCTGCCAAGTTTGTCAAACCACTTTAAGAAACCAGTTCTGTGTGGAGCAAGTCAAGACTTTTATTCAGCAACCTGTTGGAGGTTTTTAAAACTGCAAACCTTTTCTTATTCATATGTCTGTTTTTTTACTCTTGTGATATTCTTAACAGACCTTTCACTACACAAATTGCATCAGTATAGACATGTTGTTGGGGATGTGCTTTCAGCAGACAGGAGAATGATGAGACGCAACCAAAGTAACCTTGTTTCAATTTATTTTTAGCTAAAAAGACTAGTATTGATCTTTTGGCCAGGATTTCTGAACTCCAGAGCTCAGGAACCCGATAAACCTGCGTGTTTTTCATGTTACCCAACTTAAACCTACCTGATTTTGCTCATCTTCAAGATCGGTAGAGGACAAATAGTGACAGAGGCAGGATTGTTTAAGAAGAGAAACATAAAAAGCACCCAGGATGTTGGGCCCCGGGGACTGGGGTTCAGACACAATGGTCTAGCTCAGGGGTCGGCAACCTTTTTTACTCAAAGAGCCATTTGGGACCGCCCCTAATAAAAAAGAAAGCACCCGGAGCCACAACCCGTTTTGACATCATTATATATATTATGCATGTATTTATTATTCAAAGGTGCTCATTATGTCGATCACGATCTACCGGTCGATCTTCAATGACATGAGTGTAGATCGCGGGCCAGAAAAGATTAAAAAAAAAAGTACTTCTTTAAAATCCACCAGCCAATCAAAATCCTCACTGAGAAGTATGGGACTTGATTGACATGTAGATTGGCCAATCGGACATCGTCTGAAGCATACGTCGCTGCAAATGCACATTGTGTTCTTTAAAAGATGATACCGCGGTCGCGTTGGGAGGAGCCACCAGCTGAAGTTCTGGTCTGATCGCTGCATGGAGCGATGTGTTCATCAATGCATGGTAGAAACTGAGAATGTGAAGAGATCAGGTTTATTATTTTGAAGAGTTCTACTTGGTAAGCATGTTTCCATGTTTGGGTTTATAAAATCATCCCAGAGAAAGTCTCTGCTTCAACTCCCTCTGCAGAGGGAGCTGCGTCTCAATCTGACGCCCATGTTTGCATCTCTCTGACAGAGTTTGAAGCCAAAGCCCCTCCCCCGCCTCTCCACCTGCTTTTCCTCTCTACCTGTTCACCTGTTCACATCTTGATGTTGTTCACATCTCACATATATGTGTACCGTATATATATATATATATATATATATAAGACATATGTATATGTGTATATATATATATATATATATATGTGTATATGTATATACACAGTTTCGGTCTTATATGTATCTATATATAGTATTTTGGGACGAAAATGCTACACACTAAGAGTACGTAAATATTTGTGAGTAGATATTTTAGTATTAACAGATGAGTTGTTTTATTATAAAAACAGAAAGCATCCACTGTCATATTTTATTCTCTGCTGTAAACCGTGCAATTGGGGGAGGCTGGCATATCTAAAACGCCGCTTGCTCCATGGGATGCGCTCGAAAAGCGCGCGCTAAATGAAAACACTGCTGCCTTGGTGGGCTCGGATCCATTGGGCGGGAACTGTGGAGGCCCGCGGGGCGATCCGGGCCTCAATAAACACTTTAGTACGATGGAGTGGTCTTCTGACTGGGACTTGATGTGCCGTAGAACAAGTAGCGTCTTTCTGATGACAGACAGAATTTGCACTCAGTGTATTTAAACATGTACAGTGACGTAGGTGTGACATTTTTATTTTTTGGGTTATTTATATTTCCTGGCCTGCGATCTACCTTCATGTCCATGAAGATCGACAGGTAGATCGTGATTGACCTAATGAGCACCCCTGGGTTAGACTAACAAACAAAACCTTCATTCATATTCATTTCAGTCTTTGATGGAGGTGTTTTTTTCCCTCTGCTGTTGGTGATTGGTGGACTATTGTTGGTTGAAGAAGTGGAGGAGGAAGTCATGTTCCTGAGCAAAGAGAGCGAAAAAAAGGCAGGCCTGCAGAACTCCAAGCAGGATCTTTGAATATAATGTCTTTGACAGCATACACTAGAGTTGGCTGACATGATGGAAAAAAGAAAGGTATGTATGTTCAAGAGATCAAATGGAAATGAACCCAGGTTTGTAGATTAGGACCAGGATCTATTATGTGGGGGATTGAAAGAGGAGCGAGATAGGAGAGATCCTGAAGGTGTTTGGAGGTGAACAGTGTCAGATCAGTCTGAAGGTTTGTCGGTGGCTATGCCCTCCTTTGTGGATGTGAGCTAGAGGAAAAGGAGAAGTTCTGGAGGATGATATCAGGTGATATCTTGGTAGAGTGATGATTGAGGCAAACTTTCATGGACTCGTGAGTGAAAGAAACACGAGTGATAAGGAAATGATTGGAAATGATTAGGAAAGGAAATGATTGTTCATGACACAAATGTAGAAGTACAGATGGTGAACTTTGCTAAAAGAATAGAAATGCAGCGGTGAATACATATTTCTAGAAAAGAGAGAAGGTGACGTATGAAAGTGCTGGGAAGAATACACATGTTGATTACATCTTGTCCAAATATTTAAAGCTGAAAGAAATCAGGGACGGCAAAATTGTCAGGAAGTGTAGCCAGACAGCATAGGATGTCATGCTGAATGAGAAAAGCAGATGAGGAGACTTGTTGGAAGAAGTAGTGCATAGATATGAAAAGGTGTAGGTTGGAACAGGTGGAGGAAGGTTTTAGGTGTGAGATATGACAAAAGAATTTGTGAAAAGTTGTAAAAGACTGTGGTGAGAGCAGCCATGTTGTTGGTTTAGAGATAGTGGCTATGAGAAAGGGACAGGAGACAGAGCTAAAGATGTTAAAGTTCCCTCTGGGAGTGACGGGGATGGATAGGATCAGGGAAGAATACATCAGAGGGACATGTTAGACTCATGTTTTTGTAGATAAATGCAGGGCAGCCAAATCAAGTCGGTTTAGACACGCTAAGAAGAGGAATAGTGGTTACGTTGGTATAAGGATGTTGAGGTTGGAGCTACCAGGAAAGCGCAAAGAGGAAGTTCATGGATGTTAAGGAGGACTAAAAGGGTGGTTAGGAGAACCCAGAGGATAGTGTGATATGGGGGTGGGGGATTCTCTCTAGTTTTTTCCCAGTTTCCTTAGCAACTTGGAATATTAAGAGGGAGTTATTACAAGAAAGTTTAATAACTTAAAAAATGTCTGTAACTTTGTTTTATGATTTATCTATGCTTAAATAATTGATGACTGACACCCTTATAATGCACTGTAGTAACTACTTTCAAATTGCCTATTAAAAGAGAGAAGAAAGGTCATTCCGATACTTGGATCATAATAATGACAATTCTGTCTCAAGAAAAATATTGAATTTTGCACAAATCCCTCCAGGAGACTCTTCACTCAGATGCTCTACGTGTGAAGACGAGCAGACCTTAAGGCTTTTTCCCCATGAAAGTCACTGCTTTGCAGACCTCTGCGGTCATGCTTTCCAGGCACAAACTGGATATCCCTTCACTTATCTGTAAACTCCCTAAAGCTCAAGTCCCTGAGGCAGAGCCTGCCACACATTTAGAGGCTGCCACTAACGTGGATGTCCTTTTTTTTGTTATTGCTCTGATTCTTCTTCCATGCTCTTTCTTATTCGTACTCTTTCCAAAACTGGATGCCTCAGGCATTTATGAACTCACTCTGAAATTGGTTCACACGCCTGAGGGCCGTCAATTTTTTTTAGCAATTCAGTCAATGACTTTGCTGCTCACACGTTGCTACGGCAACCACACAACGTTTAGGTCAGTTGCAGGAGGTAGATCATTGAGTTTTGTGTGGAACTATGTTTCACCTTAAAAAATAAATTTAAAAAAGCCAAAAAACAACAACAACAACAATTTGTTGGAGACATTTCCCCAAAGACTCTCGCACCAATGATCATTTTTCTTAAGGTGGAGGAACATAATGTAAGCTTAATTCTGAGTATTTTTTTCTTTTATTCTTTATACTTTGTCCCTTTCGGGGTCACGGCGCTGCCAGAGCCTTTCCCGGCCACTTGTGGGCGAAGGCAGGGGACACCCCGGATGGGTCGCCACATATCCCACATACATTCAATCTCACACTCACACCTAGGGTCAATTTAGAGTTGCCAATTAACCTATGAAGCACGTTTTTGGATGGTGGGAGGAACCCGGAGACCCCAAAGAGAACCCACGCATGCACGGGGAGAACATGCAACCTCCACACGGAAAGGTCCCCCATTGATGTTCTGGTTCAGGCCCCCAGCTGGGATTGAACCGGGGGCCTTCTTGGTGTGAGGCAAGAGCGCTAACCACTGTGCCACCATGCAGCATTCTGAGTATTTCTGTATTCAGTATATATAATTTTTTGTACATATAATTATATAATTATTATTTGTTATTTTACTTTATTGCTGTATTTATTTTATTTCCCAACTAATGAATCATCCGCGATGATCCAGTATAAACTGAGGGAAGTGACTTTAACAAAACAAAAACAAACAAAATAGAAAAGAAGTAGTCTGCTCCTGCACTTAATTAGTCAGTCAGCTTGACTGGACGGACTGATAACTTTGAGTTTGAGGGGAAGATGCTTTGTTACGTGTGGGAGACTAAGGACTGTGATCCGTCCCGCAGGTCTACGTGAAGGAGCTACCGAACTCAAACCGGGTGTCCCGGTAAAAGTGTGTGTCCCGGACGGAGCTCGGTCGGACCGTCAGGTACTGCTAATAAGTTAACGCGGGATACTTTCCGGCTCCGTTCTTCAACAGAAAAAGCGCTGACCACACGGATTAAAATTAAAATGATGAGCGAACAGGCGCTTCATAATAACCGTAACATTAATAAAAGCACATTTCATTACCGAGCTGACGTATCTATGTATGTAGCCGCTGGGCGGAACTAATGTTCTTTTCCCGTATACTACTCCGCATGTGCGAATGATTTATTCCGACCGAAAGTGTGACCCATGTGAACGTTTTTTTATAAACTGAAAACGTTTTTCTGGGCCCATCTACACTGTTGGATTCAAATCCGACCATTGATCCGATCAAGTTATTTTGCACATGTAACCGCGGCTTATGGTGTCGACTCGCAGCGTGGCGGGGGCGTGGCATCACGATGGTGTCTCCCCATCGTGATGTCAGTCACCCATCACGATGGACGATGGTATCGTCTAATTGGCAAACTTCAGACGGGCGTTGACATGGGCTGACTTCAGCAGGGGAACCTTCCGTGCGATACATGATTTTAAACAATGACGTTTTAATGTATAAATTATAGTAGCCTTGGAAACGGTGGTCCCAGCTCTCTTCAGGTCATTGACCAGCTCCTTCCGTGTAGTCCTGGGCTGATTCTTCACCTTCCTTAGCATCATCGATACCCATCGATACGAGGTGAGATCTTGCGAGGGGCTCCAGTCCGAGGGAAATTGAAAGTCATCATTAGCCTCTTCCATTTTCTGTCAATTGCTCCCAACAGTTGTTCTTTTCTCACCAAGCTGCTTGCTAATCGCCCCGTAGCCACTTCCAACTTTGTGAAGGTCTACAATTTTGTCTCTTGTGTCTTTTGACAGCTCTTTGGTTTTGTCCATGTTGGTAGTTAGCCTTCTGACTGATTTTGGGGTGCACAGGTGCCTTTATGCAAGCTAACGACCTCAAACAGGTGCCACTAATTTAGAATCATGAGCAGAGTGGAGTTGGACTATTCAAAAGCAGATTTCTGACCAGCAAAGACCTGCTCTTCTATCTGATAATCAAGTGAACAAATACTTATTTGTCACAGTAATATACAAATAAATTGTTTAAAAAAATCATACAACGTGATTTCTGAATGTTTCTTCAGATTCTGTCTCTCACTGTGGAAATGCACCTATGATGAACATTTTAGACCCCTCCATGTTTTCTAAGTGGGAGAACTTGCTAAATCACAGGGTGATCAAATACTTATTGACCTCACTGTATATAAAGGTCATGACTTATACTGCAAAGTCAAAAGATGAATATATGTTTCAAACATTGCACCTATTTAGTAAAGACTGCCAATATTTAATATATAACAGGAGTGACTTTTTTCTTTGCTACGGTGAAGGTGACCGAAAAAAATATTTGAAAGACAAAACACTCAATAGACCTGTTATTTTGACAGTCTGTTGTTATTGCTGTAATTTTTTTACAGCAGCTTTATTTCATTTAACAATCTTTGTCCTTGATTACAGTTTTCAGTGTCCCTCCTGTTAGTGGTCTACTCCATCTGACTTCTGTACAATAAATAAATTCATTGAACATCAAAATAATTGTAATTTTCTAGAAACATGCTTCCTGTCCACTTTGTTTTAATAAACTTTATTTTGTTTGAGTTTTGCAAATAAACTTTGTATTATTTAGGAACTGCCGGTCTTCTGTTCCTATTGAAGCAAATGGATTCATTCATCTACATTAATCTAATTTGCCTTTTTAAACAACTTTTTTCACACTTTATTTTGGCTCCGTCCGTGGTAAATAATGTCTCTTTAGACCTTCCTACCCTCTGTTGTTGCAGATTGATAAATGTTCCGAATGCTTCAGTGAAATTTGTAAATAAAATTAAAAATTAAGATCGTCTTGCTCGGGCTGGGCGATATAGATTTTTTTTATATCACAATAAAGTTTTCTTTCCCTATCAGGTGATAGCAATATATCACAATGTAATCCAAATAGATATAATATGAACGCTCTGTGGCTCATAGAGGAAATGTGTGATGATAAGCAGGTAGTTTAGTATGGTGTCAATTCAGCACCTAAAGTATTGCGCATCAAAACCCCAAATCTGCAAATCAAAATGCATAAATTGAGAACCAAAACCTATCATTTGCAACCAAAAGCTTTAACCCAAAGCACAATCATATTTCTCAGTTTTGTTCCATTTGTTTTCTCGCCATTCTGAAATCCTGTTTTTAAGTTGCAGTTTTATTTAGAAATCGTCTTTTTTGAGTTGCGCTTTAAAATTGCCTCTGCAACCAAACTACCATTTGTGCCTTCATTGTACAAATGGTAGTGAAAAAGACAATGTTGGATTTCTGTCCTTTTTCTACTCTGTTTTTTTGTCAAAGACTTGTTTTGAAATTTCAGAAAAATTTTTGGGTGGAAAAAACCTAAAGCAAAGTGAACTGCAATCTCTGACTTATCCCGTTAGAAGATCTTTGCAGCATTGCAATAGTGGTATAATTATATAAAAAAGAATAATATGATTTTATTAGTACTATCTTGCTGTATGTTTGTTACTTTTTACCTAATTTTAAAATGTCTCCATAAATTTAGATTATTCAAGCATAAGTGTAATCTAAAGTGCTCAACAGAATAAAACAAGATTTAAAAATGTCAGTTGAATATTAGTGAAATGACGCATGAAACTGTTAAAAGAATATATAATAAATTAGGCCTCTAAAACGTGCAGGCAAACAAGCAATGGCAAAAATGTGAAGTGGCTCAAAAACAGATTTTGTTTTTATTCCCTTATTGATATTAAAAAAGAATTTAGGTTGGTTTGATAGGGATCCTTGCTGCTGTCCCAAAGGCTTGGTTTCCCATTCTAGACTGCAATTATGATTCAAATCCAGTTTTAATGAAACAAACAAATGAAGAAGAATATGGACCCATCCTGCAGAAACTCATTGAAAAGGCTTCAGATAATCACTGCTTACGTTGTGTATTCCACTTTTCTCATCATAATCAGAAAGTTTTTATTGCCGTGCACAGTAGAGGGACACGCTAAAGTACTAGAAAGAACAAATCAAGTAGGAACATTATAATAGAAAAAAATGAGGTAGTGCAATATCGTAAAGGAAGAAAAACTTTAAGATGGTGTGTGAGGGGGGCGGGGGCTATAATATTACTTTTATTCATGTGCGTTTGTTTGTTATTCCATTATGAAGTCCTGTTAATAGTCATGATGTGCACATAGAGCACGAAAATGTATTAAATGGTCTGCTACAAATGTATTTACTAATAGAAGTACAGTATATTCTGTATATCCCAACCAACTGATACTTCTGCATGTCTTCTGCTGTCCCTCATAATTTATGTCCCATGTTAAACTGGGCGTTAGCTACAAGGCAGATGTCCTCATATCTGCCTCTCTAAAACGATTATATTACAGACTCTTAATGTAAACAAACTCTACTTATAAAGCACTATACCTTATTAAAAAATATTTTCTTGAAACTTCTTGGCTGTCCCTGTTTTTAAGTCATGCTTTGTACATTTTAATCAGCTTTTCTTTTATTCCTATACTATGCAATACTTTGTCAAATAGCTTGTGATGCTCCTGGGGACATTCCTCTTACTTAGCATTTTGTTGAGGCGCAGAGAAATGACAGGGAGCTTGGGCATTTCAGCTGACTTGGCTCTGTAGTGAGTGGAGCCAGATCCAAATAACGGTGAGCAGAGCCAATTAGAGTACAAAGGCATTTGGACTTTGCATTCTTGTACTTCTAAAGGTCTCAGGACTGTTGTTTTTTTTGACCCATTTCAAATTTGTTTTAGTTGTGTCTTTTGCATTTTTATAAAGAAAGTGAAACATTTTTGTCACACTTGAGCTCTTAGTTGACACCATTTCAACCACCGGCACATTAGGAAGCATAATGTTATTGACTTCAAAGTATGCGTTTTTAGGGTTTTTTTTCTTTCCTATTTCGATTTTATAACCCAACAACAAGCCAGTGTGTACACATTTTATATAACTATAATTATCATAAGGCAGTTTCAAAAATTAACAAACTATCAATTAATTTTGTACTGCAAACTTTAATCAGTGATACGGTAGTAGGTTAAAAAAAAAAAAACAATATGGGATGCAGGGGTGCAACGATGAATCAATTAATTGATTTATCCAACCAGATCGTTGTTAGTCGTATCAAATCAAATCGACCCATACCATTGGGGGGAAAAAACTAAAAAAGTTTTAAAATGAGATAAATCAAGAATTTGTCTTGGAAAACACATTTGGATTTTTACTATAAGGTAAGAACGACCAAGTACCATCACAGCAGACAACACACATGTAATGACAGCAAAAAGTGAAATGATCAGTCCATCATTCCAGTCAAATGTATGGAAACACTTTTAATTTAGCAAAGACTCGTGACCATATTGTGTGCTAGAATGTTCTAAAAATATTCCCTTTGGATTATTTGGTTGTGGAACAACAACAGTGGGCTGAACTTTATACACATATTTAATTTACACTGGATTATATTGCAAGAAATACAAGGAATCTGGAAAATTTCAACTGCACTGTTCAGTATCCAGGTATTTATCTCTGAGTCACACTAGTTGAGGTTTTGGCTAAAGATGTCCTGGATTGATTTTACGTCAGTGAATCGGATCAAATCGGATTGTTCAAAAGGACCAAATATTGACTATGAATTGTATTGCCAAACACAAATATTGATATGTATTGTTAGACCCCTTTGACAAGAAAAGCAAGCTTTAATAAGATGTTCATAGGTTTTAACACAACGTATAGAGTGATTGGACATCTTTATGGCATTCTGTTAACGGAGAGATGCTGGTTTTATACATGTACCGGTATGTCTTTTATCCTCTGCTTTTTTTCCTCTAATGGGGAAGATTGTATCATCTTAGAATGTGTCTTAATCGATTTTGAAAATCCTTAAACAAGATGATGCTAAATAAAAAACAAAAGTAGGCCTAGTTTTAAAAAAAAACAAAATCTACAACAACGCCACATTTTATTTCAATATATTGTGGGTTTGCCGCCCTATAAGATGTGGTCTTTAATTTATTACAGCTTTTCTGG
This sequence comes from Oryzias sinensis, assembly GCA_037389245.1. Classification (NCBI taxonomy): domain Eukaryota; kingdom Metazoa; phylum Chordata; class Actinopteri; order Beloniformes; family Adrianichthyidae; genus Oryzias; species Oryzias sinensis. Next base: position 19,324,585 of record CM074490.1, read on the forward strand.
TCATAAAACACAGAACATAAAACCACAGATTTTTCTTATGGGATGACATGATGCAATTAAAAAAAAAAAACTTTTGCATCTGTTATATTCCTGAAAATCCGATTGCAGTACATTTTAGTTAATACGTTCTTCATAAATATGTAGTCTTGAGGTGGTTTAAAAAGCAGAGATCTGCGTTAAATTGCTCTTTCATTGATTGGCATTTCTCTCTGTTTCAGGGAGACTATGATCCAGTAAAGACCAGAGTTCTTCACTTTAGAATGAACCCCTCCAGTGTTGCCAAGCAACAGCGGCAGCAGGAAGTGGAGACTCTTCGAGAGGAAGTGACAACTCTGAGGGAACTTGTACGTTCCTTGCAGGAAGGAGGTGGAATGCTGCATGCACAAGACAGCTCGGGCATTTACACCCCCAATATCAGCCTCAGTCTACCGCCATCCAAGGAGGTGCAGGGTAAGATACCTCTGACATGGTGACAGACCCTTTAATAAATCATTGCCTTTTTGGATTTTCAAAAAGGCATGCAGTTAAATCGCAGGAAAACAGCACAGTTAAAAGAAAGAAAAGTTTTTTTTTAAATGTGTAAAATCCGTTTTTTTGTTCGTTTTTTTTGCTGATATTATGAAAATTCAGGGTGTCTGCAGGGTTGTAAAGAATAATTGAAGGGGATACAACAAAAGTGCAAACATGAAGGGCATTAAAGTGTTTAATTTGCTTTAAATCTTAAATATTTTTCTGTCTGAAGTTTTTCATTTGATGCTTTCCAAACGTATGCCTTTAAAGAAACAAAGCACCTCTCTGGCCCACCCGACTCATAGTCAGTGTGGTGTCTGTGGCAAAGGATTCAGTGAATCCACAGGTCAATATTTAAATGCGTGATCCGTTAACTTTCATGCTGTATTGACGCTTTAAACAAATGAACATTGGTAGACATTTTATGAACAAAATCTGCTGATTTACTTGGCTCACTACCACTGAGGCAGTGTTCAGTGTTTAATATGTAGTGGGTGCACCGCTGTAATCCTCTGAATTCTGCTACTGTGGTCAGTTTAACAGAGTTATCTTTTCATTCATTTTTTTCATCATCTTTACTCTTACATCCATCAGTTTAAGTAAGGGGGTACTGTCTGACGAGATGTTTAGCATGTAATGGTTAATGGCCGACGAAGTATGCATTATCACTTTTTAGCGCACGCCGTGGAAGCCTGAATGGTCCGATGCGAAGCGTTAAAAAGTGATAGTGCCCATTTCGAAGGCCATTAACCCGGTTATACCATACAAAAACAATAAATATTAACCAGTTTTTATTCCTTAATTCTTGTTTTTGTTCCTATTTGGATTGCTTTTCTCACAAAAAGCGGACTGTTTGTTACGTGGCGCTGCAACACAGTTCAGAGAGAAAGTTCACCTCTTACCGCTTGTTTTTGTCCTAATGATGAAGCAAAAGGTTGTTTTAAAGAAGCTGGCAGAGTGATACAAAACATTTAAGCTAGGTGACCAGAACTTCTTTTTTCACCGTGCAGTTATCCTGTGGTAGATCACTTTTTAATGCACACCCAGCAGCCAATCAGAATCAAGTATTCACCCGGACCATGGTATAGCAGAAATTAAAGGACGACGCGAAGGCCTGCATTGAAGTTGCTACCGGTATATCACGATTTACCATTCACGCTCTTGCTGTATCACAGTTTTTTATATTTTTTTACAACCCACTGTTTTCTTCTTCTTGATTGGCCTTGTCATTCTCCTCCATGCCGGGTCTCCTGTACGAAAGTGTTCAATCTTCGGTAGTGAGCAGATCTTTGTTTTTGGATGTGATTTATTATTCTACAAAGATTTGAGCTTCCATCCATCTATCTTCGCGTGGGCAGCAGTCTAAGCAAAGATGCTCAGGCTTCCTTTGCCTGGGTCTTCCCCGGGGCCTCCGCCCAGTGGGACATGCCTGGCACACCTACCCAGAGAGGCGTCCAGGAGGTATCCGAAATTGAGGCCCGAGCCACCTCAACTGGCTCTTTTCGATGTGAGGGAGATTTGAGCTTTGAGAGTTTAAATGAGATTCTGGAAATATTCATGTTTGTCTGAGAAAAGTGTATAAAGTGAGTAATCTGGGGTTTTACAACTTGAAATCTTCTATAACCCTACTTTGCCGATTTCATTCATCTTTAGCAGGTTATTTATGGAGCACTTACCCCTCGATAAACTAGGGAACACTGTAATATAGAACATCTAGGCTGTGCTAGTGGAATATCTATTTTAGGTGTGTATTATCAATGTGGATTATGACTTTCTTATGTAACAGGAATTAATTATAGTTTGTATCAGAGTTTCATTTTACTCTGTATGGAGTCAATATGGCCCCAGCTCGCCTGTGAATTTATGTGTTTACTCTCTGTTGCACAGATTTGAGTTTAAATCAAATAATGAGGTTTCATTAGTTCATGTAATGGATACCAGTTTGTGAAGTCATATCAGTAAAAGTTCACAGATAAGATTCCAGTTGGTAATGTATCCACACTTTGTGCTATGAAAGCCATCGGGTGAGCTCTCTTTGGTGCTCATTACTGAACGTTGTCTAGTCCCTAATTCTATTCTGTTAGATATAGATTTAAATCTCAAAACCTGATATTCTGTTTAAATATTCCATGTTTTTTTTAAATGTGATATTAATTTAACTCAAAAACTGCTGTAACTGTCCTGACCAGTTAATGTTAAAGCTTGTGGCAGATTTATGAGTTTCTTAAGCCTTTTGTAACAATTGATTGTAGTTGCAATAAAACAAAAAGTCAAACAAATAGATAAATTCATAAAAATTAAGGAATTTTACACAATTCTTTAGAGCACATTACAAAAATAGTATTGCCTCTGACATAAATGCAAGACAGTAAAATCCCAGTTGAGCTAATAGTGTAGATGTCACAGACATCTAAATTTATTGTTCAATTTTTGATTTATTGTGATTTTCTTCAATGTAAATGTTTATCTATTTAGTATTTATTCATTTGTTATACTATTTAGTTTAGGGCTGCACAATATGAGGAAAACTTGCAATATTAGTGATTAATATTGTGATGACAATATAACTTGCGGTATATTTACATTTAAACATATAAAACAACCAAAACATCATTTCCATTTCACTGCAACAGTTTAAAAATTACATTTCAAATGACTAGGCCTGCACGATGTACCGCAAATTTATCGTTATCGCAATGTCCAGCTCTGCAATATGCATATCGCAAAAGACGGCGAATATCGCAATAAATCGCAAACCCAAAATGTGTTAAAACAATCTTCTAGCAGCTTGAAGCATTTAAAGAATCAAATAAATCCCTTTATGCTTTGACCAATCAGATGGACGCCTATTATGTTAGATGTTTGTCCCCCATGTCGATGAGGGTCATTTGGAGTATAATTTTTAAACTGTTGCAATGAAATGGGAATGATGTTTTTGATTTTTTTCTATTTGTTTATTTACCGCAAATTTATCGTTATCGCAATATTGATCACTAATATCGCAAGTTTTCCTCATATCGTGCAGCCCTACAAATGACCCACCTCTAAATAAGGGGAAAATCATCGAACTTAAATGGGCTCCATCGGATTGGTCTATGATGTAAAGGAGTCCATTCGATTAGTCCAATACATAAAGGGATTTCCTTGTTTCAATAAATTCTTCAAGCTGGCATACGATTGTTTTAGCATATTTAAGGTAACCATTTATTGCGATTTGCGCCGTCTTTTGTTATATGCATATTGCACAGCTTGATAATGCGATAACGATATATTTGCGATACATTGTGCAGGCCTAATTCCGTTCTTTTTTTTATTTTGAGTTTCAGAATTAATTTTGTTGTGAAAATTGGTTTCACATGATTTAAACTAAACATAGTAGGAGCTTTCATAAATAGAAATAGATGAAATCAAGGGGGAAAAATCTAACAGGAAAAAAGGAATTGCTTGCAAAAGAAAATAATTTAATACTTGGGTAAATTTGAATTTGATTAATCAATTCTGCATTTTTTTTTTACTTTATTTTAACTTGTTCTGTCCAACAGCTGAGCAAACAGATTAGAACTGAAGGCCATTTGTGTTGGACAGGTTTTACTATCACAAAAAGAGGTTATATGACTTCGAGAAACCTGAGCGTAGATTTGTATGAAGCCCTTTTTGTTGTATTATTTTTTATTTATTTGTTACATTTAGTGTGTGGGGAGGGAGAGGGGAAAAGTGTGAGGGCGGGGGGGTGTGGAAGAGAGTAAAAGGAAGAGAGGTGAGAAAGTGGGGGATACAAGCGCTGATTTGAATAACTTATTTTCTGCTGTGTAACAATTATACCAGATCTGCTGGAAAGACAAATATTACATCAGACGGTGAAATTCTGACACGAAGATGAGCGGAAAACATCTGTCCATCAATACACTGTGGTTTAGGTGGAGGGATATAGCAGACAGGGAGCAGTGTGGCGGTGTGCACGTGCACGTGGGGGTGGAGATTAGGGATGTAAAAAAAATAGATTCTGCAATGTATCGCAATACTTCATTTGGCAATACTTGTATTGATTGAAAATGCTGCCAGGATGATATTTATTTAATTATTTCTGAGCGTCCTTCAGCGTCTGACTCTTGTTGTCCACTTCACCCTTCGACCGCTAGTTGGCAGCAGAGAACACGGGGCTTCTTTGAGCAGCTCTACTCTGCACAAAACAACAGGAAGACTGCAGCCAGAGGCAGCTTGTTCTGTTGTTATGAGACATGAGCTACTTCGTTTTTAGTTGGAATGGATACCAAACAGAAACTCTGAGCCATGTTGCTGCCAGTAAGATATAAAAACGTGGATTGCTGTGCTTTTTAGCGGCTTAGATAAATACGAGTGAAGCACTGCAGCGGCTAATGTGCTTAGCATATGCTAAAATGTTATAGGCAAAGCAGGCCAAAGTTCTGCAGAACCTACCAGAAACAGATTCTAGTTTAACAACCTGTTAGACCAAAGGGATGTGTACAACGCTCTGAAAAAAGGCCGACATCGTCAGATCGTGGCGAGGAGCGTTACCAGTTGCTTCCGTGTGTGAGAAGTGTGGCTGGCTGCAAAAAACTGGTGCAGCAGAGCAGATATGTAAACAAAGCCCCTTTTTTGTTGCATTAAAGCAACTTTCCTCCGTTCTGTCATTCTGCCTCATCATCACACTTGTGTTTCTGGAAAAAATCAGTGTGTGTGTGTGTCCCCCCCACCATCCCCCTCCCCACTCTTTATTTTTGAAGCATTATTCAGGCTCCTGAACTGTTTAAAAGCACTAGATTAGCTACATTAAGCAATTCTGAAAATAAACAGCATTTTATTTCCCCAAAAGAAACTTATTTGTTAAGGCTCATTCATTATTTGGTTCTTACACTGAAAAATATATATTTTTTGCAAATCAGACAATGTTGACTGTTCCCTTTCTATATTTTAACTTACCAAGATAAAAGCACTATGAATTTGCTTTGGTAAATGCAACTTATATATGAGATACAATTGCAGTGCTTAACATTGTGGTCATTAAATAAACTTAATTTGACCATTTTATTACACCGGAAGACATTAAAATTCATATTGAGTTTTTTCAAAGTCATATTTAAAAAAAAAAAAGAAAGAAAATATGTTTCAGTAAAATATGGGGATACGTATCGTGCCACGGGGCGCGTATCGGGATACGTATCGTATCGCCAGACACTTTCCAATACACACCCCTAGTGAAGATACATGCATGCTGCCGAAGTGAACCGTGTGTTCATAAAGGGAACCAGATCCTCCCCAGCTCGACCAGCCAGACCAGGAAAGGGGAGGAGAGACCCCCAGGCCAGAAGCGCAATTCTGCATTTTTTAAGTAAAATTTGGTTATTTTATGTAGATTTTTAAGGCAGCTATAAAAGTTAACTCAGATATTTTTGACACAAAATCCAAGGTGATTTACATTTTACTTTTACAATTGGGACTTTTGTGCTGAAATAAGAACCTTTGACCTATCATCTAGCCGTATGAAAATGGACTGTAAAAGCTGCTTGGAAAAAAAAAATGAGGTGACTCCTGAGTTGTGACTGCCTTGAAATTACAACGGAGATTTAGGGCCAGGGTGACAAAAAATTCTGGAGGATAATTTTTATCCTCACTTACAGGAGAAAAAAAAAGTCGAAATGTCAAGATTAAAGTCAATGTCGATGATAAAGTCGAAATAAAGTTTTGAGAAAAAAAGTGAAAATGTCGAAATTAAAGTCTAACTAGATTTAAAGTTTTCCGTTTATCGGAGCCTTGCTTTATGATGAAAGATGTGGAGCATTTTGTAAAGCTTTATTTCCGGATAGGTTTCAAAGACAAAGAAATTCTGAACCTTTGAGTGACTCAAAATCAGATTGTTGTCAGTGTAGCCGACTTTCTAGGGTTCAGTGTCGGTAAAGCGGAGTTTCATATGTAAAATAAGGAGCTCAGAGACACGTTTGGGTGTAGACGACTACAACTTTATTTTCCTTTTCATTCACATACCCAGAAGTCCATTTGTCATCTTACGTCATAAACCTGTCATGTACAGAACAAACAGCAATGCCGCAGGTAAAAACAGTTACCTACCCCCCCTCCTCCAGATGAAACAACCGATTTCAACATAAAACAAAGATGGAAATAGTCTATATTAGCACAAGAACGTTGAAGATGCCAAAAAAGTGTTCCTCAGACGGAAGCGTCACACAGACTTGGAGATCTTGTCTTTGGTGGAGGAAGAAGAAAGATTGAAGTGGACATCTGCAGGGATACCGATGTCTAAAACATTAAGAAATTACAAATCAAACAGATGTACTTCCAAACATTTGTAACATTGTCAAGAAACATTTAGCTCACATGTTCAACTAAGTTTAGTTAGTCTGCTCTGCTGCTGTATGGCGTTCACTTGCTGCTCTGGATGCTCACCTCGACTTAAATATTGTAAATTTACAAGTTTTTTTCTTGTAAATGGCTACTTGTGTTTTCTATTTTTTCGTTCTTTCTATTCTTACCCTAACGACTAAAATAGTTAATGTGAGGGAAAGGGGAAATCAAAATGAAGGGACAGTGGGGCAATAAATATAGCTGCCAGTCAGACTCTGCAAGCTGTTCCACTTAATGTTTGCCGAGAAGATCTGCAAGGAAGAATGGACCAAAAGAGCAACTAGAGCGTGTGCAAACATGATGAAGACCTACTGGTGGAGGCAGTTAGTTTGATATTTCAGAAAAATGGTGCATTTTGTGGTACAAGCACCAAATTTGCCATACATGCGCATTAGAATCCCTTTTTCAGAAAATCATGTCAGCCATGAGAAAAATTCATTTGTAGAGGTACATTCAATTGTTACAAAAGTATTCAATGTCTGTTTGCCCCAGTCTCACAATGTGGGCCATTCATGCACAAAATACAGTCTAGGCCTGCACAATATACCGCAAATTTATCGTTATTGCTACATTAAGCTGTGCAATATGCATACCGCAAAAGACTGCAAAAATCGCAATAAATGGTTACCTTTAAATGTGCCAAAACAATCTCATGGCAGCTTGAAATATTGAACAAATGAAATAAATCCCTTTATGCATTTAACCAATCGGAAGGACCCGTGTACGCTGTTGATCAATCAGGTGTTTGATGTTTGCCTCCTACGTCGACGAGGGTCATTTGGAGTATAATTTTTAAACTGTTGCAGTGAAATGGAAATGATGTTTTTGGTTGTTTTGCTGTTTGTTTATATACCGCGAATTTTATCGTTATCCCAATATTAATCACCAATATCGCATATCGCAAGTTTTCCTCATATCGTGCTGCCCTAATGCAGTCTTTAAACTTAAGGGGGTACCTGCAGAATACTGCATATATGAATATTATGGCAAATTTGGTGCTTTTACCAGCAACCAGTTACATTACATTAGTACTTTTGTACTTTTGTTTTTTTACATTCTGTCTCTCCCAGTTAAAGTGTGTCTGTGATGGACATTACAGACCAAACTCATGTTTTTAAGTCTGTCAGATGTCAGAATCTGTGACTACCAAATACTTTTTTGCCCCACTATATGTTCTTCACTCTTCAAAATTCTGTTGGCTTGATGCTTGTGTGAACTTGTCCAACATCATGTCCTCCTTAGTAGACAGTTTCTGCTGCATGAAAGTCAAAACACTTAAAGGCATAACATGACTGACACATCATCCAGCTTCTGAGGATGCCCTCAAAATCTTTTTGTGCATCAAAGTTTGAAAGCATGAATTTAGATAGGTTCAGCATGTGTGCAGTCTCTGTTTTCACTGAGCTGGGTGGAGTGCTCCTGCAGTGAAGCCACTGGTTTGCTCTGAAGGTACCGCTTTGGCATTTGCTTTTACCTAGGACTGGAGTTTAACATCAAAACACCATCAAACGTATGGTAACATAATCCTGCTGCAAGTAAACCAGTTCTGCAAGATAAACTAAGCTCTGGAATCCAATGTTTGCATGAAATAAACTTTAAAGGAAAAAAAGATCTGATACCTTGAAAGACTATAAATGTCCTGATAGCACGGAATGGACAAATCTATTGGTAGCCAATCTTACTGCTTTTACTGGGTCCTATATTTTCTTAGGTAAACACATGAATTTGACGCAGCAGGAAAGAAGTACCAATATCTTTCAAATAAAGACTATTGCTGGGGCCACCAACTATATTGAGTTTGCAAACCTTTAGTTCAGTTTGTATACAGCATGGTGGATTTGTAAATGATGCTCCTAATCTCTTCCAGCTGCTGAGGCGTAAAATAGTCTTGGATGCTTTTAACACATTGACAACGTTTAGAGGCTTAAGAGGTTTTACTGCACCATTTGTACCATTATACTAACACCTAAGTAAAAAAATTGATTTGTCTCCAAAAATGATTTTAGATAAATTTGTTTTCTGGTCGTTTTACTTCTGTTCTGTTCATGTTTTGTTTTGCAAATTCTTCCTTTTTTTATTTTATTATTTTATTCCCAGATAAGACCAGATAACTTCTGTTTTTTTATTACTTTTTTTTTATTTTTATTTTTTCTAACATGTCCTGTCCAACTGCTGAGCAGACAGCAGAGCTGAAAACCTCGTTTTGGACATATTTTACTGTTACAATAGGGGTTATGAAACATTCGACACACTATGTGTATATTTGAATAAACCCTTTTAGGCCAAACTTTATTCATATTACTCATATCTGTAACAGTCTTTTGTTGGACCGGACGGAAAAGAAAAGAAGGGAAAAAGGCAGAGGGATGCCGGGGGTAGGCGGGTGATAAAAGAGGAGGGGGGATAGAACTGTGAAGGAGCATAACGCAACAAGTTGCAGGGTGTTTACAATCATTACAGTCAAGTTTATAAGTAATGTAAATCCAAAAGGGGGCGGGGCCTGTCCACACACACACCCAAATGCCACAAACATACCTGTGGGCTCCAAAAATGCCCACATACAAAACATGTCAACGTGTTCACAATACAACTGATGTTCACACACGGATACTTATGCATTCGGACCAACACGTATCACATTTCATTTAATCACTCAAACTATTTGTGCAAAGGTGAGCTAACACCGTTGTGCTAGCACTGGGTGGGTCTTTATGTCCTTCTAAAGTGGGTGATAGAATGTAACAAAAAGGAGGGAAAGTACCAGAAATACCCGCACGGCAGCAGATAGATAGCAACCGCCCGCCAGGCAATTACATCCGCCACCCAGACCAGGTCTACCAGGACGCCTAAAGCCAGAGAGCAGGGAGGCACCAGGGAACAGAGAGTGCAAGCCCTAGCCCAACCAGGAGAGCAGCCCCCCCGCCCCACCGGTAGGGCCCAACGTGGGGCCCCGCCCCAGGAGAGCATCCTTAGCCCCAGACAAACGACCCACTGCCACCCAGGAGTTCTGGGCATCCCCCCAAGGTAGACCCGCCCTACGCTCCAGACAACCGCCCACCCAGTTCACGGTTCTGTTTTTTATTACTTAACAATCTCTTCAGTGTTAAAGCTACCATAACATGATCTCAACAAGGATGTGGTGTGATTTCTTTCTTTTTTTTATTTTTTATTTTTTTTGACTGATCCTAGGCTTGATGAGATTATCGACCCACATTGATGAATCATTGCAGATGTGTTTAATTACTTCTATTTCCAATAGTACCAAGTCATGCTTTCTGGGATTTTAGCTTTAATTTTCATAACTAATGAGTTTTTCCAAATCTTTGTGTAGATCTACGTAAGCAGATGGAGAGCTCCGAGCTGAGGAACCAAAGACTGAAAGAAGTGTTTCAAAAGAAGATTCAAGAGTTTCGCACCGTCTGCTATGTCCTGACTGGCTACCAGATAGACATAACCACTGAAAACCAATACAGACTCACCTCAGTCTATGCTGAGCACATGGATGACTCTCTGCTTTTCAAAAAGGTAAGTTCTGTATTTATTATAGCTTGCTGTAGTAGCTGTGTTTCCATTACACATATTCGCAAAACTTTATCAAAATACTAGAAATGTTGGAAAAACACAATTTCGCAATGACACAGTTTCCATTAAATCATAATTATGTGGATAAACACAAACCAACTCACACAATAAGTGATTCAACAGGGCGACGGATGTGAACAATACTTTGATTTACAGCAGGTAGATTCAAATTTCTGCCACGGCACTAGCGCTTATCATCATCCAACATAGGACACGTCTGCGTCTTATTCAGGCCATGGAGCTGGAGGCTCGTTACACGTGGGAGCGGCTACGGATGAAGAGATTTTGGGAAATCGTGGTTGGTGATCTTACAGAGAAGCTGTCGATCCAATAATTCTACATAACGCGCTCAACTTTTGATGAGCTGTCGTGCATTTTGGGACCTGCTCCTGCGCAGTGCCCAAGGCAGCCAGTTCCTACCAGGAAGCGCATTGCCATTGATAATCAATCTAAAAATTGAATGAGTTGAATTTAATGAAATTATTTCTTTTTTAGATTGCTGTTATGTTCGTATCTAAATGAACTTAAATGGCGGTTTCCTCCAGCCACTCCTTCCATGATCTTTTAAAAATGCCTTTCATAACGGTTGTAGCCTAGCTTCATTTTAAAAGCTCTGCTTTTGGATTCCATTCTGTTGTCCTTGCTGCATTATAGTTCAATTTTTCTTTCTGTTTTCCAAAGTATGAGCATGTCTCTTAAGGTTAAAACAGGGATTTCACATGTGTACTTCATGCAAGGACTTTATTATGTACAGTACTTAGTAATTTACTTAGATTGTTTTATTTTTTTGAACCTCATGTTTTATATGGGAGCACATTAGTGTGGATGTAGCATTGCACGCTTCTGCACCTGCACACTTAATGAGATCAGATATGGTTTCAGATTGCTTTGAGATACTGGCAGTGTCTCTGAAAGCCTATGTGCTGTCATCATTATACAGAAGAGGAAAGTTAAAATGAGCGCACGTTCACCATCCAACTTCCAACAGGGTGTAGTATCAGTATAAGATTGATAACAGTCTTGTTCTCTTGCTCAAAGGCTCTAAGAAGTGCTAATTTGATGTAGCAAACTTTTATAACCTTTTTTGCCACTGTATTAGGTTCTCTCACAGTCTTTGATCAAAGGTTTCTTTGCACAATGGGAGTTTAGCTCTGGTTCCAATTAAGCTGTGCATTGAAGAGAATATAAGCAGTATGCTGTTTTCAATGTGGGAAGAGAGTAAATTGATATATTTATCATGCCTTGTTGGTGCAGTGGTCTTTTTTTCTTTAAGTGATTCTCAAATTGAAAATGTCACTAAATTTCTCACTATAGTACTTTAAAAGCAGCGAGAAAACAGTAATAAACATTTTAAGCTAGAAAATTGTAACACGACAAGAAGGCGATATAAAGGCTTTTTTAAGGTTTGGCAGTGATGTTGTGCAGGCATAATAAATGGATATTTTAAAGTTCAAGTGCATTTCGTCTGCCAGACAGGGCGCTACTTGTAACTGCTCAATGTTTTCAGAATTCAAAAATCAGTAGTTTTGCAGACTATTGCTTCGCTTTGCCAAAGCCAGTAGGAACTTTTTTAGTGACATGTTGATGATGCAAGCTATAGGGGATTCCAAAACTAACATGGAGGATGCGCTGATCAATGCCGTTTGTGCTGCTGCTAAACTTTTATTTGTCTTTGTATTTAAACATTATAAAAAAACAATCTTATTTTAAAAAAAAATGTTTTTTTTAACTTGTCCTGTCCAACAGCTGGGCAAACAGATGAGAGCTGAAGGCCTCTTTTGTTGGACATATTTTACTTTAACAATAGGGGTTATAAATCTTCTGATAAACCAGAGGTATGTCTGAATAAACCCCGTTTGTAATCTAGGCCAAACTTTATTCATTGTAATATTATTTAAAAATCTTTGGTGTTTGATTGGACGGAAAAGGAAAGAGGGGAAGAAGAGAGAGGGATGTTGGGTAGATAGGGTAGTTGGGTAGAGGGGGGGTAGAGCAGCCCCCCGCCGCGCCAGGAGGGCCCCGCCCCAAAAGAGCGCCCACAGCTCCAGACGAGCACCTCACCTCGTCATTTTAAACTTCTTTGGACAAATGCAGGACAGCTAGTTGTCTGTTTAACTGGACCATAGAGGCAGAAGTACAGCTGAAAGCAATACTTCATCCAGGTGAAGCTCTCTCAACATCGTCCATGTCTTTCGCGATGTAACAATAAGGGGATTAAAAAACATTTGTGGGTTGCTCCTCTCAAACGCAAATTTTTCATAAGGTTTATGAACCTCCTTTTTGGAAAAATTTGACGTGTCAAAACAGGGGTGGCAAACACAAATATGATGCTTGAACCATGATTACCATGATGAAAGTGATTAACTATTTGATTGGATATCTTTCTATAATCAAAGGTTAAAGGCTTGTGTTGTAACTGTGTAAGTTCTTCTTAACTTATCTTATGCAGCAACCATGCCTTAGGTTTTTGAAATCATGATTACATATTTATTACTCTTAAACATCAGATATTGATTTTTAAAATTCGCCTTAACTACTGTCTTTCTTCTTGCCTTGGAGAACTCTCTTCTAAAGTCTTTCAAACACTGTATTGTTTTATTTCCTTTAATCATACATTAGTTTTAGCAAACCTCAATTCTTTTCCAAATACTTTGCCAATTTATGGCAAAAACATCGTTTTGCACACTGCACTTTATTCTTTTGTCGTATATTGACCACATTTAGAGAACACATGGAGAATCATAGGGAGAAATGTTGGAACCATTTGATGCAGATACAAACTGCATGAGGACTAGACACAGACACAGACCCCTTAACCATCCTGGGCTGTTTTTTCACATCTGCCTCCTTGCCTTTCTTAATCCTGCCCAACAACACATTTCTGTTATCTCTTTCAGTCTTTATCTCTTTCCTTTCATTGCCAGTCTCTGATCTGTGCACATATCAGTGGCTAATTACTGTGATGTTTCTCTGTTGTGTTATGATACCGGCCCTCGAGCTAGCACAGATACTGTGGTGGAACCATTCCATTGAGGCTGCTTTATTTTCTTGGCAGGTAATTATTGTGGTCAATTAGTGCCTTGCTCACTGACTCACTTGAATGCTTGTAAGAAAGTTAATGAAAAAAAAAAAAATGAAAAAAAAAAAATGAAATTGAGGGATTAGTACATTCATGTGAGTCCAAGCCGGCTCGTAAACCAATCTGTGGGAATCACTCACTGTCAATATTAGTAACCTAATAGTGTGTCTGCACACAGAACACACACATACACTATTGTGAAATCTCCACTGAACACTCAAATGGTTTGACACAGAACACCACCTCCTACCACCCACCTTCCTTCACGTGCATACAAATGTTCAAGGCTGTACCACTGATGGGGTTTGTGTTCAGAACCACCCATGCCTAAAGGAATACAAACACACTTCCTTTCCAGCTACCCTTATCAAGACTTTACATTCTATGCAGCCTTTCTTTAACTGTGTAGTATCTCATTCATCCAGATTGGTTCAATCAAAGTGGTAGATAAAAAAGCAGTCAAATTGGACTTTATCTAAGACAAGCCAAGTCCAGTTGACAGTTTCTTACCTACTACTTTGAAAGCCTTACTTTAGCTACTATGGCCACATGCTTAATTCTATCAGCAATTTAACACCTAAGCCTGATCCCCTATCAGGAGTCTTTCGAAATTCTGTTCTGTCACCAACTTGAACTCATTTACTGGGTCTGGGTTCCTAGGAGGGACAGTGTTTTTGTGAAACACAGGTTTAAATGAGGAGATGAAAACAAGTTCTAAAAATTAAACCTAAATTCTACTCACACAGCACTCATAATAGATGCTTTTGGGATGAGTCAGTTTAATCTCAGATTTGAGCAAGATGAGGGAGAAATAACTGTTGTCTCTAAAATAGACCATATCGCCCTTCAAAGAGCTCCATGGAAACACTATTCCAATGTTTACTTGTCTTGGTTTAAAGGTTGAAGCTACTTTTCCTTTACCAGTGCTGCTAAAATCTTCTTCCTGTCATATAAGCTGTTTAACAGTCACATTTTATCACTCTGAATGTAATCTTCACATTAATTTATTTATTTGTTTATTTTTTTTCCTTTTGCAAATCTACCTTATACAGCTCTGTAATTATAATGTTGAAGTTTCCATTGCTGGAGTATAAAATAAATTTTATTCCAACATCCTAAATAAAGAAACAGGTTCAAACATTACTTATAAATGCACTGTTCAGTTTGTTTCATCTAGGATGTCTAGTATAGAAACCCCGGGGGCCTTTCTAGTACATGTACATTCTTTTCATCATATGTAAATGTACACAAATGAAACCAGTCTACTGTAAACATAAACTACAGCAGCACTATCTTTGCATCTATATATCATAGTATAGCTGCTATGTACTACAACATGTAATCTACCAACATATGAAATATGGGTGTAAGATAGGAGAGTGGATGTCTCTCCTCTCTGTCCAGCGGTAAAATGCTCTAATGTTGCCATAAAACTAATAAGGCTTGAAGAGTGGAAGCTCTTTGGGAGCATTTAGATTAACGGCATCATCACATTATTGACAATGTGGGCATTATGTCCTCTGTGTGCTTCTCGGGAAGGCTTACAGCCATCCCTGTGGCAGGATTTTAGCCCAGTGATCGTCAGCAGGCATTAAGTGAACCCAGTATTGATCCACCATTAAATACTTTCTCAAGAGACTCAAAACTTAGAGTTTTTGAAGTTATAGGAATTCAGCTTGTTATTGCAGTTCTTGCTATGGTGATATGTAAACTAGCTGGATGTAAGCATGTGAAATGTATTAATTTGATTATGTATTTAGGTTGCATTAATCATAAAATAAAATCATAAAAAAATGGGTGTGTAGGGTATTTGTTTGTGTATGAGCTTAAAGTGCACTTGTATGTACTTTGTATTTTTAGCTCACCCCTAGGTGAGAGGGCTGATTAGTTTTCCTGATTAGGTGTTTTTGAAGCTTTGCTAATCAGTGTGATAAACATCTTGGCTTCAGGAGTGAGAGAGTTATTTAAATACTGCTCAAGTTTCAAAGAAGGGGAAGCACTACTTTTAGCTTTTAATAACAAGAACATGAACATTATTGCAAAGCTCAGACCTTCACTTTTAATGATTTGATTGCTACTGACCAAAGAAAACATATAACAAAATGCCTTGTGGACTTTAAGTTGGGAATGAAATTTCAATCTTCATAATCTGAATTTGTTTGTAATATCCTCGTAAAATAGAGGGTGTTTATTATTTGAGAAATAAGAGACTATAATACTATACAAACAAAAGTTTCTCATGTATCGAAGAGCTTGATCCGAAAACATGATATTGCCACTTTCTGATATACATTTTGTTTGATGGCATTGACGTAAAGAAAGGAATGTTTTGTGGGATTTTAATCCTCTAACCAACACTCAAGTGGGTTTGTTTGAAGTGAAGTAAGACTTGTTTTTTCTCTCTTTTAAGGCTACATTACACACCTTTAAATTCAAAGACCAATATTTTCTAGGGTTCATATTTAGGGTTCATATTTATACACATTTAAATCAAAAAGCGCTTGAAAATTACATAAATACTAATAGAATGCTGTCTTGTCATTAATATCCCATCCAGAAGTCTTCTTAGTCAATTTAGCCAATTATTTTAATATCTCCTAAAGATTTGCTGCTGGGACATACTGCAGGACAATAGATTTTTCCATGTCTTTACTCGCTTGATTTCTTTAAAGTTGTTTGTAGAAGACACTTTGAAGGCACACTAGAATTGCAACAAAGTTATTTATTAGTAGGGACAATGCATAAGTTAATGAAGTGAATATATAAATGTATATCTCCCCCTTACTCCAAAAACCTTTTCCAATTAAACTTAACACATACATCGATAATAACCATGGAATATGAAGTGCAAACTCTATAAGTTTTGCTTTCATCAGAATTTTCATCTGCAAAAACCCTCATTCTTAAATGATGCTGCCAATATACCGTATATGTTACGGTAGCCAAAGATTACAATAAGAATCAGGGAAGTTAGTTTCCTCTTAAATTGTAGTCAAATTTTTCCAAACCTTATTTAATTGTTTTGACAAATTAACTCAAAACAGAATAGCTTGATGACCATTTGCCAACACACAAAGAACCTTACAAAAAACCAGATGGTACCAAAATCCAAGTAGCTACTTGCTAAGATACTCTTTTATTGATTCTTAACCAGAAAATAGTGCACACAACAGATCAGTTTTGAACAATAAAACATGACTGCCTTTCAGAAACAAGCATTGAAATACAGGCAGATGCATCACAATTTTCATTGTAGATTGACACTACAGCATTGTTTTCTGCACCAACAGTGCCCTCAGGGGCTTTGCTTCTGTGTACCTGTATGTCTTCTCTCACTAAAACCATAAAGATCACAACAGGCCAGCAAAATACAGCATGACGCCAACTATTCGTCAAAACCATAGACATGTGAGTGAAATATATGTTTAAAAAAGGTAAAAACAAAGAACAAAACAGGATTTTGGATAAATGTTTAGAGGCCATCTAATATGCTGTGTGCACGGACTATGAAACCTGTGTGGAAAAATATATTTTGCCCGGATTTGCCTTAATATATTATATGACCAGTTTATGTGACCAGAAAGGTAAATGCTACCCCAAAGTATATTTTTCAATTCTTTGGCCAGATGTCTTGGATTAATTGTTTTATTCTCAAAACTTCGACTAATGAGCCGCTCAATTTATTGGGAAGGATCTATACTCACTTTAAAATTGGTATTAGACCAGATAACAAAAACACTTTAGTCTTGCAAATTACACTTGTAGGTCTTTTTCAGATAAGTTACTCTGGGCTCACTCATTCAAGCTCTTGATTAGCTCAATAATCAGC
The DNA here is from genome assembly GCA_037389245.1 of Oryzias sinensis. Taxonomy (NCBI): domain Eukaryota; kingdom Metazoa; phylum Chordata; class Actinopteri; order Beloniformes; family Adrianichthyidae; genus Oryzias; species Oryzias sinensis. The sequence continues at coordinate 19,341,966 of CM074490.1, forward strand.
ACATATACACGTAGTTGTCTTCCTTCTGCTGTTACCAAACCCTTCCAAATGTTCGCCATCGCCTAAGTCTACCTTCATTATCTTTCACTGCTCTTACTTTACTTCCTTGCCACCATCCCCTCGATCTTATTTTCCTAATTAAAGAATAAGGTATAATCTCAGGGCTACCTCATTAAAATGTACTGCCAATTAACTGCAAAAGCCTTACCATAAGGGAGATGAAGGCAAGTCAAAAGCATGAAGTAATGGCAGATTCCCAGTGATACGTTCATGAGCAGAGGCAATGAAACTGTGCTGTTTTGAAAAGACTTGAATTACTTTGGCGAAGCAAAGAAAAGAAGTCGTCTCTTAATGAAATATGGCTCATGAGCGCTGTCTTGTCTTCATGACTTGTTTTCATTTTATCAGCAACTTGGGAATTATTAATACCGCATGACTTTGTGTATGACTACAAAATGTGTGATATGATATATACAGCAAGACAACATTAGCTTGCCCGTTGCAAACTCGATCAGTTTCCAATCTTGTCAGTTTGTAATACAGCACACTGATTTATTTGTAGTTTTTGTTTGAAATATATATTTTAATTAACAGCAGCTGGGTAGCTCGGTTGATAAGGTGAGAGACTACCACACTGGATTTGATTTCTGGAGGGGAATGAACTATGGTACTGGGGCAATTACCATATCAATGTCGAGCAATTATCATCACCCAGTGAGGGCCCTTGGGCAAGCCTGCCTCCCAAGCACGGCTCGGCTGCAGCTCACCGCTCCTTCAGGGGATGTGTCAAATGCGGAGAACAAATTTCCCATTGTGGGATAAATACAGTATAATAAAATAAATTTAAAAAAATAATTCAAAACCAGTGACCACAAATAAATATATAGGCATAGCAACTCTAAATCTGCAACTGGACACAGAGTGTTTTGCATCTATAAGTAAAAAAACGAAAAACATTTTACAAGGTAACTGGTGTATACTTTTATAAGACCATTTTTCTAACTTGCTTTAAGGCCCAAAGTGCCTTACACACAGTCCTACACACATTCACATGCTGATGGCGACTACCTTAAACTGGAGCCAACCTGTAACCACCAAGAGCAATGTTGGGGCCAGTGAATTGCCCAAAGGACACTTTGACACATGGGCAGGCAAGGCGGGCACCGAACCTTTATCTTCTGATACCTCTACACTACGGCTGCCCCATTGTATCAAAAGACAATATTGGTTAAAGTATAAACTGTTTAACTAGATTTAAAAAAAAAAGTGTGAAATTTTGGCAGTTAGTCCAAATCTTGTTTTGAGGCTGCAGTTGACAGAATGAGAATAAAAACACAGACGCAAGAGCAGCAGCCATCCAGTGATGAGCGCCTGCAAGAACCTTTCACTGCCCTTGGAAGATTGGTACCCCTTTCAGAAATATACAGAAGTAAATGTACAAAATCTCTTGGTGCTTTTTACGGCATCCAGCTGTCTTTATCGACTATAGAACAGCTGGTGAAGTCCCCTAATGACAAAAAAATGCTCAAACAGCTTATCGAAGGGGAATACTGACAAGAGCAGTTTCTTTGTGCTTTGTTTTCAGTTCTTTTCTTAAGAATGCCATGAAATCATCTCAATCAGAGTGTGAAAAGAAAGTAATTAAAACGGATAAAACTCAAACCCTCTGAGGCGTGACTTCTATTTTAATATTGGCAAGTTTCATAGAAAGACTAAAATGACCTTGGCTCGTTAAGTTCTAAAATCTACTGAACCAGTTTAGTGACATGGAAAAATGGACCAAACGTTTACAAAGTAGAATTAGCAAATTTACCAAAGATAGTTTTCTGCATGAGTATGTGTTTGTAACACCCTTTGTTACACCCTACACTAGTTTTTTGTCAGTTTATCCTAGGAAATAGTTCAAAAAAGAGCTGAGAGATTGTTTTGATTTAACTTCACAGTCAGGAGGCCATTAGTTTCATGTGTGAATAATGATTTATTTTTGTGAAAGGTTGTTAGGATAATACAATTGTTTAACTGTTGGCTATTGGTGAGGCAGGGAAAGAGAAATCCAGTATTCTGTCTTTATTTGAATCCCTTTCTGTTAGTCCAAATTCTAAGCTGTGCATTGGAATTTTCCGAAGGCATAAACATTTGAATTTGCTGATCCAACATTAATGTTTTTAGACTGAGAGTAAAACCTCAGTTTCTGTTTAAGGAGAATATGCGAGCCTCAAACAAAAAGGCAGACATAGCTGTGAGATGACAGTGATACTCAATACACTTCACTAGAGTTTCTAGTTTATCCTGGTTATTCCTGTTTAGCAACAGTTATCAAACATTCATATTTCACATGTTTCATCAAGGGGAAGGCTAATTTTGACTAAATACCTCTGGGATTAGCTGATAAGTGAGGGTTGAGGGCTTTTGCTGACATGTATAAAGTACTAATAAATTATAAATATTAATGCTGATGGATGAAAGGTGTGGGAAAACTGACCTGCATTTTTTTATCATATTTTTGAACCCACAAAGAGAAACGTGAGTTAAATCCAAGAGAAAATAAGAATGTTGAGCCTGATTCTTTCTGACAGTTTCCTGTTCTGGTTGCCCTCAGGTTGTGTGTATGTCAGGATGCAAGTCAGTGTGTTGTCTTGTCTGCACTTGTTGATGTCGCTGGTTCTTGTGGTCAGGGTTTGGAGTATATGTCCTCTGTCTTCTCTGTAACATTCCATCTACTTAGATCTACCCGAGTTCCCTGAGATTTTATAGTTTAAAGTTCTTCAATTATAGTCAATAATGATAAATGCAGCACATTCTAGGTTTGCCTGTGGCAGCCTCCTGGGGGTTAATGTTCTCTTTTGAGTTTAAACTTTATTCTCCACTGCAGATCTGACGTTTGTGCTTCCTTACTCTACTGCCTTAACGTGTTTAACATGAAACCCTTAAAAACACAGTTTTGTACTAACAACACCTGTGGACAGGCAAGCAAAAATACTCTGGAGGTACTTTTGTGCTAAATAACCAGCTGCTATTAACCTGGCACCGGTAACATACAGTGCTAAAGTTACAAAGAAATTTTGCTTAACTGGCATTAACGTTATTTAAGAGTAAATGTATAAAATACTATAAAAGTTATACAGAGAAAAACTGCAACTTCAAAAAGTGAAAAAACTATCAAAGTCCCACTCTGATGCTCTTTTGATCTATTTTTAAAGCGTTCTACGTGGTCTTTTCAATATGAAAATGGTGTTTTTAGCCAAAATGAAAGAGAGAAAAAAGTCACTTTTAGTTTTCTGAAAGCTGTAGTAGCTCCATGTTTGCGTGGAGAAACCCCATCCCGTCTTCCCTTCCTGTTGCAGTAAGCGCTCTGTTTACCCACTCTCTCACTGGCTTAAAGCAACCCCAGCTTAACATTACCTGTGTAACAAAAATGGCAAGCAATGTCTGATCTTTGTTTTGTTCGTCCGAAGGAAACTGAAGACCTACATGGATCTAGTCGTCTACTAGTAGATGCATCAGAATGTAGTGGAGCAGTGGGCTTGTGGCCTGCCCAGCTTTTTTTTCAGTGTAACAAATAAGCTATTTTCAACTGCTTTTTTTGTGTGTCTGGTCCTGATTTGTATATAGGAATATTCAGAAAAGCTATTTTAAGCTTAATTTGCTTTATATATGCCCTCCATCATCAGAAAAATGCCACAAAAACATGTTAAAAACAGCATAAGCACACTTTTCATTGGAGTTGGCCTATCAACAGTCAGAAAGTTGAGGATAACTAAGTGTAAAAGCAACACCAACCTGGAAGCCAAATTCCAGGTGACCCTTTTTTGTAAGGCTTTACTAACAAGATCGAAAATTCAGAAAAAGTGTTGACAAAGCAAAACTTCAAGCTGATGTCATATAATCAAATCCTTAAATATCCCGTGTATGGTGTGAACGTTTGCAATTAGTTTGAGAATTTGATTATTAATTGTTTGATCTCATTTGGGCTCATACATATGAACAACATTTGAAGATCAGTGGGTAAAAAGCTGATTAAAATTTAAATACTGAATAATTTTGCTGGTGATTTGATTATTCTTTGAAAGAGTTTTGTTCAATTCAGCGTCCTCTTTGGCCTTTTCACTCCTCTGTGTGTCACATACCCTGCTGTGGAATTTAGAAAAATGCCACAATCTTCAATTAGATTGAAAGGTTTTCATCTGCATATTTCTGATTATTCAACTATTCCTTTTTTTGTTTACTTACAAATCAACAGCTATGCTAGCACTCTGTGTACACGACCGGTGAAGATGTTCTTCTTGACATAGGATGGCTGTGCGTATTTGTGCAGTGTGTGTACATAAAGATGATGCCCCAACTGTATGGGATTTAAAGAACAAAAGAAACCTTTTTCTTTTCTATTCACTTGTTTATTTTATTTGGATTATTATTAAGGTTATTTGGATAAATGTTTTTCAGTAGTTGAATTACAGGATAGTCTTTGTAACCAATGACGAAAAGATTTAGATAGTCAGACAGGAAAAGTAGTCTCACTTGCAGCAAACAGAAAGCAGTAGATTGTGGATTTAAAAGGTGTTTTATATAAGAAGTAGTTCCAGTGTTGTATTTACACAGTATCACAATAATGGGAAACATCTATATAAGTTTTGCATTATACATTCTCTTGTTCCGTGTGTTTTTAAATCAACTTACCTAGATCGTCTGATGCATGCCAGGGTTCAAAGTTTTAGATGGTCTGCTTTTTTGTCACAGGTGTGAAAACTCACCTGACCTTTAGTGAGGACCAAACTAGGCCCCCAAGAAGAGCACATTTCTTAAAGCTAATGTGTTCTCTTAGGACATGGGAAGGTTTCTATTGTCTCTTTTTGTTTTGTGTGAAATCTCTCCTGAACTTTGGAGCAGACCAAACGAACCCTCAGACTCTCAGTTCACTTCAGGGTAAACCAAAGTGAAATAAGGGGAGTGAAGAACAGAAGAACCAAGTCTTAAAGGCCCTATACCATGAAATGTTAACTTTTTTAGCTTTTAAGTGTATTATAATGTTCATTCCTCACTATAAATAACCCCAAAGTGGTATATTGATCCATTACTCCAGTACTCTGAGCACCAGCCCCTTCCAACCCACAAAAACAGGTTCTCACTCGCTGACATAGACCAGTAGGAACAGCCCGTTCCTGGAAGAGTCTGCATGAAAACAGTATCTTCCAATTGTGCCCTGTCTCCAATAAATGCCAGGTCTAATGGGTGATCGTTATATTAAACACCGGTAGATAATAGTGGCCGGTCTTCTTTAAGACCCCACCCCCACCCCTGCACACTCGTACAAATGGCGGGTTTCTGTCTGTGGCTTACTTTTGTGAGCCAGCATAGCGATGGCCAAGAAACACTCATTCGATTTAGCATTTTAACTTGGTGCAGTGGCATACACCAAAAAAACATTCTGGTGAGGAATCCCCTTCAACGCGAAGAGGATTTATGATACGGAGGTTGATGCTTCAAAGAGATGAAAAAGGTTCTCAGCCAGAGCTAGTCAGAACATAAAACAATGTTCTCATCATTTCAGTAAACCCTGTAATGTTCCTCTGGTGGAGGTGTCTGCATTTTATAAATGCCTTTTAGTGCAAAATGAACCTGTTTACCCATCATTGTTCAGTCTGTGATGGAATAAACGCCGGGGCTACTAAAGTCAGTTAAATGGTAGACACATCCATTTATGCAAAAGTTCGGATGTTGTTTGTTTTCATGGGTGAAACGCAGACACGCTGTTGAGGGCGGCTCTAGGTTGACGTCATGAAACGGGTGGCACCCCCAAAGAGCAAAAGGCGGAGCCTCAGAGATCGTGTCGTCTTACAAAAAACTCAGATTTCATATAAAAATTGTTCTCAAGTGGGTCAAAGGTATTATATGAGCTTAGATATCGATATAATTTACTCTGAAAGGCTTAAGAAAAGCATGACAAAAGCCCTTTAAAAACAGTAAAAGGAACATGAAACTGAAGAGGCAGGACTTCCAAAAAAGTTAGAAATTGTCTAACATGGTTAACAGAGGTGGTTAAGGCAACCTATGGTCATGTAAAAATGTGGAAATTAGCTGAACTCGCTGAATCCTTCTTGCTCTTTCCACTGTTTTGGTTGGGCAACATCTCCATCATGTCAACATCATTTGGAACTGCTTGATTCTTCCAGACGGTTTGGTCCGCGTCAGTTTTTGCTTCCCTCCTGCGAGCGCAGTGTGTGAAAGCAAACAAACCCTGACAAAGGTGTGAAAATTATTAGCATTCTCCTTCTGTTCAGACTGACTCGGCGGATCTTTCTTAGTGTGAAAGCTGCTCTAATGATGCATGTGGAGATTTTCAAACAGTATGTTACTGATGCCCTTCACTGACTCCTGCATATCTTCTTTTTCGGTCATTATGGGGATGTTTGTTTGCATCTTCTGTTCTGACCTTGTTTGTTTGGATCATGATTGTCATTCAGGGAGTATTACCCATTTCATTTGTTTTGGTCACTATGAAGCCCCTCCCTGCTTCTCCAATTAGAAAGTATTGATTACCATTAAGTGGATTAAGAAAAATAAAAGGGTAAAATGGGTAGCATGACAGTCCTTTTTACATTTTTTTTTTTAGATACCATCCTTCCATTGTCTTAACCCCCATATCCCTTTGGAGGTCACTGGGTTGCCGGAGCCTGTCCCAGCTAGCAGGTACACCATGGACAGGTCGCCAGTGTGTTGCAGGGTACACATTCTAAATCATTACCACATGCACACCTAGGGACTCTTTCGACAAACCAGTTGACCTATGAAGCATGTTTTTGAAATGTGGGAGGAAGCCGGAGCACCCGGAGAAAGCCAACGCATACACGGGGAGAACATGCAAACTCCTCAAAGGAAGGTCCCAACTGGGATTGGAACCAGGGCCTTTTTTGTTGTGATGTGACCACTATATCACTGTGTAACCCCAAACCTCTCATCACGGAGGAAATGAGATCGGCTGTCATCTTGTTAGAGTAAAGCTGCTGCCTCAGTCAAGTTTTAAAACAGCCTTTTATGGAAATAAGAGAATAATTCTGCCTCCTCTTTTACACTCCTCACTGTCACTGCATGTATTCCTGTCAAACTGCTAAATAGACTTTGTTTCAGTAATTTACATTTTGCTCCTTTTCCCGAAAATGTTTTTGTTCAAATTTTTAGTAAAAAAAAGTTTTAGTGTAAAATGATTTCATGGATTTAACAAATCACTATAACATTTTTATTTTAGTAGATGATAAGTTTTGAATCATCGATTCCCTTCCCATTTTTACAGGTAAAATGTACGGCTGGGGCTTGTTTAGTTTTTTTTTAACTTTACTCAAAATGATGTTGAAGTTACTTTTGTTTGAATGCAGAAAATACAAGTTACTGCTTCAATTAAGCAATTAAGTAAATTCTCTATTTGATTTAGATTCCTCTTTCGTGAATAAAATTGCCATTTTTTCTTGCTAAAAGCTGCAAAAAATATCTATAATGAAGACTTGCTAGTTTCTACAAAATTGGCATTACATTAAAATGTAATTGTCAAATAAATCCCTTAAAAAATCGAATAATTAAGATTCATAAAGAAAAGACTTATTCTAAATCACATTTTGATCAATACAGCGGTCCACAATGTTGGAATTTTTATCAGTCACTCCACCATTGTCATTCAAAGCATAAATTACCACAACAATCGATATTTAGTAATATTTTTGGCTTCAAATCAGCCTCTTTTTAACTATCAAGTCGACTTAAAGAAAGGATATGTTTATAAAGCGAGTTATAGGACTGGATTTACAATGCCCTTGGTGTTTTTCCTCCAACTAATCAGGTCTTTGAATTAAGTATATTAAGTCAGTTTTTGTAAAGTGTTTCTTAAAAAACACCTGAAACACAAACTCTCTGTGACCCACATTCGTTCAAGAAAGGAAAAAGAAAAAGTCGACAGGGACACAGTGATTGGTTGAAATGCATCTTGGGTATGCGTGATGCATGACGGGATGTTGCTCACATCCATGTTTGTAATGCTAGGAGCTAAGAGCCGTCCGGTAGGCAAAGCAGACAGACAGAAATGTGAAGGTATCTGCTGTAAATCTATGACGTGAATCAAGCAGCAGTATCATAAATCTTTTGATATTTTTCTTATATTCATTGAGACAATAATAAATAGATCATTCTTGTTTTTCTTGTTCCTTTCTTGAACGAATGTGGGTCACAGAGACCCGGAAGTTGCCACTGAAGGCGGCTTTTGCGGCCGGACGGAGTCCATATCCGTGTTTATGAATGACTTATGACGTGAATAATTATTTTGTTTGCGCGACTTAATTATTTCGAGGGAACTAAATAGTATTTCGAGAGACGGAATATTATCTTGTGGGAAGAGATATTAATTTGTGGGAATTAGATATGAATCTGTAGGAACGAGATCTATTTTAGTTTTTTAATGTCAGGACACGGTCTCCGTACCAATCACACAGGCCTAAAAAAATGTGGAAATGCACATTATTAAGTAAGGGAATCACTCTAGCACTCAGCATTTTATTTTATTTAGACCATAAATGTCTTGGATTTGTTTTGTTATTAAGTCCGAATTGGAAATGTCCTTGCTTAGCCTCCTAAGTACTGTATGCTCCCAAGAACATTTGGGCCATTACATCTTTTTTTTTTAAATGACAGAACGTTATGATGCAGTATTTTGTTCCAGCTGACTGTGGGGGTCTTCACAGTTTGCTTCGCTCCTGTAGGTTTGCATCAAAAAGTGTGCTGTGTCTCGCACACACCCACTCGTACACAAAGCCTGTTCAGAGGACACGATTTCAGCATTAAAGTGTTTAAGACACAGGAATCTCCATGGAAACTGGTCAGAGTGTCCTCCTTTGTGTTGTGTGTTCCCAAAGCTCTACCAGTCTGCAGAGCCTCGTGTACGCTTGTTTGTTCATGTACCTGTAAAAAGAGCACTGGCCTTTAGATTTGAGAGCAGACAGCCTCACTGGATATGCGCGGCAGATTGTTATGGAAATGGAGCCGGAGAGCAAGACGATGATCTGAAAAACCCATTTCCATCACAATAACGGTCTGATTTAGGAAATGCACACCAGCTTCTAAAATAATTATTCAAATTAGAATACAAAAGAAAAGACCAGGTGTATGTTATGAAGATCACATGATGTGTAGATTTTAGCATAAAAGTTGTGCAAAAAAGATTTACTAAAGTTTCATTTTACAGGAACAACAAAAAGCAGCGAAGAAGAAATGCTCTAAAATGTATTCAGAGCCTGTTCAGTGTTTTAATTTTGTCAAACTGTGATGTTCCAGTTTTTTAGAGTTAGTTGGTAATCCTCTGCTCAGAACCCTTTTTTAAATGCATAAAGGTCATTTTATTCTATTGCCTGTATGATTATTTATTATTGTTTTCCTCACATGGTCCAGCTTATCAGGGCTTGTGTTATAGGTATTGTTTGTTTTATACTTCATGCCTTAATCACAACAAGGACTAGATGTGGGCAAAAAATGGGCTAACCTATAGAGCAGGGAGCTGAGCCCGTATATTAAAAATGTTTATACACATTATTTTCCATGGATATGCTGCGAACGGAATGCATATTAAAACGCATAAATGCCCTACTGTTTTTTTTATTTCTTTCTCAACTCTGCCCTTAAATCCTGTGGACTGTGGACTGGAGCCAGTTAGTGTTGTTCAAGTGAAGATGGTATGTTTAGGTTCGCCTAGTTTTTGGTCGTAGACAGCCCATACCTAGCTGCAAGGGCAGATGTGACCAATGCTTTTCTGACAACTACAGTGTATAGTTTAGTAAGGGCACTGTACAGTAGCATCACTTGTACGTTGTAAGGGCGTGTAACTTAAATTATTCTTAGAAAAACAGTACAGACCAAAGTTTGGACACACCTTTTTCATTTGATTCCAGACTTTTGGTCTGTACTGTACTTCCAGATACACTTACCACATGCACAAGTATTGCACGTGACATTTTCAATGAGTCTCAAAGGAACTCCAAAACACACCTGCGCTCCTCTTAAGATGCGACCGGTTCTCTCTACGACCTTCCACGACCCCCAACAACCCCAAAACAGGGTCAACCCTCGTAGGGATGCACGTGACTTTAGCTTAACTTAAACTGGGATCACAGCATTATCACAGGAAGTCAAAACACAGATGTCCTCAAGCCGTATTTACAAATAAAAGTCTAATTTACAGAATTATTCTGAAATAAAACATTGTGTTTGAGGCTTTTTCCTTCAGGGGTCACCACTGCATCCTCTACTCCAGTGTTTTTCAACCAGTGTGCCGCGGCACACTAGTGTGCCGTGGGAAATTGCCCTCATTAACTGATTTAACAACTTTTCCATCTCCAGGATTTCAGTTCTTTGTTCGTCCTTACAGGCCCTGATAAAACACTACGAAATTAGGAATATGAAAGATCATAAAATACTTTTTCTTTGTGTTTATTTGATTTTATGAAATACATTTTGATAAGAATGACAGTACCGCGATTTAGCCGCAGCTTCAGCTGTTAGGAAAAGTCCCGCCCCTTTAACTGTCTCCACCAATCATTCTTGGATTCTTAATCACATGTCATCAGTCTGACCAATCAGAAGTGGTTAAAGTCTTCACTTCCTTGTTCTAAATTCTGCTGAAAACGTTGCTCAGTTATAAGAAAAATACCAGCTAAAGCTTGTCTTTTGTGGTGTAGCTTTCCACAGAATCCGGTGTCAGACTGTGGAACAAGTGAACAAAACAATGAAGCTCAAAGACGCTAGTCTGTCTGCGCTCGGCGGATTATTGAACTACATCTCCCATGATGCATTGGGTGACAGCGTGAGCGTCTGGGTGCACGACTCTCTCCTCTTAATATCGTGAAAGCACAAGAACCACCAATCAGTTTTTACATTTTTAAATATTTTAACTTAAATGAATGTGAGATCATGGAGGGACTGTAGATTGACACAGACCGAGTTTCTCCTTTTTTTTCTCTTTTTTTGAATGCCGGTGTGCCGCAGGATTTTTGTCAAGGTTGAAGTGTGCCGTGGCTCAAAAAAGGTTGAAAATCACTGCTCTACTCTAACACCAGCTGCCTTCATGTCTTCGTTCTCTGCATCCATAAAGCTTCTCCTTGGTCTTCCTCTAGACCTCTTGCCTGGCAGCTCTGGCTCGGCATCCTTCCACCAATATATTCTCTGGCTCTGGGTCTTTTGTGTTTTTATTAACAAGTTAGACATTTATGGCACAGTTGCACATTTGGGCACAATTTTGCATCTATTCTAAATACTAACACATGTACTTTTGAAATAGATCCTTTTTAGTTTCGCGATCATTTGTTTTTTCACTTTTCAATGAGTTGAGTAAAACGCCAGAGCTACTGGATTTGGATTTAATGTTTTTTTCCACTTTTAACTTTAGTGAGCAGTCATATTTATATTCCCTGTAAAGAGACAATAAGTCTCCAAGTTTATGCATCGTAGTTGATGGGGTTACAATCAGACCAAAGTTTTTTCAAAATAAGGATTCCTTGGCTTTGACTAAATGTCCTTAAGCGAATGCTTGTCCTAGTCTAAGCTGTCCTGGTTCATATTTGTACACTGAGACAGAAAGTGGTTTTGTCCGTGCTGCATTTCCCAGTCCAGTGCACTCAGCCAGGAAGTGCCATCAGTTCAGGAATGCTGCCCTCTCACCCGTCAGGGCTTTGTGCCACAGCTGGGTTCGATGGCCCAAACTCTTGCAGCCAAAGTCTGGATACATTTCAAAACATGTTTATTCCAAAACTCACTAATGTGTTTCCAACATCAAATATGAGCATGTGTGTTCTGGATGAAGAATCCCAGGTTTCGGTCACACAAAAACAGGCCATCTTCAAACGTCTCAATATCTTCCCAGCATATCTTGGGACCGTGTTCATTACCACCTTCCTCCTGCTTTAATTACTTTATCCCCCGGTCGCCTGATCCCGTCTCCTTCACTCCGTCGCCCCGAGCTGCTCCTCACTCCTTTTAATTAATCCACACAGACTTAGACACCTTCCTCCTGCTGCGATTATGTACACACTCAACACCCACTGATGCGCTCTTGACAACTCTCCGTGGAAAATGCACGGCTTTGAAAGTTTTGCCTCCAGACACGTGTGCAGTGATGGATATTGTGATGCTGCTTCTTTCAGGGCTCCAAAGGAAGTATGCAGCTCATGGAAACCGAGTTCTCCAAAACTCTGGGGGAGATGGTGGACCTTCATCTGCATCACCAGAAAAGCATTCCCGCCTTCCTCTCCGCCGTGACGCTCGACTTGTTCGGCCGACAAACCACCATTTGATCTGATCCAACATCCTGGAGATTGTGTTGCTTGTTTGACGAGAATTGGATTTGATTGTGAATCCACAGATTTTCCTTGTGGCTTTCATCATTCTGATAGAAATTGTGAGTGCTGCATTGTGGGAAATGACCACCTAACATGATTAAAATCCATTTAAATTTTATTCATACTACTCTAAATATTGAAGTGATTCCCAGAAAACAGCATTTCTCTAAGGAAACATTGTGATCAAAATGCTTCACCTTCAAAAACTTAGAGCCATGTGGAGCAGCAGTGGTGACCTGTGGTTCTCTAGATCGCTGTGCTTTCACTTTGGTTCCTTTCTGGGGCCTCTTAAAAGGATTGTTTGCTAGGGATTGTGGTCTTTCAAAAATGAAAAAAAATGAAAGTTATGTTTTATTGGAGTAGGATTTATGTTTTCTGTTTTTTATTCTATTGCATTTCTGTCTAGTTTTATGTTGTAGAACACAAAAAGACAAAATAAATCTTGTTTTCTTAGCACATAAACCCCATAAAGTCAATTAGAACCATAAGACTGCTTTTTAAAACTGTACTAACTTCATCATGAGGTTTCTAAATAAAGAATACATGGATCAAATGATTCATTTCTATTGAATGGATGGGATCGAGGTGGGAAGGATGACAAATCAGTGTCTGGTTAGTTTATTGCTTCTATCTCACAGAACCTGACCTGAAGAGTTTTTCATGTTCTCATGGTTTGTTTGTGTTAACTCTGATTTCATTTTGTTTAGAAAGTGCTCTGCAGCTTTTCCAAGACCACCAGAAGCAAATTCTTGGAGTTTACAGGTGTTCTGGATGCCTCCCCTTTTGACAATATCTTCAAGCCTGGAAGCCGAAAGGAATGATCTAGATCTATTTTTCTAACCTTTGTGATGCTAGGTGAGGCACATTTAAGGACGTGCTAGACGGGCATTCTTGAACGCACTTCTAGCATACAGTCTTCACACTGGACTATCACTACCTGATACTAGCACATCTACTCACAGTTAACTTGCTACATAGAGGCCAGAAATGGACTTAAAAACATGCATAGCATCGCGTGAGAGTTTTGAACGCGGAAGCCCCAAACCTGCATGTACTTCTGTTTACATAGACTTTTCTTTGGAAATGCTCCCTCACATGCTCTCCCTCCCTCACATGCTCTCCCTCCCTCACATGCTCTCCCTCCCTCCAGGGCTATATAATTGGCTTTCGTAAAAGATCTCTAAAAACTAGTCTTTGAGTTGAGCAAAACCCCAATAAAATGAGAAAACAGTTTAAGGGGGGGGGGGGGGGGGGGTAAAATAGGAAGTAATTTGGTCTAACCGATGCTTGGGTCTACCCAGGGTTTTGGTACTTGGTAACCACAGCAACACGCTCATGTCTTCTCCAGTGCTTCAGGTCCACTGGTCGTATAATCTCTTGACAGATTTTATGAAAAACGTTTCTCTCTAAAACACTAAGTGAAGAGGAATCTTCTGTTATGCTCAGTTACCTGGTTTTTGAGAAAGGATTTTAAAGAAGTGATTTGAATAAAAAATGCATTTAAAATGTTGCAGTAGTATCATTTTGAGTGGCTGAGCTCTAAGCTGCTCTGAAGCTGCCCCAGGTCCAGAGACAGCCCCCCGCCCATTCTGTCATACCCCGTGGGTTTAGCAGTGCACTTTGCTGCTGAAGGTGTGCGTTTGTCTGCAAAGCAGAAACACTGGTGTGTTCATGCACACAATGGCTGAATTTGTCAAAACTGGACTGTGAAATGTATCATCAAAGCTTTATAAACAGTACACATCAAAAGTTTGCACACACCTTCCCATTCATTTGAATGAGAAGGTGTGTGCAAACCTTTGGTCTGTACTGTATTTGCTCAAATAGAAAATTCCATTTTTAAGCAATAATCTGCCAACACTGTTGATTTCATCATGGATCAAGCATTTAATGTGTGAGATTTACAGAAAATCTTTTTTCTGTTTTATACTAAAACAAATATAAGGACATTTAATTTATACCATCTGAGTTTTGCTTTACTGTATTCTTTTCTTTTGCTATTTTATACAAGACAAAAAAAATTATGGGGTGAATATAGATGCCAGCGTGGGAAAGAAAAGCAAGCAAGCTGAGAATAAAAGCAATTTATCTCAACAGTAGATCCCCAGCTGTTGCAGCCATATGCCTCATGAGGGCCCATTCTCCTGTGCATTCACGCCACATACTGCTCTTCTTTTCCTGCCCTTTTTTTCCCCCATTTTTATCACCTAAGGTTTCTTCTGCAGTGTCACACTCTCAACTTGAGGTCATACTTTAGAAGATGTCAGGTGCACAGTGCAGCCCATTCCCTATTCTCAGTTTGTTTTTCAGAGATGAACCCCCCTGTGAAAGGTGAGAATCCCCCAACCGGCACCAGGCAGCTTCATTTGGATTTCATCTTTCACACAGTCAGTCCAAAGAGCTACAAAAAAAAAAAGAACAGGACACAGTTGGTGCCTGGTGGGTCCATTTTTGTAATTTCTTAGACAAGATTTGCAATCTAATCTTTGCATATTCTATTTTAGGAAGGGTTCCTCTCTATTTTAAAAGAAAAATAATAAAATTGCATTAATTCTATTGTTAGTTTAGTTAAAACTCCATTTGGCCTTTTTGGTTTGTGCTTCATATCATTAAGAAGCAGAAAGAATTCTGAAAGAAAAACCTTTGCAGTCTGACATCAATTTAAACAAACTGATTTTGTCAGTAAGTCATGTTCATCGTTCAAGCAGCCATGAACACGAACTCAACGGTCGAGCTGCACCATCTGGCCGTAGTGCGCCTTCGGGTTGGTAATAGGCAGTCAGATGTTGAATGTGAACTTGTGTGTCTCATCAGCAGACTTGCATGAAAAATCTACTAGCAGAGTTTGTGACAGAGCTAAGAATGACAGAACACAAACACGACCAGCACCTAAGGACCTCTGTGCTCTGACAATGTTTTGAAAATGCCACACAGCTGCGGACCTATTCACCACGGGTGAGGTAATAAGGTTTCCAGACAAGCCATCACCAACCAACACCACCACTTTAACTTGAATGCCACTAACACCAAGACACCACTGTGAATATTTGCTGTGGATACAAGACCATGTGATCTGGACCGATGAGTGTCCAGAGGGTCACCTTGGACAGAAATGATGGTCATCAGCATTCCTGGAAAAGACGAGGTGAGCAATACGCTGTGATCAACATGGTCCCTAGGGTTTGCTTTGACGGAGGAGAGGCAAAAGTTGGTGCAGGCATCACCTGTCGGTATAAAACCAATTTGGTTGAAGTAGATGATCCAGTCCCTGCAGGTTCTTACCTCAGAGACATCATAGAACCCATCATCCCTCAATTCCTTTTGAAGACCCCCAAAGTTCTGTTCATGGATGATAATGCTCCACCACTTAGAGCTGGAACTTCAGGAAGTGAGAGTGCCTTATATGGTATGGCTAGCAACGCCCCCTGACCTGAACTATTAAGCTATTGATATTATCAGTTTTTTTAGTTGTTATTTGGGGCTATATTTGATCATGGTCTTAATTTGGGTATAATAAATATTAAACAAATAAAAAATGGTGTTTTTCCTCATTCATTAATAGTAATATCAGAGAGAACTGTTACATATTTCATCAAAATCAGACCTAATAGGAAAAGCTCTTGAAAATAACATTCCTAACCTATTGAGGTGTTTCCTATAGACTGCAGGGAAATCTAGTGGTTGCTCATTTGATGTTTTCCCCTCACTGTGCTTCATCTGACATTAAATATTTCCTTTACATGCATCTGTTCTGTGAAGAGGACCGTATCACAGCTATGAAGTCGCACTTCTTTCACTTCAAAGAATTATTAGCTGCTAATAGAAATGTGTAGGTGGCAGCATGACGCGGCGCTACTCTTCATGTATGTTGTTTTTATGTTTTTAAGTCACTTATTCACACAGCTAAGAATGCATGTAATAGAGCTGATTTCATTTGATATTTTTTGCAGCTTTTTTTTTTTAGCATATTTTATGTACAGTTAAGTAACTCCAAGTGTTTTTCCTAGTTTTACTGTCTGCACAGAAGAGCTGCTGAGACGTCAAACATTCAGAGGAGAAATGAGGGAGAAGTTGCCGACAGTGTTGTGTGTGTCTCTGAGCCGTTGCTGCACATATTTGACTCATTCTGTTGAGCCTTTGTCTCCCTGCTATGTCAACCCAGACATTATTGCATAGGAAGCGCAACATTTGACAACTCTGTTAACCTTTAGGACAAAGCTGCGACGAAAAAAAACAGAGTTTAAAGTCCAATTTTCTCAGATCTCCTGCTACACTGAGTTGATGAGTCGTGCACCTAAATGAGGGGGGTGCATAAATGTATTTATGATGTCTACTTTATGGCTGTGCGTTTGCCATCTCAAAAATCTGCTCTTGCCCTTCCATCCCGCACTTCTCATGCAAGTGGCTCCCTGTTTTGTCTTTGAAAAGCCTCCAAACCCCAATCTTCATCTTCCCCTCATCCTCTGCTCTCCATTCTTCTTTCCACTTTCTTATTCATTCCTTTATCTTTATTTAATCAGGCCATCATCTCACAGTCAAAAATAATTAGTGCACCCCCTGATAGCTCATCAACTATGAATGAGATGGTGAAGCTGGTTGAAGTAGCCAGATCTCCGATTTTTAACCCTAAGGCCATGCGAACACGCCAGCCTTCGTCACGCAGCGCCGTGTTTTAGAAACTCTCCCTTCACCAAAGCAGTTCATCTTTAACAGCTTTTCCATGTTTCTTTTCCAAACCGAGGGGTTGTCATTCACTTTCTGTTCTATTATCTTTTATTTACTTCTGCTCTCGACAAAACAGATATCGATAAGCGGGACCTGCTGAGGCGAGTCCCCGCTATAGAAGAACGCCTCAGCTGGAATCCAGGAAGTCTTGTCGGACACTTAAGAGAGGAGGGACAGGACCTGTCATTTCTGTCTTTCATCCATCCCTCGCTCCTACTTTCATCACTTTACTCCCCGCTCTCCGGTCTCTCAGCAAATGCCGCACCGTTTCATGTGAAGAGCCCCCCCCTTCCCTCAGCACTGCTCTCCATCTCCTGCTTTATCTGACACTGAAGGCCCAACAGTGAGGCAGAGATGGAGAAGCTGTCAAGCTTCGGTTCTGATCTCTTTTCCTGGGATTCCCCAGGAGTAAAGTGTGAGCGTCACAGTTCTGTATTTTCCAAGGAAGGTTAGGAAGAGTATTAATAGGAGTTTTCAATCACCGTATTTTCCGGACTATAAGTCGCTCGGGAGTATAAGTCGCACCAGCCCAAAAATGCATTATAAAGTATAAAAAACACAGATAAGTCGCTGGACTATAAGTCGCATTTTGACGGGAAATTTATTTGACAAAATCTGAGACCAAGAACTAATAAGTTCCACAACCTCATATGACACAATCATACCAGACTGTTTATCTCATAATTTCACAGTAATTCTTTCTCATATTTATTTATTCCTTTCATGAAGCATCATTGGACAACTAATTCTCTGTTTTCATGCTGCATTTGTGGAATGTAGTCATTTTTATTGCATTTCTGAATCTATGAAATCATTGGAAAATAGAATATTATGTTGTTAGCCTTCAAGATCTTACTGTGAAAAAATGTTTGCTGATTCTCTGAGTCACTTAACATACTCTTAACACTTAACATACCTCATACATCACATTGACCCAGGAACATCATCTCTGTTCCTCACAAATGAACATAACAGGAGGGTTAACAATGTATTTATTTCAATTTAGTTCTAATATAAGTCGCTGCGGAGTATAAGTCGCACCCCTTGCAAAACTATGAAAAAAAGGGCGACTTATAGTCCGGAAAATACAGTATTTATTTTGTTTCCTTAAGTATTCCAAAAACTTAGAAAAGCGGAACATGAAACACTGAACTGCAAAGCATTTTTACTGAACTATTTGTCTGAAACTGCTCTTGCTGTCACTAAAATGTAAAAAAAAACAAAAAAAAAAGCAGAAAATCCTGTTTTTAATACACAGCATAGAGAAACCTTCTATGACTGGCACTTGTCGACTTTGTTTTCTTGGGAAAAGAGCGATTATACGTCCACGGGGGGCTGCTTTAAGCCGAGGGCATCATGATGAGTAAATGCCTCTTCACCTCGTTTGGTCTGAACTCTGCTTGGAGCTGACTGACCGGTCCCTGCTGACTAGAGACAGGTTGCAAGCTTGTACTCCGTGAATGGACGTGTGATTAATTCTGTGCCCAGGCTCTAAAGACACTTTAACTCTATGAGCCAGGCCTTATGTTGGCTTCTATATTTAGCTGAAGCATAGACTTTAGCATTTGGTGAAAGTGATAGATCTGAGTGCCTGATGAGGACAGCAAAACATTAAAAAAAAATGACTAAAAATTTGAATTTTTTAGACTCATTTCTGACATCTGTTTTCCACAAAAGGTAGAGCCCTATGTAAAAAGAAGTACTAAAGAAAATAATTGAAGTAACCAAATGATAACAATGCAATAAATGACCAGGAAGGTACCACAAACAAAAACCCAGTGTGAGAAGAAGTTGGTATTGTTTTAGGATGCTCTTCATTTTGGTAAACCGTGCTCTAAAGGTATGGAGTCAAATTGAGGTCATAAAGATTTAAAACCCAAACTAAACCACTTGAAAGATTCAAGAAGTCTTTGGCAAATGGGAACAACAGAGTTGATGGATGTTACAAAAGAATGGATTAAAAATGCGTCTTTTGAACTGTTTTATTATCGTCTCTGTTAATATCATAAAAACAGCAGTTCTCTTAGCTGAGGTGTGATTACTAATGCTTAAAATTAGTAATAGCAACTAATACTAATGCTTGTATTAAAGATTTGTTCAAATCTTTGTGTATGAGGATACTAACATGGACTCACAAATTGAGGGGGTAAAGCTTTTTCCTTCAGGGGCAGCTGCCTTCCCTTGTTCCCCTGTAGCTCTGCCCCTGGTTACCAGGTGGCAAAGAAAGAAAAAAAAAACTACATATGTTCAGGTTTCTTTTTTTTCTTCAATAATCTAATTCTGAAGGAAGTTTTATTTTGGAAAACTGTTGGATTTTCTCCACCGCATCCAACTCATCCTTGAGCCGTGTCATGTTGCATGTTGTCAAAAAGGTTTATTCTAGTTTCTTTTTCTAGTTCCGGTCGCTATTTTCAAACCCCTTACGCCACTAAAGTCAACAAAAACAGCTTCTTTTTTTTTCCTCAGCGAAGATTCATTCAGTGAGAAAACAGGAGTCTTTCATTTAAAAAAAAAGCAGCTTTTAACAGACAAAAACCAGGAGCCCTTACTTCAAATATTGATTTATTGCAACATAAAGTTTAATCCAGTTGCAGGAAACCTTTCAAAGGACAACAATAAACTCTTCTTTCAATAGTAGAAAACTTAAAGCTAAAATCAATAAAAAATCAGACTCTCGCTTCAGCCTCGTACTGTCTGGTCTCTGTAAATATTGTTAGACATTGAACTAGTTTGTGGCCTGAAAAGGTTGGACCCCACTGGATTAGACCATCTGCGATAACAATGCACATTAATCTGAGATTATAAGAAAATAATAAAAAAAAAGAAAGGTAAACTCTCACACAGCATGCAGAGATCTTAAGCCACTCCCTGAGCATCCCCAGTACTTTCCCTTCTGCTACCAGGGAGCCAGACTTCCTTATAATCTCTCAGAGTAGTCATGACTAATAATTCTTGTGGCTTTGTAAAAGCTTTCTCTTTTTTTTTTCTTTTAACATTGGCTTCCTGACCACAAAATGAACCTTTTTTCAAACCTCTTAACACTGACCTATGAATCATAAAAGCATAAAAGGCTTCTAACAGGGAGAAGAACATATTTAGTAACAATTTCAGTTTCTATTTAGTTGCGTTTTATCATCTGATAGGTTCGTGTTTAATCCGGTTGCAGCTTCTGCAGCTCAGTTTTGACAGACGGTGCTGATTTTTTATCTGAAAAATCACAAACAACACTAGCAATCGCAGTACATTATTAATACAGTTTTTCTGTTTGAACTGGTCTGCAGCCTCAGGTATACAAAGCGCTGAAATGTCAGTGTGAGCCAAAGCAGCAAACAAAAGACACAGCATGCCCACCGCTGTGACAAAAAGTCTGAGAAAAGCTGAAGGTAAGGAACTGTTCGCTTTGATGGATCACCGAGCTCAACCACATTTCAGGGTTTTGGACATTGATTTTCAAGCTCTTCTGGCATGAACTGATGTTAAAGGTCAAACTAAAGGTAGGTAATCCATCCAGGAGCACAATGGCAAAATGATTAAATGTTTTTTTTTTTGTCCACAGAGCGCAAAATATTATGTGATTATGTTGAGGGATAAAAGCTTGACCCACGGCGAATGATTAACCACACGTGCTTTTTCCTGTCAAAGTGGAAGAGTAACACACTCGACATCAATACTGTCAAACACAAACCCTGTTTTTTCAAGAAATGAGAGATGAAAATTTACCACATAAGGCAAAGTAATCCAGAAAAAAAACAGATTTGTAAAAAGAGCGATTTTGAATAAAACCAACATCAGCTTTGAAGCATTTTATTGTGTTCCAAAACATGGGAAAATCCTGCTTTAACTTATTAATATTTCTTTTTACATAAGACCAAAGTCATAAAGTTAGTTTATACTTTGATTAGTGGTTAATTTCAGGTAAACATCATCATCAACCTTAGACATTTTCACTCATTTTTTGATAATTATGGTGATTTTGAATGAATTCTGTTTTGCATATGTGCTAAAACATGAAACCAACATAAATAAAGAACTGTCAAATCCAAGTCCCCATATGATCCATAGCCTACAAACTGAAATTTCCTTACATAAAAGTTTACAAAACCCTTTGAAAGTTGCTGTTGACCTATCGGCATATCCTTTCATTGGTCGCACTGATTCGCACAGGTAGTTTGGCAGAGATTTTTACGTTGGATGTCCTTGTACCTGTATTTTATCCAGGCTGGGGGCGGGCACAGGGGGACCCAGACCTGAGAACATACAGTATATGTGGTTCAGCCTCTGATTGGATGATTGCAGGTTGGGTTCCCTGCCTGCCCACACATGTGACAAAGTGTCCTTGAACAAGACTCTGAACCCCATTTTGTTCCTACTGGTAAAGGTTGGTGCCAGTGTTTGGCAGCAGAGTGTGAATGTGTGAGTACATGGGTGAATGGGACTGTGACTGTAAAGCGCTTTGGGCCTTGAAGCAAGATAGAAAACTGCTATATAAGTAAACACTATTTACCATATGTGTAACCTTGAATACCACAACATGTTTCCTTTAGAGTCTACTTTTTATTGGAATACCAGTCTGAATTTGGGCCAAAGTTGTCCAAAACATCTTGTGAATATGTTGCAGTGCTGCATTTTCTGTGCTCACTCTTTCCAGTTCAGGGTCATGGATGCTGAAGCCCACAGAGCCACTGTTGGGCAAAGGCGGGGTACACCCTGGACAGTTTACTGGCCAATCGCAGGCCGTTACGGATCAATGTTATGCTGAATATTTTAACAGAATGTTGATCAAATTTTTAAGCAAGGCTTTAGCTTCTAGTTGTTTCATTTTCTTCTTCATACTCTGGTGTGCAGTGGACTTCCTGGGTAGTTCAAGACCTCAGAGTGTGCTATAGCCCTGGGGTTCCCAGAAAAGTCCATGACTCTGAAGTGTATGAAACGTGCCTGCTTAATTACTGCTTGGTTTGTGTTGCATATGATAGTTTTTTTCTCCATGGGGGATTTTTTCAGAGGTCTACAGCTACAAAAAAGTATCAACAGGCATTGCATAAAAGAAAAATCAGTCACAAACAATGTGTTTGAAAAACAGATGATTTTTTTTGTTTTTACCAACCAAAATCTTTCTACGTAGTTGTTATAAATATTCTCAGTGCTCAGTGATACTTATGATGTGGCTCTTGTTCTTTTTGCACATTTCTCTTTGCATTGCATGCTCTGCACTGACTGTGGGGTTTCTTTGCAGACCTATCCATGACTCAGGGCTGCCTCTGGGGGTGGGGGCGGGTGGGGGTTCTGGAGGCTTTGGTTCTGGTGGCTTTGGTTCTAGTGGCCTGGGTGTGGACGTTGGCGTTGGCTTTGGGCGTGGGCTTTGGTGTGGGCTTTGGCGTGGGCTTTGGCTTTGGTGTGGGCTTTGGCGTGGGCTTTGGCTTTGGCGTGGGCTTTGGCGTAGGCTTTGGGCTTTGGCTTTGGCTTGGCGTAGGGTTGGATCAGTGAGTCCTTCATTAGAGCAGACGAAGACAAGACAAAGGCTGGAGGGCGAGATGGACTAAATAGGTTCACTGATTGAATGCTGAACAGGTGTGTGAGACCGGATCCTCAAGCAGGTGTGCGGGGCAACCCCGACGCCTGAAACGGGTCTTTGTCTGATGGTTGGGATCTTGGATGCCTGTATCGGCCGGGCTGCTGCGCTGTCTGCCCCAGACTCTGGGCTGAGGGGGCCAGTCCTCCTACCTTTGCTGGTGTATTCAGTGTGATTGAGGTACACCCTAAGAAACATACATTTGGACAAATTGTCCATGGGTACTGTTTGTTGGTGTGTCTATGTGAAAACTAAGTCATGCAATTTACTTGACACTCTTATGTTATGACTCTGTATTATCAACTGCCCTCCCATCCTCCCCATCTTAAACGCATATCCCCCATTTCCAATATCCCACTCTATTTCTTTCTCTCTCTTCTTTTCATCCGTTTGGTCCAACAAGGAATACACATAAATATAATTATTATAAACAAAGCTGAGCCTCAAATACAAAAGGGGTTTATACAAATATACTCTCTGTTTGTCTGAAAATCCATAAAGCCCTGTTGTAACAGTAAATTCTGTCTAACACAAGAGGCTTTCAGCTCTGATCTGCTTTCTCAGTTGTTGAACAGGACAGGTTAGAAAAGAAAAAAAAACAACCTCAAGACCTAGACATTTTGTAATGTAACAATGGATGTGAATGACAGAGGTCAAAGGTTACCTGTAGGTCTTTTGCAAATTTCAACTGCATGTAACTGCTAATTTGGTCCATTTTTCCGTACAGATCTTTTCAAGAGCTGCAATATTTTGGGGCTGGTTCTGGACAACAGAGTAAATGGTGTAAATGGCAAATACTTACATCATGTAGTGCTTTACTACCTTCCTCAAAGGCCCAAAGCGCTTTACAGTCATAGTACCATTCACCCAGGGCCGGCCCTGGTCTTCTGGGGGCCCTAAGCGAAATTTTATTTGTGGGCCCTCTAACTGATCAGCAGCACCAAAAAACACAACTTTTGTTGTAATATAAATGAGATATCTCCATTAATACATTTGTGAATTATTGTTGCTGCCGAAGAATTGAATACAGTATGTTGCCTGCATGTTGGATGCACATTTAGTGGTGCACAACAAATTTTAAATGCACAGAAATAAATATGAATGATAAATGTATATAGATATATAAATATATATTTTTTAATTTAACATTAGGCACTCAACAAATGACATTCCCAAAACTCCAACTTTTAAAAACAGCAACTTAACAGAAAATCAAATAACGATAAAACAATCAAAAATAAAGAAAACAACAGCTCAATGAGGGGATTTTGGAAAGTCAGAGTCTTTATCAGTCTGAAAAGGACCTCCCTGCACCAAATCCATTCTTACTGGATCAGAGAGTGTGGTTGGTCATTCAGCTGGACCAACTGGATTTGAGGAAGGTGGAATTTTGGATCCAGTCGGCTCCTCTTCCATACACGCCTCTCTTGGAGACTCTGGAACATTAGAGACAGAACTTCAATAAAAGCAAACAGTGAAAAGTAAAACATTCAAATGTTTCCCTTTCAACAGTAGAAGTGGGGACAGCAGTTTCTTCTGCAGCTAGAAAACAAGAATTATTATTATAGAATAATCAATGATAAAGCCAATAAAATATCTATAGCAGAATATTAATAATGGCTCATTTAAAATCTGTGTGCAGGTTTTTCACAATTTCCTAATCTTTTTATACATTTATGAGAGATTTATTGTTTGATTATTTGCATGAGGTGATATTTATTAATTTAATTATGAAGAACTTGGGACATTCTCTTCAGCTGCTGTTTATGAAAAAAAGGGTTTATGCAGACATTGTTTTTCAAACTCCTTTACATGCTTTTAAAATTACCTGAGATGACATATTCAGTGATGACAAGAACATGTTGGGATGTGGACGCTGCACCACCTCCAATACGTTATGAGAGCAGAAGAAACTATCTGCTGAGACTGAAGTGTGCAAAACATCATCATTATGTAGAATCAAAACTGCAAAATACAAATAAGAAAAAAATGTACCCATTTATAAATAATAAATGTGAACACTAATTTGAGTATAAGTGAAAATATAAGCATTTATACACGTCTTTATCTATTATTTTACGTTCATGATTTTAAAATTAGTACATTTATTTTGTTTATCATTTATAAATGAGAACATTTATTTCCTATGTATTTGGCAGTTTTGATTCTCCATATTCCATGCCAATGCAAGATTTTAAGACACATTCAATGTTGAAAAAGTCAGACTACCTGACCTGCTATAATAAACAGCAGTTTTTTTTAATGACATAAACCGGAAAATGAAGAACGCACGCATGAGTAAAGCATTTTTCAGCATAACATCATCATTACTTTTCTCTGCTCTTAGCCGTTTTAGAAGGTCATGTCCGACCTTATGATCTTGGAAACTTGGATAACAGAATTATTTTCGAGTTTTCCATTGGAAATGACGACAAACGGGATTGTTTATGCAAGCTTCACATCGGATCGATAATTATTTGACGCAAATTGCGCAGCTGCACCGAAAGGCAGGATAATGTATAAATACGGCTCCAACATCATCCAAACTTACCATATGATTGATGTTAAAGTTCTTCGTCTTTTTTCAGCTCCTAATGATGGATAAAGTCTCTTTGGCATGAAGTTCTCTTGTCGTTTTGATCAGTATGATAAAATGTGCTCGTTTTTTTCTTTTTCCCAACTTTATTGAAACAAAATGCGCTCGTAAATGCACACTGTGTATGGCTTAGATTGAATGATGTTGACCAATCGTTGCTAAGAGGGGCGTGACACCCTTATTTGGGTTGCCAGATTGGTTCAGGTGTGTTGAAAGGGGGATCACAAAAGTGCAGGCAAGTTTCTTTTGCACAACATTCGGAGCGCACGTTGGTACGGAAATTCTATCAAATGGGTTGCCAGATTTGGGTCTTTCTTTATTTCATTTTTTTCGCCACTTCGGGGCCCTGGTGATGACGGGGGCCCTACGCGGCTGCGTAATTCGCGTATAGGGAGGGCCGGCCATGCATTCACCCATGCAACTGCACAATATTTCAATTGCCTCCACGGAGTGGTGAAGACTAGTCAAACCACTCCACAACCTTGAATTGTCTTTTACATAGCCACTCCTTTGTGTTTGGAGTCATTATCAAAATGGTCTCACTGATGGAAGGAGGTTTCTTTTTACCCAAAATCTCACCGTACATGACTCCATTCATCCTTTCCTTAAACATATCAGGACTCTCCTCTTTGCAGATATTCAGCCTCAAAGCATGATGTTTCCACCCCCATGCTTTACAGTGGGCAATTTGGGTATCTTCTCTCTCCAAACATGGGAAATTGAATTTATGCCAAAGAGTTCCATTTTGGTCTCATTTGATGACATGCCATTATCCCAATCCCTCTCTAAATCATCAAGATGATTACTGGTAAACTGTAGACGAGTCTGGATATGTGCTGGTTTACGCAGGGGGACATTGACACACAGCAACATTTGAATCTATGATGGTGTAGTTTGTTACTATGGTAACTCATACCATAGTTTCCTTACTGTTCTCATGTGAGCTCTAGTTGGAGGGAGATTGTCAGTGATCTTCCATTTTCTAATATTGCTCCAACAGTTGATCTCTTATTATCGCACTTCTTGCTTAATGTAGATGAGCTCCAGTCTTGTGTAGGCGTGCACTTTTGTCCCTGGTGTCCTCAGACAGCTCTTTAGTCATGGTGGAGAGGTTAGAGTCACTGACCTTTTAAGGGAGTGGACAGGTGTCTTTTATACCGATAACCATTTCAAACAGGTGACATTAATATAGGCACCAACACTTTTTTCTGCATTATTAAAATACATTATTTAAAAATCATATACGTAATGTGTTTTTCTGAACTCTTTTTTACACTCTTTATCTCAAAGATGATGTAAATTACAGACCAAACACATATTTTTAAGTGCGACAACTTGCAGAATCTCACCGACAAATAAGTTTTGCCCTCTGCATTAAAATGGTATATAATGAAATAAAAACACGTGTTGCTGGTAGCAAGTTGCGTGATATACCTTGAATTATAAATTGCTGCTACTTGAACTACATCACCTGAGGATTAGCAGATGAAACAAAAATCCTAATGATCCTGAATAAAGATAATTCAAGGACATTTAGAGGAAATTAATATGAGAGTATTTGGATCCATGTTATTGAGGCCCCAATGCACACTTCATGTAACAAATGTCTTTCCTTTCATTAACACATTTTGGAGCTTCTGCACAATTTACTATCTGCCAAGTGTAATTCTCAACAGCTGTTGCCACTAATCCTCACTCCCATACAGTTGACATTATATGGGTGTTTGGAGGGACAGTGGAAATGTGCAGGCAAGCAAATCTCCTGGCAGACTCTAATGTCACTGCCAGTGTAGGAGAGTGACAGTTCAGCTAATTAGACCGCTTTTAAATTTGCATTTCTGTGATATCCTGCCCTAGCCTCATTTGAACGTGAAATGTGCAGGAATGCATTCTGGCGTGTTTTATGTAACACGCCAATCCAAACACATGGACAGAATGGGCGGAACCCCACTGTCACTGAAAGAAAAGCACACAAAGGGCACTGGAAAATCTTAAACTGGCTAGAATAATAAGTTCCCAAAAAACCTGCAATCAAACAGTTTCAGTAACTGTGAAGGAGACTTCTGCATTCACAGTGGGGCAAAAATTACTTGGTCAGCCACCAATTGTGCAAGTTCTCCCACTGAAAAAGATGAGTGAGGCCTAAAAATGTCATCATAGGTATACCTCAACTATGATAGACAAAATAAGAAAAACAATCTAGAAAATTCCACTTTCTGATTTTTAAAGAATGTATTTGCTAATTATGGTGGAAAATAAGTATTTAGTCAATAACAAAAGTTCAACTCAATACTTTGTTATATACCCTTTGTTGGCAATGACAGCAGTCAAATGTTTTCTGTAAACTGCTGCTGTTTTTTGGCCCATTCCTCTATGCAGACCTCCTCTAGAGCAGTGATGTTTTGGGGCTTTCGTTGGGCAACACGGACTTTCCACTCCCTCCAAAGATTTTCTAGGGGTTGAGATCTGGAGACTGGCTCTGCCACTCCAGGACCTTGAAATGCTTCTAACGAAG
The DNA here is from genome assembly GCA_037389245.1 of Oryzias sinensis. Lineage (NCBI taxonomy): Eukaryota > Metazoa > Chordata > Actinopteri > Beloniformes > Adrianichthyidae > Oryzias > Oryzias sinensis. The sequence continues at coordinate 19,369,736 of CM074490.1, forward strand.
CTCCTCCTTCATTACCCAGGCAGTGTGTTTGGAATGGTTGTCATGCTGGAAGACCCAGCCACATTTCATCTTCAATGCCCTTGCTGATGGAAGGAGGTTTTCACCCAAAATATGACGATACATGGCCCCATTCATTCTTTCCTTTACACAGATCATTTGTCCAGGTCCCTTTGCTGATAAACAGCCCCAAAGCATGATGTTTCTACCCCCATGCTTTACACTCGGTATGGTCTTCTCTGGATGAAACTTAGCATTATTTTTCCTCCAAACAAGACAGGTAGAGTTCTTACAAAAAGTTATATTTTGGTTACGACCATCTGACCATAGAAAATTCTTCCAATACTCTTCAGGATCATCCAAATACTCTCTAGCAAACTTTAGAAGGACTGGCACATTGACTGGCTTTAGCAGGGAGACACATCTGGCACTGCAGGATGTGAATCCCTGGTAGCATAGTGTGTACTGATGGTAGCATTTGTTACTTTGGTCCCAGCTCTCTGCAGGTCATTCACTAGGTCCCCTTATGTGGTTCTGTTTTTTTTCCCCTCTCCATTCTTGTGATCATTTTGACCCCATGGGGTGAGATCTTGCGGGTAGCCCCTGATCAACGGAGATTATCAGTGGTCTTGTATGTGCTCCATTTCCTACTAATTGCTCCTACAGTTGATTTCTTCACGCCAAGTTCCTTACCTATTGCAGATTTAGTCTTCCCAGCCTGGTGCAGGACAACAATTGTGTTTCTGGTGTCCTTAGACAGCTCTTTGGTCTTGGCCATAGTGGAGTTTGGAGTGGGACTGTTTGAGGTTGTGGTCAGGTGTCTTTTCACGAGTCACGGTGTTATGTTTTGCTGCTTCTTTTGTTGGGACCAGCACAGTAATTATTTCTTTCTGTTTTACAGGACACAGGGTATTTCTACCAGCTAATAAACTGTGTTCCTGAACTTTGGTGTCCATCGTCCATATGTTTTGGCCCCCTTTTGATTTCCCCAAGACTGGGACAGGTTTGCCTGTCGGGGCCGTAACACACGGTAACAAGTGGAGGACAGAGGATCGTCTCACATAAGAAGTTACAGGTCTGTGAGAGACAGAAATCTTGCTTGTTTGTAGGTGACTAAATAATTATTTCTCAACACAATTTGCAAATAAATTCCTTAAAAATAAGACAATGTAATTTTCTGGATTTTTTCTCACATTTTGTCTCTCATAGTTGAGAGAAAAATTACAGGCCTCACTTATCTTTTTCAGTGGAATAGCTTGCACGTTTGGTGGCTGACTATTACTCCCCCCCCCCACTGCATATACAGGTACTTTGGTCTTCTTTTTCTGTCTAAAATGCTCCAATTGTCTAAAGTTTGAAGTGTCTTCTCCCCAGTCCACATTTTAGCTCCATCCATAGATGTACAATAAGATTTAAAGAATGACTCATAAATATCCACATTTCAAAAGTCTGATTCAGAAATTGCATTTCTGAATATTTCTTGATTTAAATTGTTGTGAATCAGGAGTAGATGAAAAAATGCAGTTGGAAAAAAAGATGTATGTATGATATAAAAGTTACTACGGGAGGCCGGAAGCTCCCTGCTCTGGTACTTCCACTTTTAGATGACTAGATTTATCTTTATTTTCCTTGTCTGACCTGGCATCTGGCTCAAAACTGTATGGCTGGATAGCTTCAATATTGCTTACCATTTTTGTTGCACCGGTAAGGTTAGGGTGGGGTGTTAGGGGCTGTAAGTTAGCAGGAGAGCATGTAAACAAAGGGATGATGGGAAGGGGTAGGCTTACTTTGTGACATCAGTCCAGCCCACAACTCAGAGATGGATTTCCAATGAACTACTACTACCGCTCTGCAGAAACTATGTCGTAGAAAATGGATAGAGGTTTTTAGATTTTGGCTTAAAACAACATCATTATAGCTAAAAGACCACTGGGAACAATTTTACATTAGATCAGAAGATGATTGGAGTGGGTCTTTAAAGTAAAGCGGATGTGGATGGCCACAAAAACACCCCAGATTTGTCTCATTTTCTCATCATGTCACATGAACAGCTCCGTGATCTGACTCTGATGCACTAAAGTTGGCCTTTATTCTCTCTGGAGGTTTTCCTGAGCTTTTAGTTAGTTTGTATTATTTAGTTTGTCATCGGTTTTCCTGTCACATCCAGGAAGGTTGTCTTGAGTTGTGTGGACTAGAAACCTTAGTTTGTTGTATCTGGTTGAGCTAGTTTACATCTTCTCACATTAGTCCTGGCTCGTTTCATCAGGTTTAGTCTTAATTAATCCCATGAAACAACACTGACTCAATGCCTCATTTTTATTTGATTTTTGTAGTAATATTTCTTTGATGTTGCTTTTGTTAGTTTCAAGTTTAATTAGTGACCACTGTGTATTTTTTTCTTTTGCTACACTTGGGATGCCAATAACTCTATCTACATATGTTTGTCAATTGTGTAAAGAAGGTGAAATATGAAAAAAATGACTTGTCATTTTGAATTTCATGTTAAAGCATCCTCATCAGTTGAATTACATGTGCATCATAGCTGCAGCGCGAGCCGTGCTGTAGGTATGTACCATCTGGACTTTGGGCAGGGTGCCTGTTTTTCCACATGTGAGGAAGGAATCAGCTAAGTGACTTTATATAATTGTTCTTTTTCCATAAATTCACACTGCTGAAAAAAATTCACCGACCCCTGAATATGCATTTCAATATATTTTTTATTGTTACAAAGGTTCAACTCCCACTTTGACCCTGTTTGGGCAGTCATAACTCAGCAACGTCATTGCTAAAATATTCGTGTGGACAGCAATTGGACAGAAAGTGAGGTTGATAGTGCAAAGAGGTACTCTGTTGTGATTCAGTAGTCCGCTGGTTCCACGCCACATGTGGCTAGATGAGGGTCATTTACTTCTAGCTGACTCAGTATCTCTTGTTTTTATGAGTCAATACTCCCCAGATCTCACCATAAATTCAGCTTAACCACCATTACACCATTTTAAAGGATACTGGTATGTACACAGCAGCAGCTTGGATTCATTCCTCCACACAGAGGAAGTCGAGTGTAACTGCTGACCTAATAACTCATGAGTCCTGTTGTTTGCCTCTCAGCCAGCCTCGACCTTTCTGCAGCATTCCCTAACTTGGACTGTGCATTATTAATGCTGCGCGCCTCATGTGTGTATATCAGTGCATGTTGCTCTTAGACGTTCTCCCTTTAGATGGTTGATTTTAATAGATATTAATACACCAGTGAGATTATCTCTCATTATTTGTTTTATCATCATGCTCCATTCAGCCTCCTCCCTCTATGGGCCGGCCTACATTCAATTGGGATGTCTGAGAGACCCAGCGAGTCCAATTCTCCTTTTTTCTTTTTTGAGGATTTCACTAAGAAGCCCCCATGGGGGACTGAGAGAAGTCAGAGCTCTGAAAATGAGCAAAGAAGTGTCCTTACTTTCATCTTCTGTTACCCTGTTTTCTGAAATCCATCTTTTCCTTTCTGTTTCTGTCCTCGTAAGTCTGCCAACTTCCCCGCCTGCCGGAGGCTTCACTGTAAATGCCACATGGAGGCGAAAGGAGGGTTACTGTTTGTGCCTGGGGAGGGCCTCTGTTTGTTTCTTGAGGATCTTACGCAACTACAGAGTGACAGTGGAAACAGACGTGAAGAGGCAGATATTTCTGTCACTGCAACAACGTCTTGTGTTCCAAGCCAGACGCCAGGAAGAGCTGGAGGCACCTTGTGTGCTCGGCGCCAGTCTGCTTTGATAAGACCACATCTGGAAAGGGCAGCCCTCCAGCCCAGCACCTCAGAGCTGGATTTAGAGTGGGTTCCCGTCACTGTGAGAGGCAGTAATACCTGTAGTTGTGCAGCTGCCCTTTTCAACTGGTCCCCACTGGTTACACAACCAAAGTGTATCACGTCGCCACATGGTAATGCTCTTTAATAAGCATCCACTTGTTCGCCGCAGCTTTCTTGATATATCAGTTTAGAAGCAGACGCACACAAAAAAAGTTTGACTTAAATAAGATCCTCCATCCAAGATTGTGCGTGCCCCACACAAAACACTTCTCTTTGTGAGTTTGAGTGTGCAGAAACGAGGACGGGGAGACAGATGATGTAACCATGGTGACATACCAAACTCACCTGCCTTGGGTTAAAATCACAAGCGACAGATGGGAGATGGAGAGGAAATCAAAAGCCCCAGTTAGGACATGTTCTCTTCACACATTCACCCCCCTTAAGGCAGTAGCACCGCAGCAGTTTTAAAGATGACAAAAGCGGAACCTCTTTGGTGGACCAAAGATGCAATTTTCAGTCACGCACTTCAGTTCTGTGCCTTCAAACAACAATTACAGTGCTCTTATGAAATGAAAAAAAGGGGATTTCACCTTCAGCTACAAGCCTCTGGTCTACGCTAGTTACACGGTCTGGGTCTTTTCCCAGATATGCGCCCAACTGTGCTGCAATAGGAAGCAAGTTTTTCCAAAAAATATTTTGTTGCACGAATAAGCATTTAGGAAATGGATCTGTTTATTTGTTTAGGTCCACTGTAAACCCTTTTCCATTAAGGACTATAACATTTTAAGAGTGTTTTATTTAACCTTTTGGTCAACAAATGAACGAAAATATGACCCAGTAAACACCCACCAATGCTATTCTGACCCGTTTGCCTCAGAAGGACATTTTGCTGTGAATTTAAAATCTGTAAGATGCTTTAAAGAAAAAGATATATAGTTTAAGCACAGGACATTCCAGCAGGTACTAGGAAGATTAAAAGTAAAAAAAAATAAAAAATAAAAAAGAATGAAAACTAAAAAGGCATGTGAGTGGAAAAATACTCTACTGCAAAAAGCGTTAGCATCCTGCCGCTACTTGCATCTGCCAGTTTCTTTTCTTTTTCTTTTACAATTCCATTTCTATTGTAACTGTGGAAATTCTTCACAATTTAAAAGCAATTTTAAGGGAGTAAGCCCTGACTCTGGTCCAAACCACCATCAGTGTAGCGGCAGATGCACTGTCACTACCCGATCAGTCCCCATCTGGGCAAAATTCATCTACTTCTGAATTTTACAACACTTACAAGAGTATCTCTTCGGATGTTAATGACAATAATAAACACTTAAAATGTTTACAATAGTGAAAAGTTTATTTTATTATTGACAGAAGAAAAAAACAAAACAAAAAAAGGTTACAGATGAGGACTGCATGATGCACATTAGGGGTGTAAAAATTCATTTTAACAACGATATGATATTTGTGGTTACCGATTCCATTTACTCTCGATTATGGTTCATTTTGAACAACCAGATTCGATCAGATTCATTGACGTAAAATTGATCCTGGACACCTTTAGCCAGAACTTCAACAAGGGTGACTCAGACGTTTTCCAGATTCCTTGTATTTCTTGCAAGACAGAAAAGTGTAAAATAAATATGTGTACAAACAAACTGGTTAACAAGAATTAATGACAAATCCATTCACATTTTAGTTTCATAAAGTTTAACCCACTGTGATTTTTCCACATCTAAATAATCCAAAGTATTTATAAACATTGGACTAGAATGATGGCTCCATCAGTTTTTGGAGTCATCACGTGTGTCGTCTGCTGTGATGGTACATTAGCGTAAAGTAAAACTCACATCGTCAGATATGAGCTGCTGTTGGAGGATTCAAATGCAGCAAAGCAGCTTAAAACCTGAACGTATTAAATAAACAATGATTAAAAAACGTATATGAACTGTGACAAACCTAAAACCTGCATCATTAAAGGGCCTATACAATGCAAAATCTAATTTTTTTTAGCTTTTAATAATAATAATGGATTGGATTTATCTGTGCTTTTCAAGTCACTCAAAGAGCTTACATTGTGTCCATTATTCATTCACTCCCCATTCATACTTGGTGATGGTCAGCTACTGATGTAGCCACAGCTGCCCTGGGGCAGACTGACAGGGGCGTGGCTGCCATTTCACGCCTACGGCCCCTCTGACCGTCACCGGGACATTCATGCACCAGTGGAGCCACAGTGGAGGCAAGGATGGAGAAGTGTCTTGGTCAAGGACACAACGTCAGTTGGCTGGGGGGAGCGGGAATTGAACCGCCGACCATTCAATCATTGGACGACCCGCTCAACCGCCTGAGCCACTGCCGCCCTTTTTAAGTGTATTATAAGTTCATTCCTCATGAAACGAAACCGCAAAGTGGTGTTTTGATCCACTCTAAGCACCGACCTCTCCCAACCCACGGAAACAAGCGGGTTCTAGCGAGCTGACGTAGACAAGTGAGGAACCGCCCCATCCACGGAGAGTCTGAGCGGCCAGCAGCGCCCCAGGCTAACACACACACACACCCGCACACACTCACTTTCTCTGCAGAGCTAGTGCTGATCAGCAAAAACTCTTTTTATATGCACAAATGCACATCCATCTTTGCAAAAGTTCAGATTTTGTTTTTTTTGTGGGCGACACGCAGACATGCGGCTCTAAGTTGACGTCATGAAATGGCCGCCACCCACACGGAGCGAAAGGCGGACCCTCAGACATAGAGTCGTCTTACTTTCAAGTTTGAAAAGAACTCAGGAAAATAACTAATATTTACTAATACAATTCTTTAGTGTGCCAAATGTAATATGTTATCATAAACATGGATATTGTTTACTATAAAATGCTTAAGAATAGCAAGGTACAGGGCCTTTAAGTATCCAAGACTGGTGAGCTGTCCAGGGTACCCCGCTTTCACCCAACAATAGCTGGGACAGGCTCCAGCAACCCCTATTACCCCGAAAGGGAGATAGCAGGTGAAGAAAATGGATAGATGGCTTAGCTAAGGCATAAGACAAGAAGACGGGGAGCAAAACCTTTTTTCTTTTTCTACTTTTGGTTTATTGGTTTTTGATGAAATACTGGGTCAGAATGAGTCATCCAAAAATCTTCTTTTCATGAAATCACTTAATAAGTAAAATGAACTTTTAGTCATTTTTTGTTTGAAAACAGAGCATTTGCTTCTTGAAAGTTGAGGTTATTGTGCCTGCATGTGAGCTTTTTAAAACAAGAAAATCCAATAGAGAACTTCTCATTTTGCAACTGGGACTGCGTTGTGGAGGTGTTTCCTTCTACTCAGAGCAAAAGGAAGTCTTTTTAATGCTGCACATTCAAAAGAACACCGCTGTAAACAGCTGTCATGGAATATTAACAAACAATCAAATATGATATGTATTCTTTCCCTGGGAATAAAGAAACCACCTTTTGAATAAGTCGTGTTGTGTTTCTGGATCCCAGCTGTTTAGGCTCCCTTCTGGCCTCAATGCCAAACTCCTTTAAGGTCATTCCACCTTAAGAATTCTAAAGAGATGAAAACAGAAGACTGTTGACTTCAGAACTTGTTCTCGTTACACTTTAGCTGCCATATCAAACCCAATCTAGGCTTTGTGCTCTGAATGGCGAGTCCTCAGGCCAACTGGTCTTGTGACGTCCTTGGATTTGACAGGCGTGCTCTTAAGCAGCAGAACACAGATAAGTGCTTCCCCAGGCTGCGATGGGCTCCTCCTGACCAGTGTTTGCACCATTCTGTCTGAGGTCTGCCAAAAATCCAATCTTTAGCGCTGAACTCCACTCTGTTTGGATATTTACTAATCACTTATCGTGAGCAAAGCTCCATGTAAATGCACGGCGATCAACGCTGATCACAGCGATTTTTATTATTTATTTTACAACCTCAGGTCAGCCATTTATGTAACTGTTGTGTTGAGACTGTTCGGCGGTTGGTGCAAAGCTGTTAGTCTTTCTTTTGTCTTTCGTTACGAGTCTTAAAGAAAAAAACACGATTTGCTTTAGCTCTTTGTGTGATTAATAGATGTTATAAACCGTGAGTTAAGTAGATCTCCTGGCAGACACATTTTTGCCCAAAATGTATTGAAAAGGTTAAAAAGTAGGTTCCATGAGGAGCTCTATCTGTAAATAAAGAAAATAAGGAATTTTTTTTTTTTTTTTTTGTTCTTCAAGCTTCCAGTGGTCAGAGAGAGATGAGGCAACTGACATGCAGTCAGTGTTCTGATCAGTGTGATCAGGGGGGCGTGGCTGACCTTTTCCCTGGTGCCTCTCTACACGGCACACCCGATCCTCATCTCGTCACTGTCTTTAAAGGCCTGAGCCTGTCACTGCTCCCTGCCGGATTATTACTTTTCAGTAGCTCTCAGTATCTGTCCAGTTTTGTCCGTGATTCAGCTTCCTGCCTGATTTAGTTTTGTTCCTGAGGAATAAATCTTTAAACCTGGCCTCTGCTTCAGACTCTGCTTTGGGGTCCTACCACTCACCCTAAAGCTCAGTTACATCATTTTATGGGTCGATAAGTCACAGGTTCAAGCAAGATATCATTCTATCATTTAGTTCTTGTTGTAAGTAATGGAAGTTTATGGAATTTTATGGAAATATCATTGTTTTTATCTATTGGCTTTGGGAAAAAACGTTTTTTTAGTAAGTACAACTGAGTAATCGTAAAACAGGAAACTACTTACTTGCTAGCTAAAAATATGTTGTTAATATTTAATGCTCTCTTTTGAACTCTTTGTGTGTTTGCTTTACTGTAGAATATTATAGTTTGTGTTAAATTTTTCAGTAGTTCAGAAGAAGAATGGATTTTCTGTTAGGTCATTTATGGATTTATGGAAGAACTTTTTTAAGACCCACTCTGATGAAAATCATGCTCTTGGTAATTTTAACAAGTTCTTGCAGTATTTTTCTCATGAAAGTGGACATATATAAATAAAAAAACTGCTTCAAATAGAATTTCTGAGTGTTTCTCTATTTCCTTTCTGATGCAGCCCCTTTAGACAAAGAGATTCACTTCCGTCTTTGTTTTCCTCGTCTGAGACATCTGGCTCAAAACTGTATGGCTGGTTAACTCTGATATCGCTCACCATTTCTTTTGCACTGAAAATGTTAGCTTGTGTAACTTGCTGTAAGCTAGTATCTAAAAGGAAAGCTTAGTTATAGGTGATGGGGGGAGGGGGGGGCTATGCTCCAAAGGCCACGCCCACAATTTTGAGGCAAATTTCTAATGAGCAAACGAAGTTCTGCAGAGTCTATGCTCGGAATGGGCAACTCCAGGCCTTCAAGGACCACTGTGACTGCATGATTTTGAGATTTCCAAGCCCCACTTATGGCTGATTTCCTGGTTCAGGTGTGTCCAGCCAATTAGAACATGCCAGAGCAGGGGATGTTGGAAAACATGCAGGCCTGGAGTTGCCCATTCCTGGTCATTGTCCTAAAAAACAACACACAGCCGCCACGTGGTGCAGCGGTAGGTATAAGGAGGTCGACCCCTGATTGGAAGATTACAGGTTTGATTCCCGCCCTTGTGTCGAAGTGTCCTTGGGCAAGACACTGAACCCCACCTTGCCTCTGGTGGAAGGTTGGCGCCTATGTTCGGTAACGAAGCCGCCACCAGTGTGTGAATGTGTGTGTGTGACTGTAAAGCGCTTTGAGCTTCAAGGAAGCTAGAAAAGTATCCGCTGTTTACCATTTAAAAAATATATATTATTAAAAGGGCATTGGGAAAACTTTTAAACAACTCACAATAAGTTGGGGCGGCAGTGGTGCAGCGGTGGGGCGGTCAACTCATGATCGGTTGCAGGTTCGATTCCCGCCTGGCACGCCAATGAGTCGAAGTGTCTTTGGGCAAGACACTGAACCCCACCTTGCCTCTGGTGGTTGGCGGGCGTCTGTGTTTGGCATCAGAGCGGCCACCAGTGTGTGAATGTGTGTGACTGGGTGAATGGGTCTGTGACTATAAAAGCGCTTTGTCCTTGTAGGAAGAAAGGCGCTTTACAAGTATACGCCATTTACCATCTGAGTGGGTCTTCAAAGATGTGTGTGGATAGTTAGGCTTTTAATGACTGCTCAAAGTATAAATTCACTTAAATTCACCCATAAGCAAAACCATCTGTTCACTTGGGCAAAATGTAAAATATTAAAGTCCATTTAAGATCCAATTTAAAAACCAGACCGGGACCCCAAATAACTGAGGAGGAACTGGCTACAGACAGGATGTCTGGCCCCCAGACATCATCAGCCAGAAGCAGCAATTCTCCAAGATTTCAGATATACGGCACCTTTCATCCAAACTATTTGATGCCGATAAACGATTTAGTGTGCAAAATGAGCCTAAAATAGGGGCAAAAACTGCTTTATTCTTTTCAAATATGATATTTGCAAAGGTGTTTAGATTTGAATAACTCTTAACCTGTTTACCCTGTAAATTTTTTACCCTTAACATGATCAATCAGCATATTCTGTCGTGGAGAAAAGCGGCTTGGCGCTGCTATGCAACACTATCTTAGTAATGTGTTGCATATCGAGGAAAAGCCGCTTTTCTCTGTGAATCATCTGATTCACGTCGATTGCGTAAGCAGTTACGATTGTCAAAGGGCATAATAGGTTTTGACAGAGACCTCTGTTGTGTTAAAGGTTTAGAGTTTAAAACAAAACAAAAACGTAAGTGTAAGGGTCACCAGCGCAATCAATCGACCAATCAATCGAATCATTGGGGGGGACATGAACCTCCGGTTCTGGACCTCTAATCCCAGCTAATGATGTCCGGGTGCCATGTTGTTGTCTGCAGCCAGGTTCTCTTGAAATAAATGACATTTTGGACATAAACAATGTCCATCCAAATAACATTGTCTCACTCTGAAAAAGGATAGTATTTTTATGTTTTACTTATAAAAAAAACTCAAAAAGCCAAAAACAACAGTCAGTTTTTTACTGTCAGTCAATTTGGGACTGAAAATCTGATCTGAAGGATTCAACATGAACAAAATGAGCTCATTTATTTTTATACAAAAAGAAAATGGCTACAAAACATCTGCAGATTAAAAAAAGGATTTCATTAGTATGACAATGGATGTGCTGCATATTCTCAGCATTACCCGCTCTGCAGAAGAAATAAAGGCTGCAAACCCGTTCATGTTGACAAAGGGGCTGCAATTATCATAACATGCAGCCACATTTCAGCAAATGCAGAAACAACAAAAAGAGTACTGTAAGTGATTTGAGTTTCAGGGGGACCATATATAGTGATGCACTATGCAAGTGGACTTACTTTTTTATCATGTGACTTCCTTTTATTTTATTAAAGCCCCACTCCGATTATCTTTTGATATTTTATCAAAGCATTCCCATTCTTTTACTTAGTATTATGCAATTTATAGTCAAAATCAAAAAGCCTGTGTTGTTTTCTAGAACACAGTTTCTGCAAAGCAGCAGCAGTTCATTAGAAATTCATCTCTGAGTTGTGGGCGGGACTATTGGTGCAGAGCAAGCCCACCCCACTTCCCGTCACCCATAGTCTCCTGCTAGCTTATAGCCACTCACACCCCAACCTAACGTTTGATTGCATTGCATTTTTTTTTGTATTCCCCTAATTCAAAATGACTTGGACAAAGAAACACTCAGAAACCCCATTTTGAGCTGAATTTACTTTATATATGTCTGCCATCATCAGAAAAATACCACAAGAACATGTTAAAAACACAAAAAAATGTGTCTTTAAGTCTAATTAAAGTCTAAAAGTTAAGTCTAATTATTTGCAGATGTGTTGTCCATTTGCTGCAATAATTCACATCATTGTGAGCTCCCTTGTCCATCATAAATTTCCCATTTTACAGCATACCCTTGTATTATATTCCCCATTATGAACCAAAAACCTCCTGCTGAAGTTAGCAGAATGGATTTCTCACCTGTCTTTGTTCTCTTTCCTGCCAACACTGAAGCACACACACAACATTTAGTTCCCCTCTATTGTATTTCAATAGAAACAGAAATCTTACAGCCTCAAAAGATGGCACCAGATCTATCTATGGCTATTCAAGACTTATATACTTCCTACGATCTGGAAAAGCTGCGCTGTAAACATTTACTCAGGAGAAATCCAAGACACATCCTTGAAACGTGAAAAGAAAAGTCTCGGATTCGCTCAGAAAAAAAAGTGTTTTCTCCGGGAATGGAGACATTGTAAGGAAGGCTGTTTTTTTTTTATTGTGCTCATTTCAATTTTCAACAAGAAAATAAAGAAAGCCTTTGAGGGATGCTATGGCGGAGCATTCACTCGCAAGCCCCCTTTGCTTTCTCTCTCCTGAGTCATTCACTAGAAGAATGCAGCACAGTCTTCCTTTGAGTTGTGGGCGTACTCCATTGTCACCTCTGCCTTGTGTCAGTAGGACCTCCGTTTTATTCCACTTGTTAGGCATTGTGGTTTCAAAAACCCTGTTTTGCTGAATCCGTGTTTAAAGAGCGGCAATGCTTGTCCTCTCCACCAGCTTCCAGATGTGCTCTGCTTCTCTCTGACACAAGAAAACCTCAATATAGTACTTCTCATGAACAGAATGGAGAAAAGCAAAACGGTAGGTTAATACATCGCTACATTAATATGATTTAAAATATTCTCAAGTGAGGCATCAAAATCAAGCAGATTATAAAAATGCAGTTGTTAAAATGTGAACTTGTTACTCTTTTGAACTTTTAAATCAATTTCAAAGTTAGAAACATCTAAGAAAAGAGAAGGTGTTAAGGCTGTTGTAAAGTTAAAGCCACAATCTGGAGCATATATCACCACAGTTTTTCATTTTTTTTAATTTTTTTTGATTGGATCTGGGTTGTTTGCCGCCAAACAGACGTGAATAAAAGCAAACCATCTAAAATAATATTTTTAATACTACAAACAAATGTATTACCAACCCACGATTGTGACTTTAAGCAAAATAATGACTAGAACTTTATATATTAGTTTATAGCAAAAAAAAGAAAAAGAAAAATTAAAAAAAAGAATCATAAGCCAGAAAAACTTTTTTTTACAGTTTCCATTCACCCTTTTTTTTTTACTTCTATTTCAAATCACAAAGCAAAGTAGACATGATCAGCATCTGTCTTTGTTTAAATATTGTACAGTCACTTTCAATAGTAGTCCTGTTAAACACAAAATCAGCTAAAATTCTATGTTTCCGCCCCTGGTTTCCTAAAATTCTCACCAAACTTGTTGCACAGTTCTGTGGAGAATATTCTTCTCTACATGAGCAGATGATCTGATCTTTACATCTCCAGTATTTAAATCCTACATACATTTAAGATATCGTACACATAGTAGTTTTTCACCTCAAAAGTGAAACTAATCACATTTTTATCATTGCACTTCTTCTCTAAAATCCCCAGGGTGTTCGTCCGACAGATGGTTGGGGGACAGTTTTGGTCTTCCTGACAAGCAAACATCACTCTGCTCATAAATCATTTTTTAGAGAGCCAGTAGTCCTTTTACTCATCTGTGGGTTTGAATCACAAGTGGCCATCTGCTGGGTGTCAAAAGACAAAAAAAAAAATTAAATAAACCACAGCTGCAAAGCGGAGCTAACTTATCAAAGAATACATTCATCTGTTTGTGGCTCCGTGAGTGTCTGCACACACGCTCGTGCCGCTGTGGACACTTTGAGGGGTTGTGGTGGATCTACACTTGGGTCCTGTTTGGAGGCTGGAAGTGTCAATTTAAATATCCACAGTATTTTGGTCTTAGATATGATTGGACAGCCTGTGATGGTGGATCACGTTGTGCAAATCGCTGTTTGGCAAAATGGTGTGAACGGATGCAAACAAGTGGCGGTCTGCCTGCAGTGAGAGTTCAAATCAATTCAAATGTGAGTTCAGGCTGGCAGGGTGGAACTAGAAAAGTCCAAAAGGAAAAAAGAGAGCAACAAAAAAAAAATACAACAGAGCTACATGTGTTAGATAAGAAGCCAAAAAAAAAGTTCACTTTTTTCCTAAAAGTTGCTTTTTTGATTTCAAACAGTGCAGTTATGCTTTCCCTGTGGGAATTGAAGACATTCAGTAGAAGTTCAGAAGTGTCATTTTCCAAAAAATAAAATAAAAGAATGATGTCAGTGTGTAACTCTTTTGAGAAGTCAGGTTTCAAATGGTTGTACAAAGAAAACAGTCGGCTTTGTTGCAAATATAGAACTCCTCTCCCATCTGTACAGAGTGGATCAGAATGAGGAGAAGGGCCGGCTGGTTTTGGCTCAACGGAGGAGCGCGCTCCTGCTAGTGGAGCAGGAGGAACCCAAAGTCACTTTAAATGTTACAATTTTTCTCCATTCATCGAAACGATCAAAAAAAATTACACAACAGAGCCATGCCGCATCCAAACAACAAAATATTAATGAGGAGGAATAAGAATAAGAAGACCAGTAATGAGAATAATGAATATAAATAACAATATATCATCGTTGTTTGTTCTTTTTTTCTTTTTGAAATTGGTTTATAAAAAACAATGGTGAGGAAAAGTTGGTACACAGTAGGGCTCTACTATCCCCCTGGTTGATTTGGCACATAATACTCACTCTCTGGTGAGAACTACCTACTCTTCTCGGCACAGTTAAATAATACTGTTGTCTGGGGAGCCATCCGAAATCTGTCCTCCTGATGGTTTCTATCTCCCAATTCACAGTAGGTTCTTCAAAATCTGCTGCTCAGCTGAATCGCAGGACGCGATCCAACCAGAACCTGACCCTCTTCCTCTTTGTCTTCCTCGCTGGCCCCACCTCATGACCCACGTTTGAAGAGCTCAGGGTAGATAGAAAACATTACCGAGCTTCAGGACGAGTTTCCCCGACAACGTTTACAGTTTTCTCCTAAATTTGTCTGGTTTTTCGTTTAAAACTTAGTACAAATAGCTACATAGGTCTGAGCTATATTTCATATTATATTACAAAAAAGGAAATATAAGTGTTGTTCAAGATAATCTAAGTTTGGTCCTCATCCACATTCTGGGAGGAAAAGGCTTTCTGTAAAGTCTGTTTGTGTGTCAGTATTTACATGTCTTTGCGGCAAAAAGGTCCGTGTGTGTGATGATTGATCAGTGTGGTGTGATTGTGTGTTTCCTTCTGTGTTGTTTGTCGTCTCCCTGTGTGGCATCAGGCCTTCTGCTGGGCAGACACGCCCTTCCAGTAGTCCAGTATGTCATGAAGGTCTTCATCCTTGGCAAATTGAACCTTTCGCCTCAGCGCGTGTCCGGCTGCCACGTATCCTTCGTCCTCCATGGAGGATTGTCGGTGCCTCTTCCGGTGAGATTTGAACCTCTCCCAGAGTCCCAGGGTCGGGGTACAGAGGAGCCCTTCCTCCTCCTCGTCTTCCTCAGTGCTGGAGCAGTAGCTGAGGTTGTGGTACTCGGGAGAGAGTGGGTAATGTGGTGAGAGCTGGGAGTAGGCTAACTCGCGCTGCTTAGCCTGCCTGCTGAGGGTGAGGGGGTCCAGCATGGACGGCTTGCGGGCTCCTGACTGGTGGTGGAGCTCCTGCAGGATCTGGGGGTGGTGCTGGAGCTCCTGGAAGTGCTGCTGGGAGCCGGGATAGGAGTGCCGGTGCTCGTTATACTGGCGGATTCTCTGTGCTTCAGCTCTCAGGATAACCGCGGCCGGGGTAATTGTACGGATGCAGTCTCCACCTCCTCTTTCCCCTCTTTCTCCTCTTTCTCCAGGTGAGGCTCTCTCAATATACCGGGACTCTGACGAGTGGTAACCCCCCTCTGAGCGGAAGGAGCGAGGGCTCCTTGCAGAGCCCGGAGAAGAGGAGGTGCTTGGTCTCTTAGACGTTGGCGGAGCTTCTATGCTGTGGTGCCTCTGTAGTGAGTGATGGTAACTCCTCCCCTTCTCATCTTTCCCGCCTCTCCCTCCCTTATACACAGGGGAGAGGAACTCCCCACCACGCTCTCCCCTTTCTCCTTGCTCGGACAGAAGCACCAATTGTGGCTCTGCAGTTGAAACGGCACCCCCACCTGAAGAGGAGGGGGATTTGATTCCCTGCTGAAAGGAGGTGGACTCAGACTTCAGAGCATCGATGCAGTTGTTGATGATCTGGTTAACTTTGTCCACTTCTTTAGCGATTGTAGAGATCTCTGCCACTGAGCCCTGGGGGTTCTCCTGGGGGGATATCTCCCTTTCGATGCCTGGGCTTCTAACATCCATGTAGTTCAGCTTAGCAGACTTGTGTCCCGGTGTTTCTTTCACCTCCTGCAGCTTGTAAGGATCTATTTCTGCACCCTGAGGCAGGTAGGGCATTCTAGACATGCTGTCCCCTCCAGCAAGGTTCTGGGAAACGCATTCTCCACTCCCGCCCTCTATATCCCCTTCTCCACTATACTTGAGCTCTTTCAGAGTCCGCTGGATCCTGCTCATTTTCTTCTCTTTCTCCTCCATCTTCTTCCTCTTTCTCAGGCCATGGACAATAAGGCCGAGGAAGAGCAGCATGCCAAACAGACAGCCTACAATGGTCATGATGTAGTGGGTGGCCGAAAACTGGTTTGGAAGGTGCTCAGCTCCCTCTCTGCGTCCAGTTGAGACGATCAAACAAGTGTGGTTGAACCGCAGAGAGTTTCTTATAGAAGCCACACAGTATGTGTAGTTTGTGTTGGGTTTCAAATCTTTCAGCTCGACGTCTTCTATTTGTTTTTTCAGATTCTGGATGTCCGTGAAGAAGCTGTTGTTATAAAGCATCAGGATGTACATTTTCTTGTAAGGATGAGGAATCTCAACGGTAATCACGGCACTCGAGTGCTGCACATATTTAACCCTCATTCTCAGCTTGGGGTCAGAGGAGGTGGGGCTCGGGTTTGTCACATCTTCAGGAGGAATCCCAGAGGCACAGTCGTCCAATCCGCAGTCAGGTGACATGGTTGTGGAGTCAAGGATGTAGAAGGGTGTCACGCTGCTGCCATCATCCGTGCACACCAGACTGAGCACGTGCAGAGCGTTCCGCTGAGTATGCATGCGAGGATTTTGGCTCAACAGGTTGTAGCCAGAGAATCCAGGAGGAGAATCGCACACCATCCTCTCAGTGGTCCTGTTGGGGAAGGCTGCGAGCCAGCGCAGGAACGCCAGTAGCTCACAGGAGCAGTTGAAAGGGTTTGTGTAAAGTTCACAGGTGGTCAGCTTCGAGAGTCCAGAGAACAAGCTTCCATCCAACATCTGGATCCTAAGGGAGGAACAGGAGAAGTGTGGTTATTCCAACTGAAGTTCTCCTTTCAGACATTTTGACAGCTGAACAGACTGAATTTAAGAGAATTTGCTCCTTTTTAATACTTGATTCACTCAGAATCCTGACATTTATCACTTTTACTTTCAAAAAGCCTCAAAGCGCAACAACCAAACGCTGGTTTCATTTCAATAAAATGTTTCCTCCAACAATGACAGACAGTTATTTGCAGAGATGAAAACCAGAGAAGGAGATTTATGTGCGCTACGGTCATTGAAAGATTGACTGCCCCCCGAAAAAGCTTTTCAAAGGTGTAGTAGGTTCTAAAAAACCAGGTTGTTAAAAATCACATTAACCCTAACATGGACCTACTTTGATGCTGGGTATGAAATTTGACTTGATCTTTCTTTTTGTGAACCAGAACTGTCCAATAACAATAGATTACACAAATTAGACTCCACATATCATCTTTACAGGAGGCTCTTTCTAGTTTTAGTGTAACAGGGCGTGATTTGTTCATTTTAATTACACAAAATATTGGCTGTCCCTAAGTTTCTTTCCCCCCTGTATTCTGTGTTGGGTTTTGTAGCCCCTCCTTAACGTGTTCTTCTTCGCTGGTTTTCTCTTTATAAGGTTGGCGCTTGCTTCCCCTCTCTCTTTTTTGTTTTACTGTCCAGCGGGAGAGGAGCTAATATGGGATGCTAACACTGTGATTTCTAGTTTCCTTTTGGAAAATTGTCAGATTCGCAATAAACGGAGGTGGTTTCCAAGGGTGCTGCTGTGTCCCGACATCTGTTGACTTCCTAAAACACAGCGCAGAAGTGATCCGGTTACATTTGCAACTGCAATAAATTAGTTTTAGGCTAGAATATGTTAATGTCTGTGCTATTTGAATTAAATGTTGGTTAAAACTTTCACTCAAATAAACAAACACAATGCCTCATAGAAACTAGAGAAGATCATTTCCCACTTTGGGGTCAATAAAGTTGTATTCTATTCTATTTTGTTCACAAAGTATTCTGTTAACTTGGAAAAAATAAAAAGGGGAGTCTGGGGTTAAAATTTGCAAAAATCTTCTTTTTCTCATATTTATAATTTTTTTGTTGTTATCATTATAGCTTAAAAACTTCTTGACATTCAATTGATTCAGTAAATCTTTATGTGGCTGCCTGGAAGGAAAACAGAAAACCCATCTAAATGCAATTCAACTAACCCCTTTTTCTTTTGGCTGATCCCAGTTAGAGGGTTATCATAGTGAAGTCTTTTACATGATGATTTGGCAGGTTTTACCCAGGATTTTCTTTACTGACTTAACCAGACTGACAGAAGTTTGGCTCAATCCCCCAGAGTGCTGATTAGGAGCCCAGAACAGTCCGACCATCCAGCCATCCATTTCCCATACCTCAGTCCCATAGCTGGAGCCTACTCAGCTACTGTTGGGCAAAAGCGGGGGATGTGAATGCCCTGGACAGCTTGCCGGACTGTTGCAGGACAACACACTGACAGACACACACTCACAATCACAGCTGAGGTACAATTTAGAATCCCAATTATTCTGTTTAGCATGTTTTTGGTGCCTGGAGAAAACCCATGCATGCATGTAGAGAACATGCAAACTACACACAGAAAGAACCCTGCTGGAGTTTGAAGCAGGCTGTGACACCAGAGTGCTTACCACTTAACCACAGCGCAGCCTGCCCAGTACAATGTTCACTAGATCACATGGTGCACACTCTGGACATCGCTTTGTTGCAACACGAATTTTCCTCTTTAGTGTTTCTTTGAAGCTACAAACACATGGTGATCTCTAGACAAGTGGGGAGAGGGCTTCTTTTTTTTCCACTGTTCACTGATGCATGGCCGCCACCTACAGTTGGAAGAGGCTTGCTGTGAAATGTCAACACAGTGCAAATCTGGTAAATCTTGCTCCAGGCTTTTTCATTCACAGCTCTATTCCAATATATTTATAAGGCATGGTGTATAAAACCGCAGTTAACCCCCATTATGCATTTTAAAATGGTTGGTACTTCTGTGAATTAAAAGGGACACCCTCCGTATACGACTATCAAATTCGAATCCCTAAATGGTCAAAATTCAAGCTAGCTTTAATTCCAATGCGTGTTTAATGGCCACACGTTTTGTACATAGAGCCAAATATGGTCTTCAAATTGTCCGTTGCAACCTGATCTTTAAACGTGGAAACCCTAAATATGCATTTATATGTGTGTACATAGACTTTTCATTGGGAGTGGCCACTTGGAAGCACGTTGGTGTGAGGGTGGTGTGAACATAGCTTGGGTTTTACATGCATTTTACCGTAAATTTTTGCTGATTTTTATGTCGTTGAGCTCATAAAATCAAAACAGAATCATTTTACATTACTCTGCCTGGGAAGAGCTTTGTTTGCTACAATATTCAAAATAAAAGTGACGCTTTTTTTGTGTCTTGAATTTGACCTACTCCAAGTATGAATGTATTTAGTCTGGCTCTGATACACAAATCATTTTTCAAATCCAATCTGTATAGAAATCTGATTAGAATGATGGCGTGCATGCAAACGTGATCAAAGAGCTGAAGATGGAGAAGCCACAAATCCTGTCTGAGTCTCTGTTACCCTAAAACCTACTTTTCCCAACCTCGGTCACTGGAAGTTTATGAGGGTTGGACATAAAACATACATGGTTGCATTTTCATCTTAATGAATGCAAAGTGACATTTTCTCAGCAGTGGATTTAAAAGCAGCCCTGTGGATAACAGCTGGAGGGGTGACTACTAGTATCTTAAAATCTTGGTTTGGTACGCCACCACTATGCTTGTTGCATTCGGACAAACACACATTATGACGTTGCTCATATTGTTTTGTGGAAGCACTGAACAGAGTTCATGCCGGTCCAACCAAGGTTCCTACTTTTTCACTTTTTCACTTAAACTCTATGGAACCTGACGAGTTTCAGAAGTCGCTTTAAAAAACAGGAAATAACATTTTCTGTGTAAACAGGTTAATTCTATTTTCTTTTTCATTTAATGAATTCATCTTTTTTTTGGGGTCTACACCGTTTTTTTTTTTTTTTTTCGTTCACCACATCCTTGCACAGCTGCAGCCCAATACCTGTTCATGGAGAGGTCTATGTTCTCTATGTTGGGACATTCCCAGAAGGTGTTGGGTGTAACGGTTTCAATGACGTTGGCTTGCAAGTAGAGATACTGCAATTTGCCCAGGCCCCGCAGCATCCCCTCTGTCAGGTTCCTCAACTTGTTAAAACCCATCTGGAGAACCTGAGGAGACAGAGACAAGTGGGATTATCGTAATCTCTGAAGGGCTCGTCTGTGCCAAGCATTGCTCACAAACAAGCTGCAGACAAACAGAACAAACAGATGACGGTTCAGTACAGCTAGTGTTTCACATGCTGATCTAAGCCTTTGTGCTGCATTGAATTTACTCAAATCTTACTTGTTCACATTTTTCCTTACTGGCACATCTCCATTGGGTGTATGTTTCGATGTGGGGTGGAAGTGCAAGCATGACAGCTCATTATGGTTAATTTTGGAACAATGCATAAATATTTCTGGAAGCCAAACCAGGGTTCTTTGTTTCTCTGTGTAAGTAGCTGTTTGAGGCTTTATTCAGAATTGGACTACACACACACACACACACACACACACACACACACACACACACACACACACACGCACACACACACCAGTGCAATCCTTTGTTTATTACTCTAAAGTCTAGATACATGGTTTAGATTGTATGGCCACATTAAGGGACATCATGAGAATGGATCATACGATTGTTGTGCGTGTGGTAAGTGTATCGTGAAGTATTTGTAAGGAAAATATAAGTAACAAACACTTCTGACGTATGGGTGATGCTGTTGTATGGTGTCACTAAGCCAGGGATGACCACGTGCAAATGCTGCACACACAGGGTGCGCAGGTGATATGTGAGTGTCCGTTGGATGCTCACACAAACTGTACTCTTTCTAATTTCATCTTTCTAACAGCCAGGCTGTGCGCAAGGAACGCCCACTTATAACTTCAACAGCTCTTTTGGGCTCCGTGGGCAGTCTGCAATGTTTGGAGGTGGAGAAAATTAAAAAATCCACACAATGGTCCTGTGTCTCACCAACTTCACCCTTACTTACCCTTGCATGTTGTATAAGTGTTCACTACGACCTGCCAATTTTCACTCTATGGGTTCACTGAGTGGTCTACAACCTCAATAATGCCTGTGTGCCCCTTACAGGTTTGCCCACAGACAGCCCATTTCCACCCATAATGGTCATGTCAGGCAGTAATTGGTGTTTATAATGGTAGGTTGCTGTTTGTAGCTGCTCACCTGGAGGTTGAACAGCGCTGAGAAGGCTCCATCTTCCACATAACTGATATCATTCTTGGTCAGGTTCAGATAGGTAAGATTACCAAAGCGACTGAGTGAGGAATAATGGATTGACCGTATCTTGTTCTCATTTAGCCTCAAGTCTACAATGGTGCTGTAGAAAAAAGTAAAAAGGTTTTAGATAAAAGGAACTGAACACTTCACAGGTAACGACGGGCTTTCTTACCTGTTGATGTGGGAAGGTATGGCTTCATAAGGAGGCTGGTTCATACTGCAAATAGCCAGCCACACAAAGCCTTTCTCCCCTTCGATAAGCCAGCACTCAGCTGTTGCTACTGGCAACCGAAACACTGACAGCAGGGCAAGCCAACAGAGAAAGGGGCAGGCTGTGGATAAGATCCCTGATGAAGGACCTCCAGCCGTGCAGTGTCTTTGCCTTCCCGTACTCTGGGCCATTTGGGATGTCATTGCTGTTGCCATTAGAGAATGCCGAGTGGAGACGCTTGCCATCTAGCATTTATTCATACTGGCTTTAGCCATCAAAAATGTCCTTAGGGCTTGCGTATATATAGCAATACTTTAGGATATGACAACTTTTATTTTTCCGGCTGCTGTTGTTGTAACTGTTTTGGACAACGCATTGCCAACATCGTTGCTCCCTCTGTGCTTTGTAACGCGTTAAAGTGAAATTTAGAGTGTTACTGAGATGTGTCGCTTCATTGGCAGTTTGTGCTTGGGTGAATCATGTTAGTAATCTGATTAAGAAGTTTCATTTTTTTCTGTAGATCTAAACAGTCAAGGCGAAGCTGTCCCGGTTTGTCTGGCATCTGTGTCCTCTGGGGCCGTCCACATCTCGCTTTTGATGTGTTTGTGATACAGACAGGGATTCCTCTTCACTGCTTCACTCAGCCCTGTTGGGAAAAGACAGCAGAGATGGGAAGAAGGTGTTAGACCGGGATGGCTAATGACTCACAATTGTTTATTTGTGAGATGCAACAAACCTAACCCTGTTAACAGTGTGATGAGTTGGAGGAAGCTGTTCCCGGTTGTGTAACCGTCTTGCAAGGCACACACACACACACACATATTTTCTCTTTATGGAAAAGACATTACTTGACAAGTTCAATTAGAGCACACACTGGTGCAGATATACAACAAGCATTTGCAGATCCTAAAGAGCTTGTTCTTGTTGTAATTTCACACATGCATATTCTGCTGCTCCATTAACTTTGATAGCCATAGCTCTGGTGCTGTGTCTGGTGGTGTTTTTTCTGGGAAAGTAAATTTTCAGTGAATAAAAAGAAAACTCCTTAAAGGAATAACTGCTGGGGAACAGAGAAAGAGAGACTTTGGAGAATGAAGGCAGGAGGAAGCCAGTGACATTTATAGAAGGAAAGTGGGTGTTGGCTTGCATTGAGCTAATTTGAAGCCAATTTTAATGTAGTCACCATTTTGAACAGATATGTTGCTAAACTATAGGATTCCTAAAACCAGGCAAAAAGGAAGGACGAACCAGCATGATGGCGATGGTTATTTGCAAGCTGCCAATCAATGGCAGAACGTAACTAGAAGAAAAATTAAAATAAATTGGAGAGGAAGATGTAGATGGAAAGGAAATGCAATAGTATTGTGAGAAAATAAAGATTAAAAAAGGAAAAAGTAATGTAATTGGTTCTTAACTGTTAGCAAAACATAAACATAGAGTGATAACTCTCTTGTCGGCAACTGTCTGTCTCAGCTGTGAGCATCACAAACAGGAAGTGACATCACTGATTTGAAGGAGCTGCTTTAGAGGAAAGGTCCAGCATCTTTTGGCAGCAGTTCTCCTCTTATTGATTGCACATGAATAGCGAGGCAGAGAGGTGCTGATGTGCCAGCACGGATCTGAGATGGAGGACAAATGAGATCAATACTTTAGAGAACAGCACAAAGTTCTGCTGGATTTTCCTCTTCCTCACAGAAAGCTGACGTCCCCTGACCTGTGTATCTGCACTCACACCATCAATGGAGTTTTCAATTATCAGTGCCCCTAAAGAAATGCAATCCTTTCAGTTACTAACCATCCACAGCCTGGCTCACAGCAAACACTTGAGCAGACCTCTATGCAACAGTAAATCGATGCCAGGGCGGCCGTGAAGGTGGTGAAGCACGGATTCAAGGTCAGTGTCAAAGATGGGCCTGAGTTAGACCTGTTCCTCTGTGGAATTAAACTTAAATGCCCTCATATTTTGTGTTGTCTGTTATAAGGAAAAAGCTTTCATGTTGACCGGATGACAAAGAATCTTATTTGTGACAAAGTTAAATTATTCAGAGTATAAATAAACTTTCTTCTGTGTTTTGAGTTTCACTATTTCAGTAATTAAATAACAAAGAAAGAAAATGAAGAAATTCATTAAAACTGAATTTGCTTAGAAGTGTTCTTTGATTAACAGTCAAATCTCTAGTTCACTGTGTACCAGAGAAATAATATTCTATTATTTAAAATAAATTCGATTTCTGCATTTTTTATTATAAGCCCAAATTAGCTTTGTATTTTCTAGCAGTAAAAGTGGTTAAAGAACTGTAAGTTAAGTTGTGTGGATGAGCAACATACATGCAAAAAAATACATATAGATGCATTTTAAAAGATGGATATTTTTCCTTTATAAAATCTTAATGGATTTCAGTTCAAATGTCTGTTCTAGGCATGACTTTAAAGTCTCTGAGGTTCTTTTTTGTTTTGTTTTTTAAATAAAAACCTCACAATTGCAATTTATACACTGACAAAAACCTAATTGATTTATTTTTATATCTTATTTTTCTATGACTTTTATTTCACGTTTTGCCACTTTTGTTAAGTTTTTTTGATTTGGATAGCTAAATGAAAACATTTAAATGTTTTCAAATGTTTTTTTTCATGTTATATGCAGAAATAGTAAGGATGAAATGATTTAATTTTCCCACAATTTTGTTCAAACCTCGATTTTTGGGTCACTGTTCAGTTTTGGTTTCATATATGATTTGTGTATTCCAAAACAACAATAAACAAAAATTTCAGAAAAATACTTTTTTTAATGTGTTAATAAGAGAATAACAATGATGAAAAACCTTTTAGTTGGGTTATACTAAGCCTTGTTGAATGTAATGAAACAAAAATAATAAATATTTTATAAATTTAGCATGACACATGTCTGACACTTTCAACGTAAACACATTGGTGTGCAGTCGGGATGCCATGATGTCACTTTCCAACAATTCGGTTCAATGGTGTTTACATGCTGTTGTGTTTTAAATGGAGAATTGTGCCAACGCTAATAAATACTATAAATCCATCCATCCATCCATCCATCCATCCATCCATCCATCCATCCATCCATCCATCCATCCATCATCTGAACCAGCTACATTTGGGCGAAGGCAGGGCAGGCAATTCTACTCTACATGTTTTGTCCACGCTGAAAGTTAAATTCTATTGTTGACAGGTTTTTTACAGCAATTGGTGTGTTAGTAGATTTAATGGTCAACTCCACTCTAATCTGGGTGAACAGACTTTTACTTTCTGTTACAGTGCTTGTAACAATATAGACTTAGCTTTACCTTAAAGATTGTAGTAGGTTTAGGGGATGTCATCTGGACTTGGTTTTTAAAGTAAAGAAACCATGTAGGCTAAGTGGACAACACCTCCAGTTTCAGGTCTGACTCCTCCCCCATGAGCGCATATATACCAGCTCTTAGACCAGCTATTTCAGAATTGACAAAACCCCTGGGATAAGAGGCGAAACGTCTTCCAACTTTGAAAAACCAAGTCCAGATGACATCCCCTAAACCTACTACAATGGAACCAACCTGGATTAATGAGAGTCTTCATAGACATGTTTACCTTAAAGAGAAAAATCAATAAATGCCATTGAAAAAAGTTTAGTTATTCAATATGTACTGTATGACAAATCTGTGTTTTAGAGACCAGCTCTCTGCATAAACCTCACAAGGGGAAACAGACATTTGTATTTACAGTAATGTCTAGAAACAAAAAGGCTTTCCCGCCCCAGTCAGCACAATCTATAATTAATGGTGTTACTTCCTCCCACATTGCATCAGACAAGCATCAAGCTGAGCCACCAGACAAAGTGCAGGAGTTGTAGTCAGTGGCACACACTCACTCCGTCACAGGAAACACCGTTTGCCGACTAAAATCCAGGCTCTGGGAAGCAAACCATTCAACCGGGATGTGAGGTGAGTATGCAAAGCTGGTCAGCAACACAGCATGAATGAAGTGTCTTGATACAGCTCCCTATATTGAAGTGAACAGCAGCTGAAGGGCCACAAGCAGAAGTGAAGGTGAGCTGAAAACGACACCCACAATTTACAACTATTGTTTTTCTTGTAAGCCGTTAACATAACACATGTTAAAGGGACTGTTCAGAAGCTGCTGCTCTTTTTCTTTTCTCCCATTTTGCATCATTCATCACCTTGTGGAAAATTCCAGCACTCAGCATCATCACTGCCTTGCTGTCTTGTCATGTTACCCTCAAACATTTATAGGGTACAAACTGTCTTATGGGGGAATACTTAAGGTGACTCCATGCTTGCTTTACACTTGCTTTACTAAAGGAGTGATTGATGCCATGGCGGCATTATTTTACATTATATTGTAAAAGCCAAGAGAGCATTAGAATTTAGAACAGAAACTGGTGACCACACTTTGACACACAGAACCAGAAGTGAATAGCAATTTTCAGACTTTTCCAATTTGTTTTAACGTCTTGCCTAGACATGCTTGAAAGTAAGGCCTTCTGCCCCGACAAACAAACAAAAAACAACTAGGAGGATGTAGAAGGTCTATGGAAAAATCAATGACCATCTGTGAGGCAGGAGCTCAAACAATAAGTTTGCTCAATGAAGTAATCCTGAACAAACACATAAAAGTAGTTCTAGAGCAATGGCACTTATATCACTTTATTTATTTCAATCCAAAACCTTTTTGCATTATCAGAGTATTCATTTTTTAATAAAAACAAATCCCAGCAACCCGCTGGGAGTTCTGAGTAAAAGGTTTACAAAGCACATCAAAAACCTTTAAAACCTAGAGGACGGTGAAAACAACTGCAGCCCGGTTTTTTCTATTCATAGTATTGCTGAGTCATTGAGTTAAACTATATTTTATGTTGCAGATCTACTAATGCAAGTAAAGAACCCAAAAATGTAAGGGAACCAGACATCAGTATGGTAGGGATGTAACGATTAATCGATGAACCCATTTTTATTCCTTTTAATTTATATTCAAGTTGATTAATCAAATCGACCTATACCATTATGAAATAATTTCAAAATCAAATAAATCTGTTAAATTGATCCTGAAAAATACCACAATGTTCTGTTTGTATTATTTTGATGTGGTGAAACAACAGAACTGAACCTTATGAAATCAAAATGCGAATGGATTTTCCATTGATTCTTGTTTACTTGTTTGTTTTTACAGGTTGGTCAGTGAATCGGATGGTTCAAAATGAACAATACACACTATGAATTATGGATCGTCAACCCCAAATGATGATCGAATCGTTGTTAAAATGAATCGTTACACCCCTGGTATCAGAAAATAGGAAATTCAGGAAACGAATGCATAACCAGTACTAAGCCAGTAATTGGCAACAGGAAAAAAAAAATATCAAGGACTCTAAACACATTGATCAAAACCTCAGGGTGTTCGACTTGAGTGGCTGATTCTGAAACCAGAACAAATGGAGTTAAGGGAAATGAAAGCTACAAAGGAGAATCATGTTCTTCCTCCAACATATATTAGCATTTGAAATGTTGCTGTTGTGACACACATTCTTTGTTTATCCAGTGTTGTTTTCAGCACTGTAATAAGGCAGCTACAATTACACACCTAAAGGCCACCTAAGCAGTGAAAAACAAACGGTCAAGCAAAACATTCTGTGATCCATAAAGCTGTGCCAGAAAGCCATTTCCAAATGCATTTTTCATTTGCTCTTCTCTTTCAGAGTGCCGGCAGTTTCCGGTTTGAAATGAGTCGCTCTCCCAGGTCAAGGGGTTAAGGAATCTGTACGTTCTGTGCATTAGCCAGTGAAGATTAGAGCATGAGATTGAGTGACAGATCAGGGCAGAAAGTACAGTAAAGTGAACCTTGTACCTTCGCGTAGGTGGTGAACAAAATGCAGCAGCAGAATCTTCAAGATTTCATGCTGCCGTCTGATTCTTTTTAAACGTTGGCGTGGTCATCAATGTAGACGACAATAGTCAGTGAGGTGGAGATAGGACATCATTACAACAGCTTTGATTGGACAATGAACGATGCGGAAATGTCTCCAGACAGCGACCGTCCATATCAACCGCCACTGGTAGCCCGGGGTATATAAAAAGTGGGCCATTTTGCACCACTGGATATTTGCAACCCACATTTAGAGCACACATTATAATCTTGTCAATTTACAAATTTTTAGATATGTATCCCAAGAAACCTAGCAAGAGCAAAGCTCCATTGCCCAAAAAAAGGAAGGTACAAGTGGTACAACCACAGCAGGAGTCTTCATCGGATGAAGAGCATCAATGCAGCATCAATGCAGTTGCCCCATTTATTTGCAGGACCCATGGTGGGCGGGATCACCAGATTGACGGCTAGTCATCGTTGGGCCCCGGCCCATGTCACCAGCCCTCGTCGATTGCCTGTGCTGTATGTTTCTCAACAACTGGACGGTGGCAGTGGGATGGCAGCACAGGGGCAGGGGGGTGGCCAATTGTCAATCGATTTGGGGAAACCCTCATGGGAACTTATTCTGGAGAAATTCAAAGTAGAACTACTTTTCCTTATGGAGAGGGGCCAGTAGAGATGGTTTGGACATCTGGCTGAAATGTCAGTTACCGCTTCCTGGTAGGGAGTTACCGATAGACGTTTATTTGGTAGACTAGAGAAGCTGAAAGAGGTGGAACTGTGCTTTTCAGCCTTTCAGAAGGCCCTCATTTATTCCTGCAAAAATGATTGTGTAACAAATTAGCATATTCACTAAATGTAAAAAGAAATTTCCTGGTAAAAATAGTGTATAGATAATTAAAAATTTAATCTAAATGTAATTAAGGTTTTTTAAAAACTTATCAAAGATATCTTGCTGGATGCTGTCTAAAAGTGAACCAGTGAATAAGTTTTTTGATAGATGTTTTACCCAACAGGCATGGATTAAAAACAACAAAAAAAGATTAATACAATCACTGCAGAGGGCCCCATGCTATTCTTCCTCTAGGGCCCCCAAACTGCTAAATCCGCTATAGCTCCAAACATTTAGATCCTCTTTACTTAAACCTTAGATCACAAAGAAAACACAACCGAGATAGGAAAACTCAAGACAACATCCAAACAGTGTAACACTGTCACATACAAATGTGACCACACATAAACATAAAAAATTTTGCAACACTTTTTGCATCTTCACTTTTTAGCATGTAACTCTACTGTAGATTTGTCATGTGTTTAACTTACTCTGTTTTTATTTTTAAGTATTAAGGTAATGTAAAGGTGTCTAAAACTACACAAGTCATAGCTTGTAAGTTTGTGTTTAGCTGGAGCCAAACACACACACATGTCCTTTCATCCATGGTTGACTGTTTGCTGCCAGCAAACCTTTAGAACATCCAGAAATGTCAGGTTGTTCTAGTTTATTTCAGCCTCACTGGAGAGACTTTGATCTAATTGTAGCAGCAGACTATTTGACTTCTTTTGTTTGTTGGTCCTTTTCTTTGCTTCTCTTCAAGTCTGATAATCAAGAATGGAGCTAAATGTGGATCTGGTTGAGAGCTCGGCAGTCTTTATTTCATCCATCAACAATAAGAGCAGCTCTGCTCTCCTGGAGGAGTTCAGAGAAATGGTCAGGAAAGTGTAAAAGTACAAGACAAAACACAGAGAAAAATATGTGTAGTTGTCAGAACTCCTGGTTTGTATCCAGGGCGGATGTTGTCAGAAAGGAAAATGCATGTGTTCTGTGCAGCAAATCTGTACAATGCTGTCAGATGATCTTCCTGCAAACGCACCCCGAAACGTGTGAGACAGCATTTGTGGAGGAGCAAGTTCTAAATTGTCTGGAGAATGAAAAAAGGGTATGTGTGTGTGAGGGTGTTCCAATTTGCTACAGCAGCACCTAACCCCTGAATTTTCAGCCGTCAAATAGATTTGGATCTCGGGCACAGAACTTGGAGGTTATTTTGAGAAGAAATTACAAGTTTTTTCTGACAGTGTTGCTACAAGAATGTTTCCATGCTGACTTGTCAACTTTGTATAAAGTTTTTGGAGGGTATCAATCCTTTACTACTAAAGTGTTGGAGTGGAATCAGTTTCAAATTTCACATTTTGTGTGAAGTGCTCTTATTAGTGACATTTCTTCTTAGAAAACTACCAGTATAATTTAGTAACTTGGCTCTATCTTACTCTGATTGACTTGATTTTGATTGTTTTCCCACTGACAACTGCCTTAGCATGGGCATCGTTGCAATGTGATATGAAAATCTCATTTTTTCATTTATGTACAGTACAATAAAAAACATACATTTTAAGGCAAGTTAAAGGAACATGTGTTGCACAGTTTGATACATAAGATGAGACACTCACGAACAAGAACAGTTTGGGAAGACATGTAGCTTTTTTAACCTAAAGACAAGAGAACTGGGTCTGCTAAGACATAATTTAATGGTAAACTAATAGTAAAAAAACAAAAAAGGTCCCACTATCTGTCATACGACGGAGTATTAGGGCCACCAAAAAAAAAAAAAAAAAGTTAAATTACGAGATTTTATCTCGTAAATTTACGAGTTTTTATCTCGTAAATTTACGACTTAAAATCTCATAGATTTATGAGAAAAAAGTCGTAGATTAACAAACAGAAAACACCGAAGTTGTCCGTTTATCGGAGCCTATCTTGAAGATGAAATACGTGGAGCCTTTGTGAAGCTTTATTTCCGGATTACAGGTTTTAAAAACAAAGAGATTCTGAACCTTTTGATGACTCAAAATCAGATTATTGTCAGTGTAACCGTCTTTCCGGGGTTCAGTGTCAGTAAAGCAGAGTTTAATGCGTAAAATAAGGAGCTCAGAGACACGTTTGGATGCAAAGGATCGCTGCAGCCTTTATTCTGCTTTTCATTCACACCCTGAAGTTCATTTGTCAACTGACGTCATGAACCTGTCATCTTAACACCAATGCGGAAGTAAACAGTGTTCCATACGGCCCCTCCTGCAGATGAAACGTCCCGTTTCAGCATAAAACAATAAAGAGGAATGAAAATAGTCTTTTATATTAGCATTAGAACGTTGAAAATGACAAATAAGTGCTTCTCCTCGGCGGAAGCGTCACACAAATGTAGAGATTTGTCTTTGGTGGAGGAAGTAAGGATTGACGTGGACAGCTGCAGGAACACTGACGATGGCTTCATCGAGCTGCAGAGATCCTGCAAACTAGAGCCCTGCGCGGGACTATTTTCTTCATCCCGCTCCCGCCCGCGCCCGCTGAATTTTTGACCAATCCCGCCCGCTCCCGCAACGTATGCGTTACACTCCCGCCCGCTCCCGCAATATGTATGTCCACTCCCGCCCGCACCCGCAAAACTCATAGAATTTAGTCCCGCACAGTAATAGAGATGCATTGATTTTGTATCGTCTCCCGTCCCGCAGGAAAAAAACACGTATTTTTATTGATATTATTAAAGAGATTCATGACCTCCTCCAGCCTCATCTTTTCATGCATTCCTCTTGTGTAATGTACAACTTAATTATTAAATATATTTTTACAAATCTGTTCGGTTAAAAGTGTGCGTGCGTGCGCGCGCAGACAGACGGCCTGAAGCGCGCTCCTAGTAAGAGGCGGGGCGGGGCGCCCCCCCAACAACAGGTTAGATGACAGAGCCCATTGGGCGTCTCTACCTGGTGCGTTCACGGAGCTTCAGTACATAAGAATCCAACAGCCGCACAGCCTAACGTAGTCCGCTAATATATATTCATGAGATATTCATGGCAGCACTGATCCCGCGGGGTTTTTTTCTGCCGCCCGCTCCCGCCCG
This sequence comes from Oryzias sinensis, assembly GCA_037389245.1. Taxonomy (NCBI): domain Eukaryota; kingdom Metazoa; phylum Chordata; class Actinopteri; order Beloniformes; family Adrianichthyidae; genus Oryzias; species Oryzias sinensis. The sequence continues at coordinate 19,401,120 of CM074490.1, forward strand.
CAGCACACTTCAAACCGCCCAATCCCGCGAGATTTGGGTTGGGTCCCGCGGGACCCGGCGGGACCCGATCCCAATGCAGCCCTCTACTGCAAACCACCCATCAATAAATAAAACTTTAATAAATTGTAAATAAAACAAATGAGCTTCCAGACATTAGGAACGTTATCAATGAACATTCATCTCGCCTGTTTAACAAAGTTTAGTGGGTCGGCTCTGCTGCTGCGCGGCGTTCACCTGCTGCTCTGCATGCTCACTTCCACTTTAATCATACATTTACGACTTAAAATTAAAATCTTGTAAATTTACGAGTTTTTTTCTCATTAATTTACGAGTTTTTTTCTCATAAATTTACGAGTTTTTATCTCCTAAATTTACGACTTTTTATCTCGTAAATTACGAGATAAAAAGTCGTAATTTAACTTTTTTTTTTTTTTTTTTGGTGGCCCTAATACTCCGTCGTACTGTCACACACCTAGGTGTGCGAAATTTGTTCTCCACATTTGACCCATCCCCTGTGGGAGCGGTGAGCTGCAGACACAGCTGCACTCAGGAACCATTTGTTGGATTAACCCCCCAATCCAACCCCTTAACCCTTGTGCTATCCTTACATTGATGTGTTATCCCTACCATGACAAAGGTAGATAAAGGTGAAGAGGATTTCATGTAATCCATGGACACCAGTGAAGATCACAAATCATTGAAGAAAAAAGTTCAGCGCACTGTGTTGTTGGTCTAGATGACCCAACTCCCTATGTCAAAGTGCCTAGGATAGGCACTTATTATTTTCCATTGACTGTATATGAGAACTGAAGTGAGTGACTCCTACGCCCTGGCATTCCAAACAGGAAGTACTCGCTGGTTCCAAGAAGCCAAAATCCCATCAATTTCTATTGAGAAGCAAGTAGTTATTACTCAGTGATTATATTTGTCAGAATATCCATTCTTGCTCCAACAGTTTTTATTAACATGTTCCTGCTAATTCTTAATATTTTTCATGACATTTCTTTTTCTGTAATGCAGGTTATTCAAGTCATAAACGTACCAATCAATGCATCAGTAAAAATATGTGCTTGCCATAGAAACAGTGACTCAAACAGACTCAGACTAATCCCTGCTTAATGTCCTCGTCTGGCTCCAGCATGGTGACATCCGGATTACAAAAATATGTCGATTGTATTGACTTCATTTTGTTGGAGCCAGAAGTAAACTGGCTTCTATGGGTGACGTCAGATTCACTCAGTCAAGTTTTCATAAACATAAACAAGTGTTATTTTTGTTGTTCTATATTAGGATATCTTTTTCAAACAATAATAATAATGTATAATAATGGATTGGATTTTTCTGCGCTTTGCCAGATGCTCATTGTGGCCATTATTCATTCACTCCTCATTCTCATTCATACTTGGTGACGGTAAGCTACTGTTGTAGCCACAGCTGCCCTGGGGCAGGCTGACAGAGGCGTGGCTGCTAGTTTGCGCCTACGGCCCCTCTGACCATCACCGGGATCATCCATACACATTCACACACCAGTGGAGCCACACTGGAGGCAAGGAGGGTGAAGTGTCTTGCCCAAGGACACACTTGACTGGGGGGAGCGGGGATCGAACTGCCGACCCTTCGATCATTGGACAACCCCCTCAACCACCTGAGCCACTGTCGCCCCAAACACTTATAGAGCAGATATGTGGATGTGTTCCATCTTTGTAGGCTCTAAAACCCCTATTTTTACGACTGTTTTCGTGTTTCTAAAAGGCTTTAATGGCAAAAGTTCACTTTTCTCCCAGAGTTTGTAGCTAACATTGAGGCGCTGTGACAGACTCCATTAGAGCTGTCATTGGTGTGAACAAGATAGGGGTATTTTCTTTAGTATTACTCCTTTGTTTGTCCTTCTGCCTGCACTTAAAGTCCAATTACTTTGAAATTTGATCTGAAATCCTTTTTGGCCGTGGTGGTAAGCTCTCCTCTGTCAATTTTTAACAGTGTTAAATATTCATTAAAAAAACAAGATAATTCTATTTGCTTTTTTTACTGCTCTCCATATTGATTTGCTGCAATCTGACATCTTCATGTCCTGAAGATGTCAGACTGTGGAGTCTGTCAAGAATTCATCTCTGCTCTGTGTCTGGAGACTTCACATCAAGCCATCGTACTGTCTGTAGTGGGCAGCTCAAATTCACCCTCTGGTGTATTAGCACTCGGACATGCAAACAGACACACTTCACAAGGACCAAATGATAAGTGCGATTTGTAAAATCGATGAAAGGGAGTCATTGGGATTAGATTAGATTACTGGGAAAGGCAGAGAAAAGAGAAAGGGAAGACAAAATGTAAAGGAAGCTCAAGAGCAAAGAGGGGGAAGAAAAGCTCTCAGGCTACTTGACTTCTTAAAGTGGAACACATACTTTAAATGGACGTCTGTCTGTCTCCCGCATGTTCCGCAGATATAGATGGGGGTGTAATTTGTTTATACTCCCAGTCGGACCCAACTCCCATCGGCTGCTAATTTCTGTTTGCAAAAATAAGTCCTCAGGGGAACAAACTACTGTCATCACACGACATGACAAATCCCTGGAGGGGAATGAGGGACTGCATTCCCATTCATGCTCTTTTAGCATGATGGGTGATATTGGTTTTGTGGGTTGGGGGTGGGAGATGGGGGGGTTGGTTGAGTTAGAGGCTGTGAAATCTGGTTTGACGTGATGGACATTTCTATAAGAGATAAGGAAACACAGAGCGTGACAGACACTTCAGCTATGGAAATACAGCACTGCTCCTTAACTGGCCTCCGCGGCAAAGGGTGTCACTGGAGACATAATAGGAAAAAAAGCCAGTCCGACAAGCTCTTTTACTTTTCTCCTCTCAGGATAATGTGTGTCGCCTATCTGTCTTCAGCTTGTTGTCCACAGTGAAGACCCTGACTGTGTGTATTTTCTCTGCCTCTGCAGTATGTGGAGTACAGCAAAACAGGGGGCCGCACTGATAAGTCTCCTCCATCAACCCTGCAGTCCTGCATTTGTCACTCCCCCCGCGGGAAGAAGTGGACTTAAGAGATGCCACAGATGAACCCCTGCTGCAAAACATTGTGTGGTTGCGTAATCTGTTTAGTATTTAGTGACAGCAAAAGAGAGAGTGGGGGGGGGGGGGGGGCAGAAAAAAAAAGATAGAGGGGTGAAAAATGTGAGCAGTGTTTCAAAGACAGAAGATAACATTAAAGTAAAAACGTCTGGAAAAATGCCATCTCATTAATTTTGATATGTAGGTCAAAACAATGATGTGATAAATAAGTTTTAGGAGAAAAGTAGCATAAAAGCTGTGGAGGCATGGAGTTTATTGTAGCACCAAAGAGTTGGCACTTCATGCGCCATTTATTTTGTTGAACGAATCCATATTGAGCAGAGTGTGATGGCTTTTTCCAAACTTTGTCATTTTGTGCAAGCGTTAAATGGTTTGTCAACTGTTTTCTTTTGACTGTGTCTACTTCTTCTTCTACTTCTACCACCCTGCGACAGACTGGCGACCAGTCCAGGGTATCCCTTGCCTACGCCCAAGTGGCCGGGATAGGCTCTGGCAACCCCGTGACCCCGAAAGGGAATAAACGGTTAAGAAGACAAATGAATGAATGATGAATGAATGAACTCTGAAATACTGAAATCGCAGTACTTTTAATAACTGGCGATACAATCTTTTTTGCGATATATTTCTTGCACAGGTGATGTTATGACTATGGATGAGTTGATAAAATAGATTCAGCGATCTGAATCAGTCCAAGCTTAATAAATCAACAATAGATCCATAAAAGTAGAGATAGATCTTTTTTGCCTTTTCTTTTCCGGTGACCTCATGCATAACAGCAGTAAAGCCAAAGTCTGCTGGCTTGATGCTAACGTTTAATGGAATCTCCCACAGGACAGTTAATGCTAACGCTCATTCGACCTAAACATACATTGCTGACACTATGAACAGGCATGATTTTTCTTTTTTTTTAAATAAAAATGATCGAAAGCACAATTTTTTGCCCAAATCTTCTGAAATTAAGTGTAATGCAATAGTCCTAACAATCTCATTGGTTTATTAAATTACTAATACATTTTACAGTATGTAAACCTTATCAGATTAATATAAATATCTTCAAAACATATATAGAGTATTAGTGAATTACTTAACTCCTAGCACCCCAGTCCCTCCCCAACAGCAGGGGAATACACAAGATGGGTTTGTACCGGTTGGAAGGAAGCATAGTGCTAAACAGAAAAACTTAGAGCACCGTAAAGCTATGCTTCCCGTGTGTAACAGGTTCTCTTCTCTCAGCGATACACCCGCTTAATTGTCAACTCTGGTCATTGGCTCTTCTAGTTAGACACGTGGAGCTCCCAGCAGGTACAGATAGGTGTTATCCGGGCGCCAGAGTTGGTGACATCGAGGGAAACCTTAGGATGTTAGCTCAGAGTAAGTCCAGGTTCCGTCAAGTTGTGATTCACGCAGGCAGAAACGATTCCCGAAGGAGACAATCAGAGGTTCTGAAGTTAAACGTAGCTTCGGTGTGCATACTTGCTAAGTCAATGTCAGACTCTGTAATTGTCTACCATCCCCTGCCGAACTTCTTTCTAGGAACATTTCTGCTAGCCTTAGTTGTGCGACCTGAAAACTCAGAGACAAGACCCGGGCATAGAGCATCAGTTTACAACTCTCCTCTGAGCCTCCTTTTGCGCCGGTGCAAAAGCCATGCAGGGATAGTTGAGCAGATCTTAGCTTTAGCTTGCGTGCTGGAAAGCAAGTGAAAGGAGTGAGACACAGAAACCTATAAGTAATAGATACTAGTACTCTCAATAACAACAAGCAAAATCATGATGTTATGAAATTTGGTTTATTAAAAATTAGATCCATTTCCTCTAAATGCGTCTTAGTCAATGAGTTAGTTATTGATAACAAACTTAGTCTACTAGCCTTAACAGGAACTTGGGTACAGCAGGATGACTACTGTATGTTTGGCTAAATGAAGCAACCCCCCCCCCCCCAACCCCCCTTTATAATCAAAAATCCAGGATTTCAGGGAAAGGAGGTGGTTTAGCAGTGATATCACAGATTGGAGTAATATCACAACTTACAAAATTCACTGATCTAAAAACATTTATCATTACCAGAATATCAGCTCCATGTTCATCTAAATAGGCTCATGTTTCACTTTAAGTAGTACTTGTAGAGTTGGCGAACTCTTCAAAATAAATGCACCGGATCTCTCAACACCTTCCATGTCAAAAAACTTTTAGCGGTAGCTCCGCCCACACGCAACAGGAGAATCAGGTTTTCAAACACTTTTTTGGACAAAGGTCTAGCAGCGACTCTGATGCGGGTTAAAACAAAAGCGGAGCATGCAAATTTGATGCACAGATCGCGTTTAGGAATTAAGATGGCTCCCCTAAGACCTGTAGTCCTCAGACCACACAGGAGCTCTCCTACCCCTTCTGGGCTCCCTCCTTGTCCTTCTCCCAAAGTTCCTCCAAAATGTCTTTCCAGCCTTTCATTCAAACCCCCTCTGACATGTCCCCTCCATCGTTCAACCAAATCCTGTCCAGCTCCTGCCCCTCCTGGTACATCACCCAAATTACCCTCAACTCGACCTCCCCTGCTTGCCTCTAGAGGGGCTATCTCTTAAAGCTGGGAAAAAACGGGTCACCAGTGTCCCAGGACTTACAGTCATGCTGAAGGTTACATCAAACTGGGGTTTTCATTTCCAATGTCAGTGTGGTTGATGTGGCCCTGTCTGATCATTTCTGTGTGTTCTTTGACCTTTCCGTTGCTCCCAGACCACCACCTGGTCCTGCAGTTGTCCAAAAGAGACACATAAATGACAACACATAGGGCACAGTTTGCAGAAATTATAAACTTTGAAAACGCCTCTGGTGCTAATGTTGATTAATTAGTGAACTCTGTTACTTCTAGCACAGAAATTGCAGTGTTGCAGAGCTGAGTGGAAGTGGAGCAAGTCAAAACTCCAGGTTCATCATGAAATGTATATGGGAGTTTTACACATTCAACCAAATCGTATGCTGAACAAAGGAAAGGCACTTTTCTGAAATCATTAGAAGGTTGCAGTAGCAACTCTTGTGTCTTGTTCGCAACAGTAAACAAACGAACAAACCCTGCAGCACAGCTGCCATTGGAACTGGTTTGCTCATCTACATGTAATGAGTTAGTTGTAGTTTTCAATGAAAAGGTTCAGGGCATTAAAAAAGTCATAAACTCCACACCACAAATATATACCCAATAGCCAAAGTCACTCTAAGCTGACTCACTTTATAGCTGTAACTGACAAAACTGTCCAAGAGATCATCCCCTGTCTTAGTTTGTCTAAAAGCTGCCTTGATGTGTTACCCGCTAGATGGCTAAAGTCTGAACTGAACATTTTGTCAGCATCAATTACTCAAATAGTTAACATGTCACTTCAATCTGGAACATTTCCAGAGGCCTTAAAAACTGCTGTCATTAAACCTCTCCTGAAGAACAGAAATCTTTATGTCACAGTATTAAATAATTACAGACCCATCTCAAATTTGGCATTTTTAGGAAAATCTCTTGATAAGTTGGTTTACCAACAGCTCACTGACTTTCTCTTAATAAACAATTCATTTGATGTTTACCAGTCAGGTTTTAGACCCCACCATAGCACAGAAACAGCTCTTATCAAGGTACCTAAACAACATCTGCCTAAACACTGACAAAGTCACTGTCTTAATCTTGCTAGACCTGAGCTCTATTTTTGACACTGCTGATCATGGGATCCTTTTGGTTGGAATTTCTGGCTCTGCCCTTAATTGGTTCAAGTATCTAGCAGATAGGAAATATTTTATTGAAATTGGTAGTTGTGTCTCAGACTGCATGGTCTTGAACCTGGACCCCTTTTGTTCAACCTCTACATACTGCCACTAGGTCTGTTAATCACAGTAATAACATATCTTATCACAACTATGCAGATGACATTCAACAGATCAGTGCTTGAATGCAAAACAAAACTCATCGTCTTTAGTCCACAGAAAAAAAAGAGAAAGTGTCAGCAGTTACATTGTAAAACCTTCAAATCAAGTCAGAAACCCAGGGGTAATCATGGACTCTGACCTGAACTTTAACATTTATATCTAGTCAGTAAGATCAGCAGCATCTTACCATCTAAAAAACATCGCCAAAATTAAAAACATAGTGTCAAAGCCATACCTGGAGATACTTATTCATGCATTTTTCTCCAGTAGGTTAGGATCCTGAAACGGCCTGCTCACTGGCCTCCCCAAACAAGCTGTAAAATAGCTTAAGTACAACCAGAACGCTGCTGCTCAAGTCCTGACTAGAACCATCAAGTACCATCACATCAGTCCTGTGCTCAGGTCTCTGCACTTGTTTCCTGTAACTCAAAGAATAGACTTTAAAGCTGCTCTGCTTCTTTACAAGTCTTCCCATGGCCGTGCACCAAAGTACATCTCTGACATGTTAGCACAATATAAACCATCTTGGACTCTGAGGACCTCAGGGACCGGCCCCTTGCGGGTGCCCAGAGTCAGGACTAAACAAGGGGAATCAGTATTTCAGTCTTATGCAGAAAAGCTGGAACAGTCTCCCTGAGGTTGTGAGAGAATCAGAGAATCAAGATTTTTTTTTTTTTTTGTAGAAAAACACAAACTAATATTCGACGACCAATATGGTTTTAGAAAAAACAGATCAACATCCATGGCGATTACACAACTAACCTGTCATGGTGCCTCTGGCAGCTCTCCTCCCCTTCCCCTCTCTGCTGTACTCCTTCATCAGCATTCATCGCCAGTTTGTTGCTCCTTATGGTGCTTAATCTGGTCTCCCATGCTTATCTTGCTTCCATGTTTTTACCCCTTGCTAATTTTTGCTCTCCTGCCTCAGGACTATCATTCACGAGTGTCACCTGAGTCAGAGATCTCCACGAGCAGCCCCTACGTTTCTGAAAATCCTGTGAACCCGAAAACCGCATCTTGATCTCCAGTCACGCCACGAGTCCTGTCCACGCCAAGACCTCCAGTCAGGCCACGGGTCCTGTCTACGCCAAGACCTCCTGCTACGCCAAGAAATCTAATCACGCCAGAACTTCCTGCCACACTACTACTCCTAACCAGGCTACAAAATTAAACTCGTTACTTACCATCTAATTTATCTGTGTTTTCCTTCCGGGTTCCAGCATCTGGTCTCCCTCGCCTCCGAGTCATGACATAAGAAATTATAAATGGCACTGACAATAAAGAGTTCACAGTGGGAGTGTTCATCAATCTGAAAAAGGCTTTAGACACAATTGGTTATAACATTCTAGTAAACAAACTGGAAAGATATGGAATACGAGGACTAGCATTAAAATGGTCAAACAGCTACATTTACAACAGGCAGCATTTTGTCCAACTTGAGGACTGTAAATCATCCCTACTAAATTTAAGCTGTGGAGTTCCACAAGGATCAATATTAGGTCCCACACTGTTTATCCTTTACATTAATGGCATGCACTTGGTATCAAATACACTCAAATACTTTTTATATGTAGACGACACAAGTATATTCTGTACAGGGGAGAACCTCAGGGAAATTGTATAAACAGTAAATACAGAATTAGGGGAACTAAAACAATGGTTTGAAAAAAATTAACTGTCACTTATTGTTAACAAAACTTAATTCATGATTTTCGAAAATAGCTACATTCCAGCAGATTTACAAATAAAACTTGCCATTGATAATCATGTTCTGGAAAGAGTGACTGATATCAAGTTCCTTGGAGTAATTATGGATGACAAAATAAGCTGCCACAAATAAAGCAGAGCTAAACTTGCTAAAAGCATAGCAGTGTTGGGAAAAACGTGCCATACTCTCACTCACAAAGCACGTTTACTAATATATTCATCCATAATACTACCATTTTTACAGTACAGCGTAGAAGCTTGGGGAAATACTTATAAAACCAACCTACAGTGTTTATATATCTTACAAAAATGGCTGTTCATGGAGTGGACTATGGGACACATACAAATACTATACATACAAATATTATTATTAAAAAATAATATTTTTTTAACTCTATTTTTAAAGTGGGGTTTATTGAAACTATGGAATCTTGTGAAACTGAAAACGGCTCTAATCATGTATAAAGCCAGATACAACTTACTACTAATAAATTTACAGCAAATGTTCAAAGACAGATACGGGAGTTACAATCTAAGAAAAGAAAATATGTTTATCAAATTGTGGTGTGGATTTATGGAATGGATTGGATGAAGGTTTAAAACAAACCAAAAGTTTACATGTATTCAAATGAACCTACAAGAAGTTACTAATAGTACTGTGTAAGGCCAGAAACGATTGAATAAACAAAAAATGTCACTTTTGCACAGTTGCCATGCAGAATTGTAACGTGAATGTTTTGTACCTATATGTAAATAGCAATACGTGTATTGAATACGCACATCATCAGGTTTTGTAAAAAGGGGTGGGAGCAGTAAAAGATTTGTCTTCAACCCACTCCTCTTCAAGCACACTGTTGTTTGTTGTTTTATGTCTTTTTTAAACCACTGTTTTGATTTTTTATTTGTGTTTGAAATAGTCTCAAACTGATGGTTCAAATCTAGACTCAAAACATTCCCGTTCAGCCGTGTATATAACTGAAGGGTCCTAAACGACACCTCTTTTCATGTTTATTACTCTTTCCTTTCTTTTAGAATACATTTTATGATAATTATGTATGTAATTAATCTTTGCACTGTTAGGTATTTTGATTTTAATGAATTTTCCTTTTTTTGTGAAGCACTTTGAATTACTTTGTGTAAAAATTGTTCTATGCAAATAAACTTGCCTTGCCTAAACAGACAATTGATTTAAATAAAGCACACAGAGAGAGGGAGGGGTAAATTATGCATAGAATTGGCATTAATTGACCTCGCGCTGAGTGGCAGTGGTTCAGGCAGTTGAGAAGCGTCATGCAATGATCGAAGGGTCGGCAGTTCGATCCCTGCTCCCCCCAGTCAACTGTGTCCTTGGGCAAGACACTTCACCCTCCCTGCCTACAGTGTGGCTCCACTGGTGTACGAATGAACCGGTGATGGTCAGAGGGGCGGTAGGTGCGTACTGGCAGCCACGTCTCTGGCAGTCTGTCCCTGTCAGTCAGACAGACATTCATTAAGTATGAATGGGAAATGAAAACATTTTAAGCGCTTTGAGCATCTGGAAAAGCCTGGAAAACTCCAATCCATTATTATTATTATTATTATTATTATTATTATTATTATTATTATTATTATTATTATTATTATTATTATTA